>CM056059.1:267308881-267645938 GCA_029574335.1 Rana kukunoris | reverse complement strand
TGCTGCTGTTTTTGCTCTTTTTCCCATAAAATACAGTCGATCATACTGCACGTTGCACGTTTGCTGTGTTTTTTTATCATAAAATACAGTCGATCATACTGCACATTGCACGTTTGCTGTGTTTTTTTGGCCATAAAATACAGTCGATCATACTGCAACATTGCACGTTGCTGTTTGTTGTTTTGCCCACATAACACAGTCGATCATACTGCACGTTGCACGTTTGCTGTCTGTGTTTTTTGCCATAAGACAGTCGATCATACTGCACGTTGCACTTTGTGTTGTGTTTTTGCCCATAAAGACAGTCGATCATACTGCACGTTGGCTCGTGTGCTTGTTTTGGGCTATAAATATATCGATACTGCACGTTCATACTGCACGTCTTATCGCACGTTAATCGTACGAACTGATGTCTGTATTCATTGCCATATATACAATTGATCATAATCACAAAACACCACCCTCATACTGCACGTTGCACGTTTGCTGTGTTTTTGCCCATAAATACAGTCGATCATACTGCACGTTGCACGTTTGCTGTGTTTTTGGCCATAAATACAGTGGATCATACTGCATGTTGCACGTTTGCTGTGTTTTTGGCCATTAATACAGTGGATCATACTGCACGTTGCACGTTTTCTGTGTTGTTATGCCCATAAAGACAGTCGATCATACTGCACGTTGCATGTTTGCTGTGTTTTTTTCCCATAAAGACAGTCGATCATACTGCACGTTGCACGTTTGCTGTGTTTTTTGCTCATAAATACAGTCGATCATACTGCACATTGCACGTTTGCTGTGTTGTTTTGCCCATAAACACAGTTGATCATACTGCACGTTGCACGTTTGCTGTGTTTTTTGCTCATAAAGACAGTCGATCATACTGCACGTTGGCTGTGTTGTTTTGCCCATAAAGACAGTCGATCATACTTCATGTTGGCTGTGTTTTTGGCCATAAATACAGTCGATCATACTGCACGTTGCACGTTTGCTGTGTTTTTTTGCCCATAAATACAGTCGATCATACTGCATGTTGCATGTTTGCTGTGTTTTTGGCCATAAAGACAGTCGATCATACTGCACGTTGCACGTTTGCTGTGTTGTTTTGCCCATAAACACAGTCGATCATACTGCACGTTGTACGTTTGCTGTGTTTTTTGCCCATAAAGACAGTCGATCATACTGCACGTTGCAAGTTTTTGCGACCATATCGTCAACTCCTAGCTGCTCGACACATACTCTCTACCCATAACTCACTCACTTTGATCCCATAAAACAGTATCAATACAGAACAGAATACTGCACTTGCTCACTCATTCAACAATCCACTGAGCGTGTGCCGCGTTGCCAACAGCATGTTCTGTTCTATCTTGGTTCTTTTCACTAGCCAGTCGATCATACTGGTTCATGTTTGTTGTTTTTGCCCATAAAGACAGTCGATCATATAACTTGCACGTTGCACGTTTTGCTCATAAGTGTTTTTTACTGCACGTTGCACGATTAGCATGTGGCGTTGCCCATAAACGTAAACACAGTCGATCATACTGCACGTTGCACGTTTGCTGTGTTTTTGGCTATAAAGACAGTCGATCATACTGCACGTTGCACATTTGCTGTGTTTTCTGCCCATAAAGACAGTTGATCATACTGCACGTTGCACGTTTGCTGTGTTTTTTACTCATTCTGCGCGCATAAATACAGTCGCATCAATCCGACCTGCACTTTGCCCGTTTTGCTGTGTTTTTGGCCATAAATACAGTCGATCATACTGCACGTTGCACGTTTGCTGTGTTGTTTTTTGCCCATAAAGACAGTCGATCATACTGCACGTTGCACGTTTGCTGTGTTTTTTGCCCATAAAGACAGTCGATCATACTGCACGTTGCACGTTTGTTGTGTTTTTGGCCATAAATACAGTCGATCATACTGCACGTTGCACGTTTGCTGTGTTGTTTTTCCCATAAACACAGTCGATCATACTGCACGCTGCACGTTTGCTGTGTTTTTTGCCCATATAGACAGTCGATCATACTGCATGTTGCACGTTTGCTGTGTTTTTGGCCATAAATACAGTTGATCATACTGCACATTGCACGTTTGCTGTGTTGTTTTGCACATAAAGACAGTCGATCATACTGCACGTTGCACGTTTGCTGTGTTTTTTCGCCATAAATACAGTCGATCATACTGCACGTTTGCTGTGTTTTGTGCCCATATAGACAGTCGATCATACTGCACGTTTGCTGTGTTTTTGGCCATAAATACAGTCGATCATACTGCACGTTGCACGTTTGCTGTGTTTTTTTGCCCATAAATACAGTCGATCATACTGCATGTTGCACGTTTGCTGTGTTTTTGGCCATAAATACAGTCGATCATACTGCACATTGCACGTTTGCTGTGTTGTTTTGCCCATAAACACAGTTGATCATACTGCACGTTGCACGTTGTGCTGTGTTTTTTTGCTCATAAAACAGTCGATCATACTGCACGTTGGCTGTGTTGTTTTGCCCATAAAGACAGTCGAGTCATACGTGCATGTTTGGCTGTGTTTTTTTGCCCATAAACACAGTCGATCATATTGCACGTTGCACCTTTGCTGTGTTTGTTGTCCATAAATTACAGTCGATCAATACTGCACGTTGCACGTTTGCTGTGTTTTTTTTGCCCATAAATACAGTCGATCATACAACTGCATGTTGCACCGTTTGCTGTGTTTTTGGCCATAAATACAGTCGATCATACTGCACGTTGCACGTTTGCTGTGTTGTTTTGCCCATAAACACAGTCGATCATACTGCACGTTGTACGTTTGCTGTGTTTTTTGCCCATAAAGACAGTCGATCATACTGCACGATGCAAGTTTGCTGTGTCTTTTGCCCATAAATACAGTCGATCATACTGCACGTTGCACCTTTGCTGTGTTGTTTTGCCCATAAACAGTCGATCATACTGCACGTTGCACGTTTGCTGTGTTTTTTGCCTATAAAGACAGTCGATCATACTGCACGTTGCACGTTTGCTGTGTTTTTGGCCATAAATACAGTCGATCATACTGCACGTTGCACGTTTGCTGTGTTGTTTTGCCCATAAACAGTCGATCATACTGCATGTTGCACGTTTGCTGTGTTTTTTGCCCATAAAGACAGTCGATCATACTGCACGCTGCACGTTTGCTGTGTTTTTTGCCCATATAGACAGTCGATCATACTGTACGTTGCACGTTTGCTGTATTTTTGGCCATAAACACAGTTGATCATACTGCACGTTGCACGTTTGCTGTGTTTTTTGCCCATAAAGACAGTCGATCATACTGCACGTTGCACGTTTGTTGTGTTTTTGGCCATAAATACAGTCGATCATACTGCACGTTGCACGTTTGCTGTGTTGTTTTTCCCATAAACCCAGTCGATCATACTGCACGCTGCACGTTTGCTGTGTTTTTTGCCCATATAGACAGTCGATCATACTGCACGTTTGCTGTGTTTTTGGCCATAAATACAGTTGATCATACTGCACGTTGCACGTTTGCTGTGTTGTTTTGCACATAAAGACAGTCGATCATACTGCATGTTGCACATTTGCTGTGTTTTTTGGCCATAAAGACAGTCGATCATAATCCACGTTGCACGTTTGCTGTGTTTTTTGCCCATATAGATAGTCGATCATACTGCACGTTGCACGTTTGCTGTGTTTTTGGCCATAAATACAGTCGATCATACTGCACGTTGGCTGTGTTGTTTTGCCCATAAACACAGTCGATCATACTGCACGTTGCACGTTTGCTGTGTTTTTTTGCCCATAAAGACAGTCGATCATACTGCACGTTGCACGTTTGCTGTGTTTTTTGCCCATAAAGACAGTCGATCATACTGCACGTTGCACGTTTGCTGTGTTTTTGCCCATATAGACAGTCGATCATACTGCACGTTGCACGTTTGCTGTGTTTTTGGCCATAAAGACAGTCGATCATACTGCACGTTGCACGTTTGCTGTGTTTTTTGCCCATAAAGACTCACGCACATCTACGGCGCTTGTGCATGGCGCTGCTGTGTCTGACCGGTACAGCAAAAGTTCTTTGGTGTGGGCCTTTTTTGAAACATGTCCACAAGATCATACCTTTGCTATTTGCAATATATGTTCCAAGCGTATCTCGCGTGGCCAAAACATCAACCGCCTGGGTACCACATGCTTTTCCAGACATATGTCGACCTGCCATGCAGCTCGTTGGCAAGCACACCAGAAAGACCCACACCAAAGACAAAAGTGTACCCCCCTTGCCCTTCTGGGACCTCCAACCCCACTAGACCCCCAGTCCTCTCTGAAGCCTGCAGTGAAGGTGTAGAAATAGGTGTGTCACAAGCTAGTATTAGTAGTAAATGCGGGCAATCTACTGATAGTACCAGACAAATTTCCCTGCCCCAGCTGCTGCAGCGCCGAAAGCGAAAATGCTAGCACTTCAACTGCTAACTTTTCAGTTGGTAGATTCTGCTCCCTTCCGTGAGTTTGTGCAATGTGCAGTACCTCAGTGGCAAGTACCAAAACACCACTTTTTCTCACGGAAGGCGATTGCGGCTCTCTACCGGCATGTGGAAGGCAATGTCCATGCCTCGCTAGACAGGGCGGTCAGTGGTAAGGTGCATCTTACCTCTGACTCATGGTCCAGCAGGCATGGACAGGGACGTTACCTGTCTTTTACGGTGCATTGGGTGACTCTGCTGGCAGCTGGGAAGGACACAGGGCAAGGTCCAGTAGTTTTGGAGTTTGTTCTGCCAGCACGCCTCCAAAGCACTACTACTGTTTGTGACACACCTCTCTCCTCCACCCCCTCCTCTTCTTCTTCCTCTGTGGCCTCTTCCTGTGGTGATGTTTTCTCAGAACCAGCCGTGCTCCGTAGGCATACGAGGGGCTACGCAGGAATGCAGGCCAAGAGATGCCATGCGGTGCTAGAACTGGTGTGCTTGGTAGACAGTGCCCTGTTTTGCACATGTCCTGAATTTGGTGGTGCAGCGGTTATTGGGCAGGTATCCGGGCTTACAGGATGTCCTGAAGCTGGCCAGGAAAGTCTGTGTGCATTTCCGGAGGTCATATAATGCCACTGCTCGGCTGACTGACCTCCAAAGGGAATACAACCTGCCCAAGAACCGCCTAATCTGTGACATGACCGCCAGATGGAACTCTACGTTGGCCATGCTGCAGCGGATGCACACGCAGCAGCGGGCCATCAATGAGTACCTGTGCCAATATGGCAGCAGAACTGGGTCAGGGGAGCTAGGTTTGTTTTCCCCACGCCAGGGGGCCTTGATCAGGGATGCATGCACTGTCCTGTCACCATTTGAGGAGGCCACGAGGATGGTGAGCAGTGACAGTGCATGCATCAGTCAGACTGTCCCTCTTATTCACATGGTGGAGCACACGCTACGTGGAATAATGGACAGGGCCCTTGAGGCAGGACAGAGGGAGGAAGAGGAGGACTTCCTTACCTCTCAAGGCCCCCTTTACCCAGACAGTGGGCCTGCTTGCCCACCTAGCACACAGGAAGAGGAGGAGGAGGAGGAGGAGGAGGATGATTGTATAAGCAGCATGAAGGGGTAGCCTGGCACTCAGCATCAGCAGCAGCAGTCTTCAAGGGATCATTTACAGTCCCAAGGAACACGTGGACTTTTTCGTGGCTGGGATGAGGTGCCTGTGGATCCTGTTGTCCTCAGTGACCCAGAGGACTGTGCCCCGAATGCCTCTGCAAACCTATGCTGCATGGCCTACCTGATCTTGCAAAGCCTGCGTAAGGATCCTCGTGTACGTGCTATCAAGGAGAGGGATCATTACTGGCTGGCAACTCTCCTTGATCCACAATACAAGCGTAAGGTTGCGGACCTTATGTTGCCATCGCAGAGGGAGCAGAAGATGAAACTTTTGCGGGAGGCCTTGCAAAAGGATCTGTGCAATGTGTTCCCAGAACCGGGGGGATTACCAAAACCTGGCTCTGGACAACGTCTTGCTGAGGCTTTAGTGAGTCACAGAAGGAGCAGTGGAGAAGGTGGCCGTCTGACTGATGACTTCAGACAGTTTTTTTGGTCCGCAGCCCCAAGGTCTGACCGGTTCCAGCAACCATCGCCAGCGTCTGGTTTACATGGTCTGGGAATACCTAGGGGCAAGATCCGACTTGGACACCTTCCCCACCAAATATCCTCTGGCTTACTGGGTCTTGAGGATGGATCACTGGCCAGAGCTTGCACAGTATGAGTTTGAGCTACTGGCTTGCCCTGCATCCAGTGTTCTTTCAGAACGCACATTCAGTGCTGCTGGAGGCTTTGTTACCGATCACAGGGTGCACCTCTCCACCGACTCTGTTGATCGACTGACCTTCATCAAAATGAATCAGGCTTGGATCAACACCAGCTACCAAGCACCTGATGCTGATGTTACTAAATATTTTTTTGTTGAAATGTCGGATGCCTTTTAGACTGCGTATGCTGATGCTGAGTTACTGTCCTCTTATGCTGCTGATGGAATATCCTTCTCCTCCTCACTTTTCTTGCTGATAGCTAGCAAGAAATGTTGTGTTTCTGGGCTCCGCCACCAGTGCCTAAGGCACAATTTTTCTGCCCCTGTTTAACAGGGGTGCCTAATAACAACAATTTTTGATGCAATACTTTACACGTGGCTCTTTGTTGTGCTCCAATTGGAGTTATTGGGAGGGGTTGCAGTGTTGTGTTGTGCCCAAAGCACAATTGTTCTGCCCCTGTTTACCAGGGGCGCCTAATAACCATTTTTGATGCAATACTTTGCACGTGGCTCTTTGTTGTGCTCCAATTGGAGTTATTGGGAGGGGTTGCAGTGTTGTGTTGTGCCCAAGGCACAATTTTTCTGCCCCTGTTTAACAGGGGCACCTAATAACAATTTTTGATGCAATACTTTGCACGTGGCTCCTTGTTACGCTCCAATTGGAGTTATTGGGAAGGGTTGCAGTGTTGTGTTGTGCCCAAGGCACAATTTTTCTGCCCCTGTTTAACAGGGGCGCCTAATAACAATTTTTGATGCAATACTTTGCACGTTGCTCCCTGTTGCGCTCCAATTACAGTATGTTTCGAGAAGTGCCCTTTTTTCTAAAAAATGTCTTTCACAAAACAATAATGACCCCCCACCACCGCTAAAATATTGAACATATTGTTGCCACACAGCACGTGCGCAAGCAGTATTAATTACTTTAAGCATCATTAAAATGGCTGCTCCGGAAAAAACGTCCGTTTTAAAAAAAAAAAATTCCATTGATACATGTTCCCTGGGGCAAGACCCGGGTTCTGAATGACGTTTTCCAACATTAAATTGAATATTGGTCTTTAAAATGATCGTTTTTGAATTTGAACGTTCGAGTCCCATAGACTTCAATGGGGTTCTAAATGTTCGCGCGAACCCGCGGTCTGATCGAATGTTCTGGTGCGAACCGAACGCGGGTATGTTTGTCTCATCCCTACTCAGGAGTATGGTTGGGTAAGGATGCCTATGATCAGTCCTGAAGTCTGTGCAACAAGTAGCCAAGAATAGGGATGAGCTTCGAGTTCGAGTAGAACTCATGTTCGACTCGAACATTGCCTGTTCGCCGAAAAGCGAACTATTTGGTGTGTTCGCTAGACATGTGCAAAAGGAAAAAATGGGTTTTGTTTTAATTCGTTATTTAATTAATTTTGTTAAGTTAAATTCGTTAAATTTGTTAAATTCGTTTTCGGAATTCGATCATTTTCGATAAAAATTCGAAAAAACCTGGTCGAATTAGATAGTTTTCGACCGAATTCGAAAACCCGGTCGAATTAGATCGTTTTCAACCGAATTCGAAAAACGGTCGAATTTGAAAAGATTTCTACCGGATTCGATAATATTTCGATAATATTTCTACCGGATTTGATATTTGATATTTCAACGGAATTCAACAATATTTCATCCGCTATTGTTAATATTTCAACCGGATTGGAAATTATTTCAACCGGATTTGAAATTATTTCTACTGGATTGGAAATTATTTCAACCGAATTGGAAATTTTTTCAACCGGATTGGAAATTATTTTAACTGGATTGGAAATTATTTCAACCGGATTTGAAATTATTTAAACCGGATTGGAAATTATTTCAACTGGATTGGAAATTATTATTTCCACCAGATTTGAAGTTATTTCAACTGGATTGGAAATTATTTCAACCGCTTTGGAAATTATTTCAACTGAATTTGAAATAATTTCTACTGGATTGGAAATAATTTCTACCGGATTGGAAATGATTTCAACCGAATTTGAAATTATTTCAACCGGATTTGATTGTATGTATTTGTATTTGTATTATTGTATTTGATTACATTCTATTACATTCTATTAAATTCTATTCTGTTCTTTACTATTCTTTGATTTTCATTCTATTGTTTTATTATTTTATATTCTATTTTATTGTATTCTTTTTTAGAAATCGATTTATATTTTTTAGATTTTGATTCAAACTTGCTTTCAATTTTCATTCGAATTTGTTTTCGATTCAAATTCTTTTCGAATTCGATTTGAATCGTTTTTTTTCGAATTATTTTCGAATTCAATTTGAAAAACTTTTCGAATTCAATTAGAATTTGATTCGCATTCGATTCAAATAGATAGATAGATAGATAGATAGATAGATAGATCAGGGAGGCTAGTAGTCAGTATAGTTAAATTTACAGTTTGTAGAGAATATATTGACATCCCTAGGAGTTGCCAATATATTTATAAACTGTATAGCTTAGCTAGATCTGCTATTAGTATCCGTCAGGCAGGAGATTGTGCTTGATGCAGTGCTCTAACGTGTTAGTCAACGTGTGCTAGTTAATTGCACATAGACGCATTACCTGTTACTGCAAGTGTGTTATTTATTTGCACAGAAAGGCAGTTGCTGTTAATGCAAGTGGGCTATTGAATTGCACAGAAACGCAGTCGCTCTGACTGTGCATGTGCATGTGCTGTTTAATACCACCTGAGCGCATTTGGTGTCACCGCACGTGTGCTGTTACATACCACTTGAGCGCATTTGGTGTCACTGCACGTGTGCTGTTACATACCACCTAAGCGCATTTGGTGTCACCGCACGTGTGCTGTTAGATACCACCTGAGCGCATTTGGTGTCACCGCACGTGTGCTGTTACATACCACCTGAGCGCATTTGGTGTCACCGCACGTGTGCTGTTACATACCACCTGAGCGCATTTGGTGTCACCGCACGTGTGCTGTTACATACCACCTGAGCGCAGTTAGTGTCACCGTACGTGCGCTGTTACATACCACCTTAGCGCATTTGGTGTCACCGCACGTGTGCTGTTACATACCACCTGAGCGCAGTTAGTGTCACTGTACGTGTGCTGTTACATACCACCTGTGCGCATTTGGTGTCACCGCATGTGTGCTGTTACATACCACCTGAGCGCATTTGGTGTCACTGCACGTGTACTGTTACATACCACCTGAGCGCAGTTAGTGTCACCGTACGTGTGCTGTTACATACCACCTGAGCGCAGTTGGTGTCACTGCACGTGTGCTGTTACATACCACCTGAACGCAGTTGGTGTCACTGCGCTTGTGCTGTTACATAGCACCTGAACGCATAAATATGTCTGGAAGGACAACAAAGAGAGGCAGAGAGTCACGAGGGCAAGCAGGCTCTGCATCTAGAGGTAACGCTGGTGGTGGATGTGGTGCATCCTCTTCAGCACGTGGCCGTGGCCGCTCGTCCTTCTTTTCGGGAGCTGGTGAGCCTCAACATGCAGAGAAATTAGTAGAGTGGATGACCAAGCCGTCCTCATCCTCCTCATCCTCTCTCACACAGACTGATCAAAGTTTATCTGGCAAAGCAGCTGCCAACGTGTCCTCTTCCCTCTGCACAATGGCTTCACACAATACTTCCCTAGTACCACCATGTCCTCCTGAGGAGTCCCCCAAACTGTTTCAACACAGTGTTGGGTACATGCTGCAGGAACACAGATAGAGGAAGGACAGGGTCTGGATACAGGCTCAGGTCTGGGATATATGACAATACCAGGGTGTAACGGAATGCACCGTGACAGACTGAGATATTCCTATGTCTAGGGTCACCTTATGTCCACTAGGGCCATAGGGTGACAAAGAATCATAATTCACATATTACAGATGGGACATTATTAATACTTAAT
This sequence comes from Rana kukunoris, assembly GCA_029574335.1. Taxonomy (NCBI): domain Eukaryota; kingdom Metazoa; phylum Chordata; class Amphibia; order Anura; family Ranidae; genus Rana; species Rana kukunoris. Next base: position 267,635,761 of record CM056059.1, on the reverse strand, counting down.
TTTAGGACTGAGATATCACAAGGAGTTCATGATGACATGACCAGGTCAACCAGACAGTGAGTCATACCTTTGTATAATATGCTATTGAAATATCTTAAGGTGTTGGCTATTCACTGTAAAGACATTCCGTTGAAGGTGTTAATTGCACCCACTCTCACAAGACTCTGCCATTGTGTGATAAAGCTGTCTAGATAACTTATTCAACTAGATGTCTGTGTATTATTCAAGGTTAATTGAACACTATTGAAGATGCGGTGCCGACAAGTCTACATGGTTAGCTTACCTGAATGCCTTTTAGAGTGTGATTGAAGCCCCCCATGGTGTGAAGGGGGGTGGAGACTACATTGTCCTGTGACTAACTGCATTATGCTTGAGACTGTATAAGAAGATGAGAAAATACCAATAAATTGTCATATCTTTGAAGCAAGTGCAGAGCTTGAGTCTCGTCTTGTTTATGGGAATGGATATGGATCGTGTATGCAAGATTGTCGCAGTGTGTCAGATAAGCTTGTAGTGGTTGGATGGAAGGTCGTAAGCGGTGGTGACCGTCACATTTGGTGGCACAGCAGTGGGGTGATTCCATCTTCAGAAGGACGGCTACAAGGACACATGACAATGGAGACGCTGTATGAACGGATGAAGCTCTCTTCTCTCATGGACTTACTGGAGAGCCGGGGCAGACCAGCCAGCAACCGTAAGAAAAGGGACATTATCGCAGAACTTGTCGAAATGAATAGAGCTAAGAGGCCCAGCGTAACAGACAGGACACCGGAGGAAGAATTTTTTGATCGGGCTGTTAAACATGGACTGGCACAATATGGTCCTAATCCTCCGCCGGAGATCATAGACCGAGTTATAGCAGCTGTGGATGCCACCTTGCGACAGCAAAGAAGTGCTGCGGCAGCTGAAGTCACAGCAGCACCAACTAAAGAGAGAGGAGAGGTACAGATACCAGTCTCCATGGAAGAGGAATTCCAAAGAAGGTTACAAGAGATGCGGATACAGCATAGAGGACCAGTATCAGAGGAGGTCCTGTTGGGATGGTCGGATGTGATTCGGTGCCAACTCTGGAAAGAAGCGCTAGCTCTGGAGCAGCAACACCAAGGAAAGGTCCTGCCCTCCATCTATGCAAGGTACTGGCCGCAGTATGACGTGCGAATGCTGTTGTTGGGGAAAAACCGAAGCAGGAGTGGATAGCAGAGTTAAGCAGGCTGATTCGGGCAGAGATGCAGCTGGACGAGAGCTACAGAGCCCTCCAGTGGTATGTAGCCCAAGAGTGCCCGTGGTCAGCGGATGACAGCCCCACAGAAGGCTATGACTATGATGGCCTGGGATTGTTGTATTGGAGGATGTCCAGTGATCCCGACTTTGGAGATGATCGGGAGTGGCGCTTGGAGGACATAATGGAGCACAGAGAAGAAAAATTGAATATCTCGGGAGGCCACTGGTCACAGGAAGATTTAGAATTTCTGGCCATTCAAGAATGGGAGCTGGAGGTCGCCTACAGACAGCTGCTAGACTCGGCTCAGCAGCAGGGTGGGACTCCCATTGCCTGGGACTATGAGGAAAGGTCAGATAACTGTGAAATCCTGGCTGATGAATCGGCAGTGGAAAATATGGAGATTTTCATCCCTGAAGCCGAAGCGGATGGTGTGGAGTTCCAGAGAGCCGGGGCGGTTGGCCCCTCTCTCCAGCAACAAGCTGAGGTGGTAAAGCTTTTACCCCCAGCTGAATCACTGGCAACAGAGCAGGGTGCCCCAGGTCTCTGCTCCCAACTACCAGAAGAGGGGGACCCTGTGGTAGTGGATGGGACTGTGGTCTCCACTCACAGCAACCCAGCGGAAGAGCTGGCAACAGAGCAGAGTCTCATAGGCCTCTGCCCCTCACTAACAGAAGAGGGGGACCCTGTGGTAGTGGATAAGACTGTGGTCTCCACTCACAGCAACCCAGCGGAAGAGCTGGCAACAGAGCAGAGTGTCATAGGCCTCTGCTCCTCACTAACAGAAGAGGGGGTTCCTGGGGTAGTGGATGGGACTTCAGTCTTCACTGACACAACCCCAGAAAATGGTGCAGCCCTGAAACAGGAGGAATAGCGGCTTTGCTTTGCAAGCACCGGGGGTTTTCACCTAGCACCAGTGGATGGTACTTCAGTCTCCCCTGGTATACCCCAGGAAGGGGGAGCAGTTGGCCCAGACCCCCAACAGCATGATGGACTGAGCCCAGCCACCCTGCCATCTCCCCAGCGGCAGGCGTGTTCTCTGAGAGAGTCAGAGGTTGGCGGGGTGAGTAATGCCAGGGCGAGGAGTGATTACACACACCGGGTATTATAGAGGCGTGCTGTTTGCATTCAGGTCACACCTGAACGCAGGAAAGGCTGTGTGGTAACGCCCACCAGATGGAACTTTACATTGGCCATGCTGCAGCGGCTGCACACGCAGCAGAGGGCCATTAATGAGTACCTGTGCCAATATGGCAGCAGAACTGGCTCACGGGAGCTTGGGTTTTTTTCACCACGCCAGTGGGCCTTTATCAAGGATGCATGCACTGTCCTGTCACCATTTGAGGAGGCCACGAGGATGGTGAGCAGTGACAGTGTATGCATCAGTGAGACTGTCCCGCTTATTCACATGTTGGAGCACACCCTACGTGGAATAATGGACAGGGCCCTTGAGACAGAGCAGAGGGGGGAAGAGGAGGACTTCCTTACCTCTCAAGGCCCCCTTTATCCAGACACTGTTCCTGCTTGCCCACCTAGAACACAGGAAGAGGAGGAGGAGGATGAGGAGGAGGAGGAGGAGGAGGATTGTATCAGCAGCATGGAGGTGGAGCCTAGCACTCAGCATCAACAGCAGCAGTCTTCAAGGATCATTTACAGTCCTAAGGAACATATGGACTTTTACGTGGCTGGGATGAGGTGGCTGTGGATCCTGTCGTTCTCAGTGACCCAGAGGACTGTGCCCCAAATGCCTCTGCAAACCTACGCTGCATTGCCTCCCTGATCCTGCAAAGTCTGTGTAAAGATCCTCGTGTACGTGCTATCAAGGAGAGGAATCATTACTGGCTGGCAACTCTCCTTGATCCACGTTACAAGAGTAAGGTTGCGGACCTTATGTTGCCATCGCAGAGGGAGCAGAAGATGAAACTGCTGCGGGAGGCCTTGCAGAAGGGTCTGTGCAATGCGTTCCCAGAACGGGGGGATTACCAAAACCTGGCTCTGGACAACGTGTTGCTGAGGCTTCGGTGAGTCACAGAAGGAGCGGTGGAGAAGGTGGCCGTCTGACCGATGCGTTCAGACAATTTTTTAGTCCCCAGCCCCAAGGTCTGACCGGTTCCAGCAACCATCGCCAGCGTCTGGTTTACATGGTCCGGGAATACCTAGCGGCAAGATCCGACTTGGACACCTTCCCCACGGAAAATCCTCTGGCTTACTGGGTCTTGAGGATGGATCACTGGCCAGAGCTTGCACAGTACGCAATTGAGCTACTGGCTTGCCCTGCATCCCGTGTTCTTTCGGAACGCACATTCAGTGCTGCTGGAGGCTTTGTTACCGATCACAGGGTGCGCCTCTCCACCGACTCTGTTGATCGACTGACCTTCATCAAAATGAATCAGGCTTGGATCAACACCAGCTACCAAGCACCTGATGCTGATGTTACTGAATACGAATTTTTTGTTGACATGTCAGATCTCTTTGAGACTGCTGATGCTGAGTGACTGTCCTGTTATGCTGCTGATGGAATATCCTTCTCCTCCTCACTTTTCTTGCTGATAGCTAGTAAGAAAATGTGTTTTTCTGTGGTCCGCCACCAGTGCCTAATTTTTCTAGTTTAACAGGGGCGCCTAATAGCAATTTTTATTAAGAGATATTTATTAGTTTTTTTTTAGAGAAATACATGGCACAACAGACCAACAAAAAGTAGAGTAATCAAGGCTTACAGATACAATACACAACGCAAATGTGAAACAACGGGCTGCTCCGTAGAAGCGTCAGTAGTGAGCCGAGAGACAGAAGAGATAAGAAACAAACAAAAAAAAAAAACATCATTTAAAACAGTTGGAAGTTCATCCCTGCCTGGGAACCCCGTGGGCCGTAATCCTCCACCAATTCCCCCCCTCCACACCCCTATGGGAGCCAACTCTGCAGAGGAAGGTGGAGAGGACCCACGTCCACCGAGCACCCAAAGAAGCAACACTCGGAAGGGATCACTTATGATTAGGAGAACAGCCTATTCATGAGGTTTGATGTGTCTGTATCTGGCCAAACAGATCAAAGAACAAGAACAACTAGGGGAGAATTACGACTGGGCCTGGAGAGGACAGCAAAACTCAGGGAACCAGGAATTGCCCAGTTGTGAGTCCCCCGTAACGTAGGAGGTCGCGGTGGGGAGAGGGGAGGGATGGAAGGGGAGGGAAAAGAAAGAAAGGGGTAAGTAAAAGAGAGGGACAGCGGCGGTTCGCAAGTAAGGTCTATACCCAGGTGAGTCAACCAGGCAGATAGATGGTGTCTCCAATCCCCATATAGTTAGCCCAAGGTTCCCATATCTCCCTGAATTGGGAAAAGTTATCATGGATAGAACTCATCATTTTCTCTTGGGACATGATCCACGAAATCTTTCTCTTAGCTGCTGTTATAGAGACCTTGGGGCATTTCCAGGACCTGGCTAAGGTGATTTTGGCACCTAAGAAGATAAAGAATATCAGTCTTCGGGTGGGTTTTGAGGCCTTGGATGGAAGGTGGTTGAGGAGGGCTGTTGCTGGGGACCTAGGGATAGCAAGTCCGGTGATCTTTGACACAGTATGAAATATTTTGTTCCAAAAACTTCTAATTTTTGGGCACTCCCACCAAACGTGCAGCATGGAATCCCTCAACTGGCACCCTCGAAAACACAGAGGGGAAGTCGAGGGGTACATAGCTGAAAGCCGAGCCGGAGTGAGGTACCACCTGGTGAAGACCTTGAGATTGGCTTCAACAAGAGATATGTTAAAGATACCCCTAAACGAGGAGCCCATGGCCTTGTGCCAAGTGTCCAGGTCCCAGGTCAACTGTAGATCAGCCTCCCAAGCTAACATATAAGGTGCTTTCCGTGGGTCTAAGGCCAGCGACGAATAGATCCTGGAAATCCCCCCCCTTTGCTCCAGAAGGTTTCCACACCACTGCTCAAATGATGTAAGTTGGGGAGGTTCAGGTTTCGCAGACCAGATAGTGTGGAGGAAGCTGGACAGTTGGTGAAACCTAAATCTTTCTGAGGGAGGCAGTTTTAGAGCCTTAATACAGTGGGAAAGGGAGATTGGGCCTGCGGGGGAGAGGAAGTGCCCGATCCGATACATTCCCTTATCTAACCACCATTTGAATGCTTGAATATCCATTCCTGGGGGGAAGTCGGGGTTGTGGAAGATGTGTGCTAGAGGCTTACAGGGGGAAACTAAGGAAGGGTTATGTCTGAGTTTGTCCCAGATCGCAAAGGTATGCGATAACGCAGGGCAAAGAATAGGGGGTCTGGCTTTATGGGGGCTCCACAGGAGAAAATCAAGGGTGAAGGAGGGGACCGCTTGTCTTTCCATGTCCACCCAGTCAGGTTTGGCCAGCTTGCTATAAACCGTGGAGAGCTGGGCGAGTCGAGCCGCCTGGTAGTACCAGAATAAATTGGGCAGTCCTAGCCCCCCTCTGTCCCTAGGCCTAAAAAGAGTGTGCTTAGCTAGGCGATGACCTGATTTGCCCCATACAAATTTGATGACCTTGCTTTGGAACGAGGCTAAATGGTCCTTCTTAATAGATATCGGGAGTGCGCGGAAGAGGTAAAGTAACCGTGGGAGGAGGGTCATCTTCACTGAGTTTATACGCCCTAGCCAAGAAAGTTGGTGCGGGTGCCATTGTTTAAGGTCTAGTTCTAGTTTTTTATAGATGGGAGGATAGTTGGCTTGGTATAATTGTTCGAATTTAGGGGTTAAATTAATTCCCAGGTAGCGGATGGAAGTGTCACTCCACTGGAAACGGAAGGAATCCTTCAACCGAGCTACCAGGGGCAGCGGGAGGGAGATATTGAGGGCTGAAGATTTGGCGTAATTAACCCGTAAACCCGATATGGCCGCAAAGTTATCAAGCGTTTTACAAACCACTGGTAAGGTTGTAGTGGGCGAGTGTTACGTATGGTGTATACCTGGTTGTCAGATCCTAGTCGCAGGAGGTGGCCTCTCGTACGGCGCTGGTTCGGGAGACGCTGGGTTTGGGAACAGTGGCTCGGGAGCGCAGCGGGGTAAGGGTGCCTGGATGATGGTGCAGGTCAGGTCAGCACGGTACAGGTTCTTCCGGGTCACTGGAACAAGGAAGGAACAGGCACTCTGATACGGGAGCTGGTGGTATGAAGGCAGATGCAGAGGTTAGCGATCCCGATGCGACCTGGCAGGCGACCTTGATGCGGACGGCAGGCGACTTCGGAACTGATGCAGAGCGAAGCAAACAGGAGGATGAGACGTAAGCTGGGTCAGGCAGGCCGAGGTCAAACACGAGAGCAGGCGAAGGGTAAAACAGGCAGGCGTAGTCGGGTGTTCAGGCAGAAGATCTGGCAGCGGTGGTAACAGTAACAGAAGGTAAGTCCAAGCAGGCCGAGGTCAGGATTGGAGAGGTACGGAGAGTCAAACGTAGCCGGGTCAATATCAGGTCAGGTAATTCAGATACAGATTCAGGTTTAAATCACAGGGTATTTTGGCAGATCAGACAGCAAGGGGCTGCTGTATCTGACTGCCTTTTAAAGGCACATTGGCGCCAAAGACTCGCGCCAACGTGCACGCGCGCGCTCCCGCCCCGCGCACCACCCGCGCACGCGCGCGCACCACCGGTGCACGTGCACGAGCGCGGACACGCGCGCGCACACCAGGGGCGCGCCGGGAGCCGGCGCCAGGGCCCTGACATTGCCCCCCCCCAAGGGGCAGCCTCCGGATGCCCAGACGGGCCTGTTTCTCAGGGTGGGAAGAAAAAAAAACACGAATTAGTTCTTGGGCGTGGATATTGTTTTCGGGTTCCCACGAATTGTCCTCCGGCCCGTACCCCTTCCACTTGATCAAAAATTGATTTTGCCCCTGCCGTTTCCTGCAGTCAAGGATGGCTTCTACTACATACTCCTCGCAGCCATCAACTGAAATAGGTTCAGGTGGACCAGCCCCTCTGTCAGGAAAGGGATCAGGAATTGCGGGTTTCAGCAATGATACGTGAAATACCGGGTGAACCTTAAGGGACTCGGGTAAAGACAGTTCATAGGAAACCTCATTGATTTTTCTTCTTACAGGGAAGGGTCCCATAAACCTGGGTGCCAGTTTCTTGGAAGGGCAAGCTAATCTGAGGTTACTAGTAGAAAGCCATACCTGATCTCCTGGTTGCAGGTTCAGCTCACCTCTCCTTTTCCTATCGAAGGCTTTCTTGCTGTCGGCTTGCGCTTTCGTTATTGCTTCTTGTAGCACCCGGTTGTTGCGACTGAGGAAGTCCACCGTGCTCTGCACCGCCGGAACTGGAGATTCTGGAAGAAAATCTGGTAAGAAGGTTAGGTTAAAGCCATAATTGGCGAAAAAGGGGGATTGTCCGGTTGCTGAATGGCTGGCGTTATTGTAGGCAAATTCTGCCAGGGGTAGCAGGGAGACCCAATCGTTCTGGGAGAAGGAAGTGAAACATCTAATATATTGCTCCAGGGTCTGGTTTGTGCGTTCAGTCTGTCCGTTGGTCTGAGGATGGTAGGCCGAGGAGAAAGCAAGTTTGATATTCAGAATCTCACACAGGGCTCTCCAGAAACGTGATGTAAACTGGACCCCCCTATCTGACACGATGTTTGCAGGGATTCCGTGGAGTCTGACAATTTCTCTGATGAAGACACGGGCCGTCTCAGCAGCTGATGGAGTACTTCTTAGTGGGAGAAAGTGGGCCATCTTAGATAGGCGATCTACGACTACAAAAATCGCTGTGCACCCCTCGGAACATGGAAGCTCTACTATAAAGTCCATGGCGATCATCTGCCATGGTCTATCGGGTACCGGCAGAGGTTTTAGTAAGCCCCAGGCTCGATTCCTTGTAGTCTTGTTTTGATTGCAGGTTGGACAGGTATTGATGTACGATTTGCAGAATTCCTCCAAGCCTGGCCACCAGAAGGTACGCCGTACCAGTTCAAGGGTTTTACGGACTCCGAAATGTCCTGCCAATGGATGGTCATGAAGTAGTTTTAGGACCTCTACCCGAATATCCGATGGCACAAAAATTTGGCTCCCTCTCCAAAAAAGTCCGTCTCTGGGGGTCAGGGTGACACCTGGGGGTTTTGAAGAGTCCGTGGATGCCTCTCTAAGTCGGGGAAGCAGATCATGGTGCAGCAGTAGGAAGTTCCCGGCCGGAAGAATGGTGTCAGGGGCAGGTAAGTCCTTGGGATTATCGTGCATCCGTGATAATGCGTCTGGCTTGATGTTTTTTGAGCCGGGGCGATAAGTGATGTGGAAGGAAAAACGAGAAAAGAATAATGCCCATCGGGCCTGTCGGGGTTTCAAGCGTTTTGCGGATCTTAAGTATTCTAAGTTCTTGTGATCCGTATAGATCAAGACCGGATGTGCAGCGCCCTCCAGAAGGTACCTCCATTCCTCCAATGCAGCCTTGATGGCGAGTAGTTCCCGGTCACCAACATCATAATTCCTCTCCGCTGGGGAGAGTTTTCGGGAGAAGAAGCCCACAGGATGCATCAGATCTTTGTTCCCCTGGCGTTGGGAGATAATAGCGCCCACTGCTACCTCGGATGCGTCTACTTCAAGGAGGTAGGGTAATGCCGGGTCGGGGTGGCTAAGAATCGGGGCAGATGTAAACAGTCCTTTAAGTGTATCGAAGGCCTTTTGGGCTTCTGGATTCCACTGGAAACGTTGGTTCTGTTTGGTTAATTGCGTGATTGGCGAGATAATCGCGGAAAAATTTCTGATAAACCTTCTGTAAAAATTTGCGAATCCCACAAATCGTTGTACCCCCTTCTTGTCCAGGGGTGCTGGCCAGTCAAGTATGGCGGACACTTTGTTGGGGTCCATCTTAATTCCTGTAGGGGATAAGATCAGGCCAAGGAACTGAATGGTTTGTTGTTCGAATTCACATTTTTCGATTTTGGCATATAGTCTATGTAGACGGAGGCGATTTAGGACCCTGCGGACGTGTTCGCGGTGTTTGTCCAGTGATCCGGAGAAGACCAATATGTCGTCTAAGTAGACGATAACGAAAATGTCAAGAAAGTCTCTAAGCACATCGTTGATGAAGTGTTGGAAAGTCGCGGGTGCATTGCACAGACCAAAAGGCATGACCAGATACTCATAATGTCCAAAACGGGTACGAAAAGCCGTCTTCCACTCATCCCCGTCCCGAATGCGGATTAAGTTGTACGCTCCCCTCAGGTCCAGCTTGGTGAAGATGGTGGCAGATCTTAATTTATGAAAAAGTTCCGGTATCAGAGGCAATGGGTAGCGGTTTTTTATTGTAATGTTATTCAATTCCCGGTAGTCTACGCATGGGCGGAGAGATTGATCCTTTTTACTGACGAAAAATATTCCTGCGCCTGCTGGGGAGGTAGACGGGCGAATGAACACTTTACTCAGATTTTCGTCGATATACACCTTCAGGGCCTCCTGTTCCTTCTCGGACAGCGGGAAGATGCGTCCAAAGGGAATTTCAGCCCCTGGGAGGAGCTCGATTGGACAATCGTATGGACGATGAGGCGGAAGGGAGTCGGCTCCCTTCTTGCTGAAGACATCGGCAAATTCATGGTATGGCTCCGGGATGGACTGTAGCAAGTTGGGGTCAATGTCCATACAAAGTAGAGCAGGGGGAGCCGGTATGCAGAATTGTTGACAGTAGGAAGAACCGAATGACACCTTTCCAGAACTCCAGTTGATTACAGGATCGTGGGCCTGGAGCCAGGGTAGGCCCAAGATCACAGGGAACAGAGGTGAGGAGATAACATCTAGAGTGAGTAGTTCCTTATGTAGGGGAAGAATCGTGGTGATCAGGGGAAGAGTCTCTTGGGTAACTTGTCCTGAATTTATGCGGGAGCCATCAGCCAGGAAGACGGTAAGTTCATGGGTCTTTTTACGTAATGGTATGTGGTGGAGGTCAGCGAAGGCGGAGTCGATGAAACAGCTGCATGCCCCTGAGTCAATGATGGCGTTGACTGGCACTGTCTTTTCCTGGAGCTGAAACGAGAGAAGAAGAGCAAGGTGGGAGGCACGGGTAGGCAGGGTTGACAGATTAACAGGATTCGGAGAAGGGCACTTACGCATCTTGGTGGGACAATTGCTCACGTAGTGACCGGTCCCGCCGCAGTAAAGGCACAGGTTTAGTTGGTGGCGACGTGCCCGTTCTTCAGGTGGCAGCGTTGGTCGCATGAGGCCGAGTTGCATGGGTTCGGAGGTGTCTGGAGGGGCACTGGAAGAATTCATGCTGGTAGGAGGTAAGTAGCGGGAGGCGGGCATCGGTGCCCTAGTGGTCATCCACACAGGCCGGTTTGGCTGAGAGGAACGCTCGGCCCGACGTTCACGGAGTCTACGGTCAATCTGGATGGCTTTAGTGATTAGGTCTTCAAGAGTCTCTGGCACCCCTACCCGGGCAAGCTCATCCTTGAGACCTTCGGAAAGGCCCAAGCGGAATTGATGTCTGAGGGCCGCGTCATTCCAGAGTGTATCCGTGCTCCAGTGTCTAAAGTCTGAAACATAGTCCTCAACTGCCCTACGGCCTTGCTGGAGCGCGAGTAGGGCAGATTCAGCAGTGGCGGTCCGTTGAGGATCGTCGTACAGCAGAGCCATGGCTTCAAAGAAGGCTTGCAGGGACTGGGTCTGAACATTGTCTTCATGCAGCAGTCGGTGGGCCCAGGTCTGCGGCTCATTTTGGAGGAGGGAGATCACAAACCCCACCTTGGTAGCTTCCAAAGAGAAAGTCCGAGGTTGCAAAGCAAAATACAGCTCACAGGCGTTGCGGAAGGCCCGGAACTTCGCCCGATCACCTGAGAACCGTTCTGGGATAGGAACTCTGGGTTCGGGTGGGAGCATCACCACTGAGGGGGCGGAGCCCGTCGGAGAAGATCTAGTGGAGGTTGCGGGAGTTGCATCGCTGGAGCCCGACAGGTTTTGGACTTGTCCCTCTAACCTCATATATCCATCTTGCAGGTTCTTGACAGCTTGTGTGAGGGATGCCAGATGTTTGCAAATCTCGTCCACAGCGGGGGCTACTCCTGCAGGATCTGACATAATGGCTGTCTGATACTGTTACGTATGGTGTATACCTGGTTGTCAGATCCTAGTCGCAGGAGGTGGCCTCTCGTACGGCGCTGGTTCGGGAGACGCTGGGTTTGGGAACAGCGGCTCGGGAGCGCAGCGGGGTAAGGGTGCCTGGATGATGGTGCAGGTCAGGTCAGCACGGTACAGGTTCTTCCGGGTCACTGGAACAAGGAAGGAACAGGCACTCTGATACGGGAGCTGGTGGTATGAAGGCAGATGCAGAGGTTAGCGATCCCGATGCGACCTGGCAGGCGACCTTGATGCGGACGGCAGGCGACTTCGGAACTGATGCAGAGCGAAGCAAACAGGAGGATGAGACGTAAGCTGGGTCAGGCAGGCCGAGGTCAAACACGAGAGCAGGCGAAGGGTAAAACAGGCAGGCGTAGTCGGGTGTTCAGGCAGAAGATCTGGCAGCGGTGGTAACAGTAACAGAAGGTAAGTCCAAGCAGGCCGAGGTCAGGATTGGAGAGGTACGGAGAGTCAAACGTAGCCGGGTCAATATCAGGTCAGGTAATTCAGATACAGATTCAGGTTTAAATCACAGGGTATTTTGGCAGATCAGACAGCAAGGGGCTGCTGTATCTGACTGCCTTTTAAAGGCACATTGGCGCCAAAGACTCGCGCCAACGTGCACGCGCGCGCTCCCGCCGCGCGCACCACCCGCGCACGCGCGCGCACCACCGGTGCACGCGCACGAGCGCGGACACGCGCGCGCACACCAGGGGCGCGCCGGGAGCCGGCGCCAGGGCCCTGACAGCGAGGTTATAAAAAGAATCAAGTCATCCGCAAACAGACCGCATTTGTGGACGGTGGAGCCGCAACGAACTCCGGCGATGTCGGGATTGGATCTGATATGGCTAATGATTCGATTGCGATGGCAAAAATCAGCGGTGAGAGGGGGCAGCCTTGGCGGGTCCCATTGCGAATTGCAATAGGGTCAGAGTATAGGCCATGCAATTTGATCCTGGCTTCGGGTTTAGAATAAAGGGATCTAATTAGTCCGGTGAATTTGGGACCGAAGCCCCATCTATCTAAGATTTGAAGCATGTAGGACCATGAGACCGAGTCGAAGGCCTTTTGGAGGTCTAAGGACAGCAGCATCCCAGTCTGAGCACCCCCGCCATCCCAGCCAGATTGTAGGAGGGACATAACGTCCACCACCCTTCTGATTTGGTCTGGTCCCTGACGTCCCGGTATGAACCCAACCTGATCTTTGTGTATGTAGGCTCCTATAAACGATGCCAATCTATCAGCCATCACCTTAGTCATTATTTTGAGATCATTATTGATCAGGGATATCGGTCTGTAGTTACTAACTTCTCCGGGATCTTTGTCAGGCTTAGGGATGACGGAGATGAAAGCAATGTTCAGCTGCATTTCCAGGGGGTCTCCCTTCGTTTTAGAGTTGAAAAAAATCGTTAAATGTGGGGCTAAAGCATGTGCGAAGGCCTTGTAGTAAGGAACGGAAAACCCGTCGGGGCCCGGGGCCGAGTTCTTCTTTAAACCCTTAATGACCCCTAAAACCTCTTCAGTAGTAACGGGGGCTTCAAGTCGGTCTCTATGGTCCTTTGATAAATTGGGTATCGGGAGGTCATCCAGGAACCTGGTCCTGTCAGGTACCGTCCGGGCTTGTTGTCCGCTGTAAAGGTTCATATAGAATGTGTGAAACGCCTGCAGGATTTTTAGTGGATTAGCCGTGGGAGGTCGGCCCGCAATGTTAATTTTGGGGAGAGCATATGTCCGGGGTCGTGGAGTTAGTTTGGAGGCTAAGAGGGGTCCCGGTTTATCTTTCATGTGGTAGAATCTCGCCCCTTGCCATCGTAAACTGGTTACAGCTTTAGCAGTCAGTGCTAGATTTAATTCCAGGCGGGCCGAGTCAACATGAGACATAGGGCAACGACCCGGGTGCCTCTTATGCTCCGCACAGAGCCCCTGGAATTTTTTTTCAAGGTTCTCTATGTCCACTCTGCGCTCTCTATTAAGTCTTGCTTTAATTTGGATCAATTTGCCTCTGATGGTTGCTTTGTGGGCAGCCCATAGAGTTTCCGCCGAGATGTCAGGGGAGCTGTTCTGCGCGAAATATTCAGTGATGGCCAGTTCTATCTCTTTTTTGTGGACCGGGTCCGAGAGAATCGTTTCATTAAGTCGCCATTGGCGTAACTTAGGAAGAATGGGGTGACTTGTCAAGAACATACCCACTAGGGAATGATCGGACCAGACCGTGTCAATGATCTGAGACTTACTAACCGAAGGGATCAGGGCATTTGAGATCAAGAGATGATCAATTCTAGCGTAGGTTTGATGTGCGTGGGAGAAGTGTGTGTAGTCTTTTTGGGTTGGGTTCATCTCCCTCCAGATGTCAGTGAGACCCCTCTGATACACCAATTTAGCTATCTTCGAGCTAAGTCTGGTCGGGCGCACATTTTGTGCTGTTGGCGGTTTGGATTTGTCAATGCCCTGATCGAAGGCAACGTTTGAGTCACCGCCCAAGATCACCGAGCCTTCCAAGAGTGGATCCAGGGTTTTGAAAAGGTCAATGAAAATTTTTAGTTGGCCTGTATTAGGGGCATAGTAGGAAACCAACGAATACAGATGGCCATCAATTGTACCCTTGGTGAGGATAAACCTCCCTCCCGGGTCCTTATATTCCGACTGCAATGAGAACCTACAGTGCTTAGATATGAGGATCGCTACCCCCTTGGTCTTATCCTCTGCGTTAGATTACGAGATTACGGGACTTCATGAAGTCCAGAACCTTCCGCCGTTTGGATGAGGAGTTAAGGCCTTGTGCATTGTGTGTGGCAACCTTCAAGGGGGTTGCCATAGGTGTTTCACTAGCCATGGAGCAAAGGGATGGGGGAGATCATCAAGACCCCGTCACCTACCTGGGTGGAGGCATCACAGCAAGCCCGAGATCCCGGTCGCTGGGGAAGCCGTAGATATCCTGGGAATAGATAGCTGTCAGGTAGACCGTTACCGCCTGAAAGAAGAAGAATAGTTAGAGAGGAACAAGACAGTGGGGAAGGAAGGTTAGGGAGAAGGGGGGAAGGACATGAGCCCACTAGGAGCTCGGGGGGGTGGTGGGTATAGGGGTACCCGCCACCGAGAACCCTGTACACATTGTCTGCACCCTGCAGGCAGGGTGAGTGCCTAACCCACGGAGAAGGCATAGCTAAGTCCGCGGGTTAGGAGGAGGCGCAGCAACACCGCTCCAGCCCCGACGTATCAAGTAGCATAAGTTAGAGCAAAATGCTCCATCAAAAAAACAGGCGGGGAGAAAAGGGTGCCCCAGAGGCCCGCCCTCAGAGGGTCCCACCCCCCCCCACATGCTAATGATGCGGAGGGGGTCATGGGCCGCCGAAGGCAAGCCACCTATCCGGCTAGGATATAAACATAAATGATAAAAAATAAAAAAGTAAAAATCAAGAAATAAAACAGTAGGCATGAGGAATAAACCGATAAACATTAACGATAGCATATAAAACGGCAATGATAATTAAAAACAAGTGGACCAGACTATAACTGAAATTGTGGCCCCAAAGGACCGCAACTAGGAGAAAGAAGAGGCAAGGTTAAGTCCCCTCGGAGAGCGGGAGGAGTTCACAAAAGGGAGAATCTTGACAAGCTGATTCCAGAGGGCCCGTCTGGAGATATCATGGGGGCCTGGTGTCCTTGGTCTTCTTGAACTTAGGCTTGTTCCAGGTATTCGTCAGAGGGCTCGCAGGAGAAGGGCGTTTGGTGGATCCGGGCTTGGAATTAGAGAGATCCATGGCGGCCTCATGTGAGATGAGGTGCAGGTTCAGAAGCAGGCGTTCGCCATCATGGAAGTTGTGGAAAGAGTGTTCTTTACCTTTGTACTCGAATTTTAAGGCAAACGGGAAGGCCCATTTATACTTGATGTCACGCTGCGATAGGACCGATAAGAGGGGCTTCAGGGTTCTTCGTTTTTGAATGGTCGTTGGGGAGAGGTCAGCGAACACTTGAACGGTATAACCCCGGCAAGTGAGGGGGTTTTGATGTCTACACAGCTTCATCACCTCCTCCTTTACTGAAAAGAAGTGCAGTTTAACCACTATGTCCCTGGGGGAACCATCCTTCCTCGGGGGCCCCAGGGTTCTGTGGGCACGGTCTATCTCCAATTTATGCTAGGGAATGTTAGGGATAAGCTGCTTGATAAAGTCCTGGACCGCCGAGAAAGTATCGGTGATCGATTCAGGGAGCCCCCTGATCCTAAAATTCTCTCTCCTGGACCTGTTCTCCAGGTCATCGATCCGCGATAAAGCAGTGTCCAATTAGTCCTGTAGAACTTGGATCTGGTCAGAATTCTGTCGGGTTGTGGCAATTGTTTGGTCCAGTTTGTTCTCTATGGATTCCATCCTGGAACCTATCATTTGGAAGTCACCCCTGAGATCTCCAGTAATCTTTGCTGCAGTATGGGCGAGCCCCCTGTCCAGCAGGATGGATAGCTGCGTGAACAAGTCAGTGGTTTGTGACAGGGATTGTGAGGGAGCGTCCGCCATGACAGGCTGAGCTGCTGCCTGTGGGGAGATAGGCCCCATGGGAGAGTTCATAATCTGTTCCAGCAGCGATTCAGTGGATGCTGGGGAAGGGGCCATGCCCAGAAGGGGGCTCGTTGGGGTCCCTGGAACATGTAAATGGGCGACAGCGGCATATGACAGCCTATTGTCAGGGGATTCCCCAGCGTCTGCTAGCACAGTCTGTGTGACACCCGCCATCTTGTGAGCGCTCGTTTCCCCTACCTCGGCGAATTGCGGTCCGAGGCTCCTCCGTGTCTGCCCCTCTGACATGGGCGAGTGCCCCAGATGTGCCGCTATCCGAGGGTGGGCTAGTGGTGGCCGTCGGGGACCCGATCCCCCGTTAGATCCGCCGTATGGCTAGAACGGTGCGGAGCTCCTAGGCTAAGCTGCCATCCCGGAGCAGTCCACGCATGCGCCTCCTAATAGCAATTTTTGATGCAATACTTTGAACGTGGCTCCTTGTTGCGCTCCAATTAGAGATATTGGGAGGGGTTGCAGTGTTGTGTTGTGCCTACGGACCGATTTTTGTGCCCCTGTCTAACAGGGGCGTCTAATAACAATTTTTGATGCAATACTTTGCACGTGGCCTAAGGCACAATTTTTGTGCCCCTGTGTAACAGGGGCATCTAATAACAATTTTTAATGCAATACTTTGCATGTGGCTCTTTTCGGCGGTCCAATTACAGTATCTGTGAAGGGTTGCAATGTTGTGACACCACCACCAGCGCCTAAGGCCCACATTTTATGCCCCTGTTCCAGTAATTTTCTTGGTTTGATTCTTTTCTAATTTAAGTTCATTCTAGCTTTCTCCTACGTTATCATAGTGTCATGTTTATTTTCCTTTACTAAATACTCATCATTGTCAATGTAAACACCACAAATCTAGATTTGTTCTTTTAGGCAGCATTGATATAATAAGAAGCCAGACATTGTTCAGTATCCAAAAATATTTATTGTATCACACTGAAAATGTGTATTTTTTTTTTTTTAATCCTAATATTTATATATATATATATTTTTTTATTATAAATCTATTTTTTTTGGATTTTTTTTTTTTTAAACCCTCCCTAGAACATCAATAATATTCTTGATGCTTTGGTCCACCTTTCTATTGTTCCTTATGATCTTCTCCAGGGCGATGTTTGTGTCCTCTATTTGTGCCCTGCAGGACATTATCTCCCCAATTAGCACCTGGGCACTGTAAGTTTCTAAGCCACCACCAACAGCTCGTACACCTGAAATTTGTAAAAAAAACATGTATTAAAATTATGCAGGCCTACATGTATTACCTGAAGCTGTGCGGTATGACACATTTTGTACTTCCTGTTCCTCCAGGCTAGAGTGGGAGTTGGCACTGTGCGGGGTTGGTCGGCTCCATTTCTGCAGCTTGATTGCGGCCTATGAGATTGTAAAAAAAGGGTTAGATTAATCAAAAAGATTAAAGGCCTGAAAGAGGAATATC
This sequence comes from Rana kukunoris, assembly GCA_029574335.1. Taxonomy (NCBI): domain Eukaryota; kingdom Metazoa; phylum Chordata; class Amphibia; order Anura; family Ranidae; genus Rana; species Rana kukunoris. The sequence continues at coordinate 267,618,487 of CM056059.1, read as the reverse complement.
AATCATTCTTTTTAAAAAGTGTAGTACAATTGTATGCTTTTACAATCCTTCTAAGCTTAACACTGGATTTGATCCATTACCGAAGCTGCTGCATTTCTCTATCTTTGAACAAGTTTCCTACATGGAAAAACAACAAGTATACACTGGATCACCTCTGTGTGACATGCTAACTAGGTTGTTCTTGTGACCAACACTCAGTCCTGATCATGACCTCCCTGGGGCTCGAAGCAAAATGACATGACACATTAAAAATGAGAAGCGGGGGGCGCCGACAACAGTGACATGTCTCATTAAATACGTTGAGAAGTGGGGGGAGGGGGTGTTGTGCTGTCGGAAATGACATCTAACATTAAATTGAGAAGCAAGGGGTGCTGACTTCTTGCCTCTTCTCCCATGCAGTCAGCGAGTTGAGAAGCAGGGTGAGGGGCCAAAAATGACTTCTTACTAGGCGGGGACTCTAGTTATTTGGGGGGCCCTTCGCAGCTTTGAGGGGCCCTAAGCAGCTTGCATAGCGAGCCTATAGGGCGGATCGGCCATGCCAACCATTGTGCTACTTAGTCCATATGTGTAATCAACTTCTGCGCTGAGCATACTCTCCTTTTACTGTATAATGACTTAAGTCGGATTATTTAAATCTAGTTAATAACACATCTACATTCAATAAAAAATTGGTCTCACATAAAAAGATCTTAAATACAATGAACAACCAAGTATTGGGGAGCTGCGGTGGCTCAACGCGATTGGCACTGCGCTGACAAGCCATTCACCTCTGCAGCTAGAGAGTCGGATCCCGGTCTCAGCTACATGTGAATTAAGTTTGGTGGTCTCAGCCCGGCTCTCGGTGGGTGTGCTATGCGAGGTAAGCTTGCGCTTAGTACGCCCACCCCCCTCCCGCTAAAACCACCACACTTACACGCACTCGAAATAGGGTTAACATGCACGCACCTTATAGGGAGTCCCTCTGCCCCGTTTGGCTTCAAAGCGGAGCAGGTAGGGCGGGCTGTGTGGGAGGACCCCCTCACACACCCATCATTGCCATCCGGGGTATGGAGAAAGGTGGCAAATTGCCTCTGGGGGAGGCCTGCCTACTCCCAACTCCTGCAGTCCGGCTCCTCTCTCGGTTACACGCACAAAATACACCTAAAAAAAAAAAAAAAAACAAGTATTAGGCCCACAAACAGTAACCTTGAAACATCTATTCTTGGACTGTCTATATACACAACCTGAAAGAAAACCAAATGACGCAAAAGAATTACAACAAATATTCAGAGTACACATGAAATTTACTTACGTCTTCTGAGAACTCTTGTAATTCTCCCCATCTGTTCCGGCTCTCTGATTTTCAAATCAGACCATCGCTTCCGCAGCTACTCCCTGGACCTTTGCACCCCAAATTTTGCATGGAGAGTCCTCCGCACCTTCTCCATGATCTGGGCCTTCAGTTTATTGGGGTTCTTGTAAGGCCCTTTTTTGCCGTCGTAGTCCTCCTTTTTAAGAACAGCCACCATCTCTACCATCTCTTCGAAGCTCATGTTGGTGGCTTTGTAACTCCTGCTCCTCCTGGTGTCTGCCTGGCCTCTCTCCTGCCTGGTTGCAGCTTGCTGTCTTCCCTCCATCATTTCTTCTGAGTCTTGTATTGAACGATTGAAAAGGGGCGTGTCAATCACTCGAACGATCGTCATGGGCGTGGCAACGTGCGGAGCTTCTCACATGCGCAGTGTATAAAGGGATATTGCCTGAATGAGAACGTCGTTCACAGTCGGTAGAAAACTTCGGAAAATCGATCGTGCAATACGACGATACGAAACTTGATTTTTGGACTTTATGAGATCAGTGGATACGTTTGTGGGTTAGATATGGGGAGAAAGCTAAGGCTTGACTGACATTATTTTTTTTTGCTAAATTTTGACTTGCAGAAATAATGGAGGCCTTCAGAGAACAGGAGTTCTTCACAGAATTTGTTCAAAGGGGGCCCCGGATGGCAACCCCCCTTTTTTCTAGAATTTTAATTTCCCCAAAAAATAATTTATTGAGCCAAGATCTGGCATTGTAATGCCCCCCCCCACCCCTAAAATAATTGACATATTGTTGCCACACAGCATGTGCACTTTGGGGGGCCAAGCCTGTATGGACAGTCTCACGGGCCACCACCACTGGAACATCAGTGGCCTCATCAGGCACAAGTGTCATGTAGTTTGTTGAGGGTGTCTTTAGGAAATTGTGCAATATGCAGGAGCAAAGTATGACATGGTTCTGATTCTACTTAAGAAACCTACAGTCCTTATCTTGTTTGCAATGCCTGTATACTGCTGTTCAAAGTATATAGGGCCAAACGGTCTTGTCAGGGCCGATCCTCGCTATAGGCTCACTATGCAAGCCGCTTAGGGCCCCGCAAAGCTGCAAAGGGCCCCCCAAATTACTAGAGGCCCCGCCTGGTGAGAAGTCATTTTCGCCCCACTCACCCCGCTTCTAAACTCGCTGGCTGAGTCATTTCCGACAGCAGAACACCCCCTCCCCCCGCTTCTCAACTTTCTTTAATGTGACATGTCACTGTCGTCAGCGCCCCCCGATTCTCATTTTTAATGTGCCATGTCATTTTGCTTAGGGCCCCAGGGAGGTCAGGATCGGCACTGGGTCTTGTAATGACCTGGGGGGAGTGGTGGCGGGGAAACTCATGCTATTTTTTTAAATGATTTTTATCCATCTTGCAGAGACCAAACATTACATTAAAGCCACAAGCAGTATTAAATTACTTTTTTTCTGAGAGTAATCTCATGTTGTGCAGGGACATTTCTAAACACGTGCCAGTACTATAGACACCCAGCAGGTACCATATTTAAAAGGATTTTTTTTTCACTTTAAGCATGATTAAAAGCGCTGCTCAAGAAAAAACTACAGTTTTTAAAACTTTTTTTTCCGTTGATACATGTTCCCTGGGACAAGACCCGGGTTCTCAAAGACGTTTTCCATCAATAACTTTCATATTGGACTTTAAAATGATAGTTTTTGAATTCGAACGTTCGAGTCCCATAGACTTCAATGGGGTTCTAAATGTTCGTGTGAACGGACGGTCTGTTCGAACGTTCTGGTGCGAACCGAACCCGGGTATGTTCGGCTCATCGTGAAGAAAAACGTTTTTGGTCCTGATAGGAACACCAAGATGAGGTGCCCATAAGGATCAAGAGGCTATAAAGGTGGTGACGGACAATAGTTGAATATATAGTAAGATTTAATAATAAATAAACAGTGAACAATGATATAATAGTTAATTATATACAGTCTCTAGTATGTAACATTGTTAGGTACTAAAAACAAGTGAACTAATTTGCATCAGCAAATAATCGGCCACAATTGCACCAGTGAAGAAAATATTTCACTAACAGGTGCTAACAGATAAACATGCAAGACAAAAACAAGGACAAACAAAGACAAATAGACGTATGTCCGGACACATATGAGGCAATCCTGCTGATGTGCCCAGGGATAAGATTGCCACAGTAAGGCAACAAATTGAATCCCAATGAACAACAGCTGGAGGGCCCGTGTGGGGGAGTGTGGGTTGAGGCTGCTGACTATGAAAAATCCAGGACTAATGGTCAGTTTATTCTATAACTAGTTGGAACAGGGATGTGAAGGGTTACCCTGTCTAATCAGGACTAAATGCGAGATAATTCTAGCTCAGATGAACAAAGTCCCGGATCATGTAGGAGGTATTGTTAGTCATAGGTAATCCTATGTGTAGGCCAAATCGTGGCCTGGTTCCCCAGCAGTTCAATTATGTTCAGAGTCCAATGTGGGTAGAGTAGCTAGTAGTTCTTAGGTACTCATATATAGTACTCCTAGTAAGGATCATAGAATGTGAAGTGTAGTCACAGAGATAGTGGGTCTAGAGGCACTGATTGTAGCTGTACCCAAATTAATGTGAGCCCAGTAGTTGCACGTGTAAATGACAAGGGGATATGGAAAGATCTTACCCGGTCATAGATGTAAAGGTGCCGTGGGTCTCACATGTGGGTAGCTGGCTGTCTTATAGCTGGATATGTTGTGATGTGAACCTGCAGCTTTTCCGATCCGTATTGGCATCTAGCCCATCTGTTTTTCAAACTGTCCCTTGATTTAGGAAGCAATTCGAGCCCGCCAGGTTTATGGCGTTTGTTGCCGCGATCCTTGTTAGGAATAAGTGTACACTTCTTTGTGGGAGATGGAAGGATACCTCCAGGCTATGTCTGAGCAGCCTTCTAGTGATCCCCGTGAATGTGGATCACTGTAGATCAGCCTCCCGTCACACAGGGTCCGTTGCCGTTGTGTCCGTCAACGTGTGACGTCAACGCGTTTCGCAATGAGAGTTTGAATCCTTGGGATTCAATTTGTTGCCTTACTGTGGCAATCTTATCCCTGGGCACATCAGCAGGATTGCCTCATATGTGTCCGGACATACGTCTATTTGTATTTTGTCTTTGTTTGTCCTTGTTTTTGTCTTGCATGTTTATCTGTTAGCACCTCTTAGTGAAATATTTTCTTCACTGGTGCAATTGTGGCCGATTATTTGCTGATGCAAATTAGTTCACTTGTTTTTAGTACCTAACAATGTTACATACTAGAGACTGTATATAATTAACTATTATATCATTGTTCACTGTTTATTTATTAATAAATCTTACTATATATTCAACTATTGTCCGTCACCACCTTTATAGCCTCTTGATCCTTATGGGCACCTCATCTTGGTGTTCCTATCAGGACCAAAAACTTTTTTCTTCAGTATATGCTCTAGCTATGGTGGTGTCCTACCTATAGGAGGAGTGACTATTATGAATTTTATTAAGTGCCTTTGAGTGGGTGTTCATCTGTGTTTCATTTATATGTTCGGCTCATCCCTAACAAAGACCCATCTTGTCTAACTTTCTATGGGATTGACATCATTAAAGACCATTGGCGAGGTGGCAATAAACAAATACAGGTTTCACAGAATGAAACCCATGGATCCATAAATTGGTACACTCTGGGAGCCCATGCTAAGGGAGCATACATCACCCTCCTAGTGGATGGGTATACATAAGTTGAGACTAGGTGTTAATACCTAATACACCTCCGGTATTCTTTTCAACACACTATCATGTGATGGTCTAAGACAACCCGGGTGGATCTCTCATCTCCTCCCATACATGAAGGCAGCTAATACTATCCTTCATCCGTCCTAATAAACATAATCATACCTTCATTCAGATAAACTACTGTCATCTGCTCATTAGAATAATCCTCTGCTCTATATATGTTTTTATCAGATATGTTTGTAATGTTATCACGGCGTCAGATGTTTTATCCCCACCTCCACAATTGACATTACCAAGGGTTAATAGGAGGGAGGTCGGCTTTGCTATTAAATCCATTCAAATTGTCCCACCCCTTTATAGGCGGGATACATCTTCCTCCGTATACAAATAGGATGGCGTTCGTACGGGGCTTGTATCGCCTTTAAAAAAGTCACATGACGAAACGCGTCAAGTGATCTCTACGCAAGCACGTACGCACGCACGCCTACTTGCCTATCCGAACGCTGACGATCGGAGTTACGATCTGCCCGGAGGACTAAGACGCCCGCTCACTTATCCCGTGGCGGACACGGCAGTTTCGTTACTCCAGCTCTCAGGAGTCAGGGGGACAGTTGGACTGTCGTATTGTTTTTAAAACATGTTATTTTTATATTTGGTTTGTTTCTTTGGACTTACACCCAGGTGTCTCTGGGATTGTTGTGGGTACATTCCACTGTTAATTTTTAACCCCATTTTAATAAAGGCTTGACGCCTTTTTTGCAACATATCACGCTATGAGGATCCCTTTTCTTTATGTTTGAGTGACATCGAGAGTGATTTCCTAGAAAACAGCTGAAGCTTTTCTTCCTCCAATCTGGTGAAACAGCCATACCACTACTCCTGCACAGAGGACCGCTGACACTAGATCAACTAAGGTACCACCACCTACCGTCCTTTTCCCTCAGGGGTGTCGACATCTGGTGAGTGGGGACCCAAGTGGGGGAGCACAACAGTCACCAATTAATGATCTGTGAAGTCACAGCACCTGAAGTCACCATATTATGCTATAGAGTTTCTCTAAGGATTACGTTTGATGGTTGAACTGTGATCTCATGACCTTATTTTTAGAACATTTGCCACTTCCACTGCACACTGGGCACTAATTAGTGCTGACAGTAGTATGTGGAGCTCCTATTCCCTTCATATGAATCCTTGTCTTTTTTATTGCATTTTGGTTATAAAATATATATATCTGTTACACTGTGGTCACCTCTAGGTGGATTGCATTCCCCATTGGGCATAGGAACCACCAGAGATACCCTATTCAGTATCTTCATAGATACACCACTGTTTTAGCATATATTCTGGGTATCCACCTATGTGAGTTATTGGCCTGCACAGTGTCCTCACTGATCAGTTCACCATTCTTTCATCTGTCACTTAACATTTTTCACACTGCACCTCTAGTCCCAGCCACGTAGTGGATTCTATGTGTTGACGGGGCTGCACTTGTTTTTCGTAATTTTTTTTTTTACTTGCTCATTATTTTTGATTGTGCATTGTGCGCACTTATTCAAGCACTATCTCACATCCCTCACACACGCCTTCAGGGGGTTCCATCCCTCATTAGGCGCAATAAGATTGAGGCTTTTTCCAAACACACTGTGGTTATATCAGGGACTGCCTGCACAGGATCCTGACTTCTTTTACTTTTTTATTTATTTATGCACTTATGCTTTTTTCATATTTGTTACCCACCACTTATAGACTCTGATTATCTTTTGGACACCCATCGAGGAGGTGATCCAATACTCACGCACTTGCCCACGTGGCTTTTTTCTTATATCACTAAAAGGGGCAACCTATACACGTCTCAGGACTGGAACGTGTGGGCTAAGGGAATCCATACCTATTGGGTTATCCATTATACAGGTCACCCGACAAGGGATAAATATCACTGAAGGACACAATAGGACCCTATTCCAGACTCTTCAGGGCCAGCAGCGCCACCATCCCAACACATTTATTTCTTTCCTTGGTTTCTTTTGAAATCCTATTGGGAGGCAGCAGCTTAGCCACACATCCTTCTTCTTTAGCTCCTCTTCTTGCCTTGGCGGTTGTGTGAAGCTAGGTAGAACCGCCTCCCAATTCACATGAAACTTGGAAACCACCTTAGGGGTTACTGCTGGTGAGGGTCTTAGGATTACTCTATCTGGGAGGACGATGCAATACAGATCCTTACAGGATATAGCTGCTAGTTCAGAGACTCTCCTTGCCAACGTTATGGCAGTGAGAAAAATCAGCTTAACTGTTAAGAACCACAGCGGACATGTTTCCGCCGGCACGAATGGATGTAGGAGAAGAGCTTCTAGTACCGTGCCTAGGTCCCAGGCTGGGAACAGAGACCTACTTGTGGGATTCAGTTTTATGGCCGCTTTATCAGTGGTTTGTCTGCCCATCTGTGCCCTGTGAAACACGTTAAGGCTGATACTTGTATTGTAGGCTAAGCCCACCTTTAGAGCCGATTGTAAAAAGTCCAGCACTTGTGCAACGTTCGGATCCACTAGGGAAAAGTTTGGTTGTAACGCAAATGACGTGAATGTTTTCCAAATTCTGTTGTAGGTAACATTGGTCATGGCCTTCCTAGACTTCAATAATGTTGAGATGACTTCCTCTGAAATGCCTTGTGCCTGTAGTCTGGTTGATTCAGCAACCAGGCCGTCAATTGCAACATGCCAGGGTTGGGATGACACCACTGACCCTGCTGCAGGAGGTCTCTTCTTAGTGGTAGACGTATTTGGGGAGCTGTTGTCATCTGCAGTCTCCGAGGTCTCCATTGCCAGAAGGGTCGAATTACAATTGCATGGACCTTCTCCCTCCCAATCTTCAACAGGGTTTTCATTACAAGTGGTGCCGGTGCAAAGAGGTAGACCAGGGGAAAATTCCACGGAATAGAGAAGGCATCCTGGGCTATGGCTTCATTGCATCGGAACGTTGATACAAATTGGGGTGTCTTCGACATTGTCTAGGGTCGCCATTAGATCCACCGAGGGTGTCCCCCATTCGGAAAAGATTGTATCCAGGACCTTCCACTCGTTTTTGTTGGGGAATTCCCGACTCAGACGATCCGCAATGCAATTTTGGCTGCCCGGAATGTAGGCTGCTGTTAGGGCCTTCAAATGTGCTTCGGCCCAGACAAATATCTTGGTCGCCACTTGTAGTAGTGGCAAACTCTTGGTTCCGTCCTGTTTGGCTATATAGGCCACCGCCGTTTTGTTGTCTAACATCAGTTTGACTCGGGCTCCTTGCACTAGATTCTCGAAGGCCCGTTGGGCCAGGTATGCTGCTTGCAGTTCCAAGAGGTTGGAGTGTCTGGATTCCAACTTGCCCCATACGCCTTGTACCCCTCTGCCAAGGCAGTGAGTGCCCCAGCCCAGGAGACTGGCACCCGAGGTTATCTGAATCCAGCCTCAGGGGCTGAGGGGCATGGCCCGCAACAAATTTTCTGGTGCTGTCCACCATGCTAAGCCCTGGCGGATCCGTCTTAGTATGCAGACTTTTTGGTGAAGTGATACACCATCCCACTGGCTCAGAAAAGTCGCCTGGAATGCCCTTATATGGAATCTTGCCCAGGGAACAGCTGGGATCGCTGCGGTGAACATTCCCATAAGCGTCATACAGAAGTTTATGGGGGACACGCTATGCAAAACAAACTGCACAGTGGAGGTAAATACAACTTGTTTGTTATTTTAAACAAACATTTTTTTTTTCCTTTTGTGACCCTTTAAGTTATCAAGTTAGCTAGGTGTTGAAAAATAATTAGCCTTTTTAACAGTAGCATTTTTGCATAAAACAAAGAGGAAGACTTCTAGATTTTCTTTCTCTCTTAAACTGACTGACAGCTTAGGTAATGATATGGTAGGCTTTTCCTCTGTCCTTAACAAATGTATTTTTCTAAGGATGGCTTGTACGTTTATTGCAGAACTAGAAATTCTATTTTTATCTTGGCTTTAGTACTTTTGTGTCTTCATAGCATTGTGTTATATTTGCTATATTTTCAGAGTATCATACTTGGTTTAAATGTAAATCTTCTCTTCCATAAGTCATGTCTCCTTTTCTGCAATAATGTTTTTTCTTTGTGTATAATTTATAGGGATGGAAAAATCAGCAAACAGGAGATGATGTCATATTTTCTGAGAGCTAGCTCTGTGCTGGATTGTAAAATGGGATTTATCCACAACTTTTCAGAAAAGACATTCCTGCGACCTGTATCTTGTCAACATTGTGGAAAACTGGTGTGTATGGCAGGGCATAAAATAAATCACAAATATTTATGAGACTCTTATGCCACGTACGCACGACCATTTTTCATGACGTGAAAAATGACATGTCATTAAAAACGATCGTGTGTGGGCTCCAGAGCATTTTTCAAGACGTGAAAAATGGGAATTAAAAATTTAGAACATGCTCTAAATTTTCACGTCGTTTTTCACTGTGTCGTTTTTCACGCCGTAAAAAATGGTCTTGTGAAAAAACCGTGCATGCTCAGAAGCAAGTTATGAGACGGGAGCGCTCGTTCTGGTAAAACAAGCGTTCGTAATGGACATAGCACATTCGTCACGCTGTAACAGACTGAAAAGCACGAAGACTGAAACGCGCAAATCGTCTTTCACCAAACTTTTACTAACACAAAATCAGCAAAAGCAGCCCCAAGGGTGGCACCATCCAAATGGTACTTCCGCTTTATAGTGTCGTCGTATGTGTTGTACGTCACCGCGCTTTGGTCGAGCATTTTTTTATTCACAATCGTGTGTAGGCAAGGCAGGCTTGACAAGAATCGTGTTGAAAAAAACTTTGGCCCAGATTCACGTACATCTGCGCATTATTGGACCGGCGTAGCGCACCGCCTTTACGTTAGACTTGCGCAATTTTGCCGCGTAATCACCCTATTCTCGTAGCTTTTGCGCAGGAAATTGCGCAAGCGTAACGTTTTTTCCGAGGCGTAAGGAGGAGTAATACAAATTGGGAAGGACGTGGGCGTGTTACATTGAAATGAGCCGTGACCCCATGCAAATGAAGGGCCGGCCGGCTCGCGCATGCGTGCATGAAGGAGACCATGTCAGCTCCGCTGTGCGCATGCTCACAACTCGGGAGCGGCGCAATCAGTGAAATTGGAAATGGACTAGGGCAACGCTGTGAACTACGCAGACAGCATAAATAGACACACACAAACGCACTTGCATTGCAAAAGTACATCCCTTTGTCCATTCCCATTTAACCAAGTGCTTTTGTTCCTGTTGTTCGTTGCAGTGTGTCTTGTAGTTGTCAGATTAGTGTTTTGTGTGATCAAGTGCTTGTTGGTATATTTGTGAAAGTGTTTTTTGATAAGTGTTTGAGAGACTGTTTGATTGATATATTTTTGTTCGTTTTTTTTCTTGCAGTTTTTTTGGTTTATATTGTTTTGTGACAGTTTCTTGCTGAGTAGTTTTCTGTGTGTGTTCTTGCTTGATTGTTTGTGCTTGTTTGTGTGATTGAATTTTGTTGACTGGGACTGATTGTTTTTGGAAGTATGACTGAGAGAAAAAAAAGCTCAATTTTACTGTGGGGGAAAAAATAATTCTTGCCCGGGCCATTAGCGAGTATGGGCGTTTTCTCCACGGCCCGCAGAGTGCCAACACCACCCCGGCCAGGAGGAGGGAGATTTTGGATCTGATCACTGAGCAGGTCAATTCATCGGGGGAGGGGGAGACACGGACCAGGTCTGGGATTGACAAAAAAATCAACGACCTCCGGCGTCTGGTCAAAAAGCAACTGGCCGCAATGCATGCCCATGCCAGGGGCACAGGAGGGGGCCCACCATGCCGTATTAGTCTGACAGCGACGGAGCGTGCGGTGGCCCTGAACTTTCACCGGCATGAAGTGGAGGGCCTGCCAGGCTTTGACACAAGTCCGGTCCCCGTGGTGCCAGGTAAGGTTTTTTTTACAATCAGGTGTGTAGCATGTGTGGGGGAGGGGGTGAAAGGGAATATGTGGCAAGTGTGTGGATCCTCCAACCTGTGAATGTTTTGTGTCATCCACAGATGTGCAGGAGGGTGCAGGGCCATCTGGGCTGACCGCACCAACCCCAGGACAGCAGCCTAATGAGGCCCCCCCAACAAGGCCTGAGTCCGCGGAGGAGGTTCAACAGGAGGAGGGGAATCATGAGGAGGAGGATAATCATGAGGAGGAGGGGAATCATGAGGAGGAGGGGAATCATGAGGAGGAGGAGTCAGGCACTGGACGATTGGGTTTTGCGGACTCTTCCCCTCTGGCTGGCAGAAGCCTGCCCTCCCTAAGGGGCAGCCCCCCCCTCCTCCCCCAACATGGCTCCCCTCACAAGGGCCTCCCCTTCTCCCCGGCCACAACCATCAGCTGGAGGCAGGATTTCATCCCAGAGCACCAGGGGGGCACCCAATCTCCTGCCCGCCAGTCTGAGAAGGGACCAGGCCCTCCAGACCCGCCATATGGGACAGCTCAGCCAGACTTTGGGGCGGATGGAGGAGAGCCTGTCCTCCATCAAGGATATGCTGGGTAACCTGGACTCCCACTCCCGGGCTTTCACAACCTGCCTAAACGAACTGCAGACGACATCAGCAGGCGTTGGGCAGGATGTGAGGGCCCTTACCCAGGCTATCCAGGCCAACACGGCAACACTTGGTGCTGCCCTGGACAGAATTGCCGTGGCCTTGGAGGGCAGGCCGCCAGGTGGGCAGAGATCGGGGGCTGCTCCTCCTTCCCCGGGTTTGCCCCTCCCCCATGAGTCTCCCCTGAGGGGCCGGGGCCGTGGCCGGGGGCGCCCCAGGCGTGGCTCACACAGAGGGCAATAATTTATTTTTCCCCCTTTTTTTTTTTTTTGGCTGACATTTTTTGCTTTTTTTTTTTTTGTTTTTTGATGACATTTTTTTTTTATTTTGGGTTGTGCATGCTGTTTGAATGTGGGGGTGACATTCCTGCTGGAAAAGGGGTGTCATCCTCAATTTTGGTGGAGAAGGGTTCCCCAGGACAAGGGAGAAGTGATCCTCAGGTCCGTGTGATTGGTGTATGAATGTTCAGTGACATAATTGGAGCCTTGACGTGGCGTTACTGCTCACCAGTCCTGCATGGTGGACTGGTGCCAATCCAATTTGATGTGGATGTGGGGTGTGTGTGCTAGGGACCACAGTGGTGTGCATGCATGCATTCTCATTGTGCCATGATTAATGTGTATGTTTAACGTGCAAAGATGCCCAATATGAGCTGCCTCCTGGCTGCTCTTCCCTCAGAAGACGGGGTATCCTCGGTTAGGGGTTGATTGTCTGGTTGGGGGGTCAGGTCATCACGTAGCTCAACCTGCAGGCCCTTCCTCACTGCGAAATTGTGCAGCATGCAACATGCAGCGATGATATGGCACACAAAGTTTGGGGAATACAACAGTGTACCCCCAGACTTATCCAGGCATCGGAAACGTGACTTCAGGAGGCCAAAGGTGCGCTCCACCACTCCACGGGTTTTGATGTGTGCTTGATTGTATCTTTCCTCTCCTGGGGTTTGGGGGTTTCGGATTGGAGTCATGAGATGGGGTCCCAGTGGATATGCAGAGTCACCTGTAAGGGAAAAGACAGGAGCATGTTAGTCATGCATGTGCCACTTGTGAGGTGTGCATCACGGGAGGGGATAGTCATGCCTGACTCCCATGTCACTCACCAACTAGCCAGGTGTTCCCATACACGTTCTGATCGAATTCCAGTCGGATGTGGCATTGATTGTATATGTAGCTGTCATGGCTGGATCCGGGGTGTTTGGCACGGACATTAGCATATTTGACTAGCTAATCAATGGTGTGTCTATCGCACTTTTGCGCGGAAGGATGCGCCAGTCTAACGAAATTACGCGGGACAAAAAAAAGTAAATTTTTTGCGTATCTCGTTCTGGGGATGCCGCGCAACGAAACGCACGCGCACATTTAGACTTACGCACGCGCATCTCCTGTTGCGCAGGCGTAATCGCTCTGTGAATCTGGGCCTTTGTTTTTTCTAGACCATTAAAAATGGTCGTGTGTAATTGTTTGCATTTCATACATTGTTATAAACTCTGTTCTTCGATTTATTAAATTTGTGTATGGCTTTTACTGTACTTAGATTGTGTATCCAAGAATGTTTCCTAACAACTAAAAGAACAAATGGCAGTAAGGGAGAAATGAATAAAAATGTTATAAGATAAGTGGCATCTTAAAAAGGGGATTGCTGGTGCTCAGAACTACCCTGCCAAGAATTAAAATCTCTTCTAATTTGCTATCCTTTCTTCTATGACATTGTACAACTTTTAAGCAGTTTGTGTTGATATAGAGCTAAGATTCTGTAAGTATTCAGTATCCTTAGATTGCTGTTCCAAGACTCATGTCCCAGTACATTCTCCATACTGTGGAACTTCTGAAGCATTATGATAGAAAGACTCTGCAAGTAGACTAGACAGCACATTTAGGCCCCTTTAACACGGACGGCTGTTCTGCCGCAGTTAAAAGCATGTTTATATTTTGCTGGAATTCAAGACTCCAAGCACAGTGTTCAGCTGCATTTGTACAGTGCGATTAGCTGCGGTTGCGTTTAGCCGCGGTACGATATTGAATGGGGAGCCGACTAAGATCCCTGCCAATACCAAGCAATGTGTCTGGTATGAATCTTGAGGGGACAAAAACAAAATAATTGAGCGCACTCCCAATGTGTACCTATACGTAATTAATATTGATAAGAAGGGAGAGGAAAAATGGTAAGGAGAAAGTCCAAGAATAAAAAGAAGGTTCATGGATGTACATTAGTCCATATTAATGTCGATAACAATGTAATAATGAGAGCTTTGCTCAGTGGCAGCCAGCTGGCAGATGAAGTAGTCTGCAAAGCAATACAAAAAAGAAAAAGCGGCGCCTTCTAAGCGTAGCAGTGAGCATTTGTTTAATAGAGCAATAAATTGTATAAAAGGCGTACTCACAAACAGAGTGTAAGGTTAGGCATGTAAACATGTGTGTTGTCATCCGTGGGGATCCCGGTGGGAGCAGTCTTCACCCGTACTGGAAGTAGCTATATCCTTCCACAAGCGGCAGCGATGTACAAGACCAAACGCCCTCGGAACCTAGGAGAAGGGAGCTGGTTTCCGCGGTGTACTGCAGTTCTGACCTCACTTCCGGGCGCGGGAGGATGCGCGCGTTCGAGACATGCGTGTCTCTTCGTCAGGCAATGTCGTGGCCATTTTGGTGAAGGGCAATATATCCGCTGGTCGGTCCGCCCATTGCTATCTCATTGGCAAAAAAACATTGTTATGGAAAGACAACAAATGCCGCCCCAACTAATACACAATACACTTAAATCGTAAACGGCCAAACAAATACATAAAAAGGAAAGCAAATCTTAACATAAACGGATAAAAACAACAAAGGACAAGAATTATCCAGGCAATGATAAATACAAAACAAAAGAAGACAAGCACCATGGTTCAACATGAGGCGCACATAGACAAAGCTACAGCACCTCAAATAGATGTAAACTATGACAAACCTGAGACGCAACCACACACATATGTATGACACTGTACTAGAATAGTACATGAGAAAGAATATCTACTAATGTTCTATCAAATGGGGAAAATATTTTTTTTTTTACAATTAATGTTCACATTATCAAAACCGACCATGAACTGAAATATTCAGTGGTGTAGAGGGTATACTAAAAATATATATGTGTGTTAAAAATACATATCCTTATTTACAGTTTATGTATAAGAGTTATATGCACACAAATTAATATAGAAATGTATAAAAATGTACATAAATATAAAAGCAGATAAAAATGAGTTTTATAATAAAATATTAATCTCAATGCCCTCATTAAGACCACCAGGCGAGAGGCTATCCAGGGTATAAATCCAGTAGTTCTCCCTTTCGCATAAGCGCTTATAGCGTTCTGCGGGGGAGGTGTTTAGAGATGGCCTCTAAAACCCATACACGGAGCCCATCAGGGGACTGCTCGTGATGTTCTTTAAAGTGGCGAGCTACGCTATATTTCCCTAATCCCTTTTCCGCGGTGTTCCTGTGCTCACCAAACCTTTTTCGGAGAGCACGTATGGTACGGCCTACGTAAAGGAGTCCACAGGGGCAAGTGAGGCAATAAATCACATATTCTGAATCACATGTAAAAAAATCAGGTATAATGTATTGTTTACCCTTGCATGTGAAATGTTTCTGTTTGTGACTAACAAATTTGCAAGTGAGACACCTTGGTTTCCTGCACTGATACATTCCCTTAATATGGAAAAACGTAAGGGAAGCACTAACTTGAGGCCTAGTGTTCTTGATTTTACTAGGAGCTTTCAAGGTTTTTATGTTCCTAGCTCGTCGATAGCTAAACTTTGGGTGGTCAGAGAAAACAGACTTCAGATGTGGATCCTCCATTAAAATTGGCCAATGTTTTCGTAGGATTTGCTCCATTCTACAAAACTGATTATGGAATTGGGTAACAAACCTGACTGGTTGTGGATAATTGTCAGGCTTTTTAGCCACGGTTTGTTCGACTTCAATATGTAAATATTTTTGAAAGGCACCTTCAACCAATTTTCAGGGTAATCTTTATCAGCAAATGTATCTTTTAATACACGCCCATGTGTTATATAATCATCTGGACGAGAACAATTGTGTTTAAGCCGGCAAAACTGGCTTTTGGGATATTGTTAACCCAGCTGGGATGGTGACAACTGTCATAATGAAGGTAAGAATTCCCCGCTGTAGGCTTGGTACGATTTTGTGAATGAATGACTTTATCATTGTCATGAAATAATTCTAGATCCAGAAAGACTAGGGATTTTTTTCGTCTGTGACGGAGGTAAAAGATAGGCCCATGAATCCTTTTTTATGAATCTTGAAGGGGAACTCCAGGCCAAATTTCAAATAAAAAAAACGGCATGGGTTCCCCCTCCAAGAGCATACCAGGCCCTTGGGTCTGCTATGGATTTTAAGGGGACCCCCGTATGCTGAAAAAACGTCATGCGGGTCCCCCCAAAATCCATACCAGGCCCCTATTCCGAGCACGCAGCCTGGACAGTCAGGAAAGGGGGTGGGGACGAGCGAGCGCCCCCCCCCCGCATCAACCATACTAACTCAACATGGGAGGTAGGTGGTTTGGGGCAGAGGGGCATCCTGCGGCCCCTCCACCCCAAAGCACCCTGTCCCCATGTTGATAAGGACAAGGCCTTTTCCCGACAACCCTGGCCATTGGTTGTCTGGGTCTGCGGGCAGGGAGCTTATCGGAATCCGGGAGCCCCCTTTAATAAGGGGGCCCCCAGATGCCAGCCCCACACCATAGGAGAATGAGTATGGGGTACATCGTACTATTCACCTGGAGGAAAAAAAATCACACTACACAGGTTTTTAAAGTAATTTATTAGTCAGCTCAGGGGGGCGTTCTGCCGGGGTCCCGCTTTCTTCTTTTAAGCTCTTTTATGAGTGGGGGCCCTGGGTTTCTTCGGCGCCCCCCTGCCCCAAATCACCTACCTCCCCATGTTGAGGGCATGTGGCCTGGTACGGTTAAGGAGGGGTGCTCGCTTGTCCCCACCCCTTTTCCTGACCTGCCAGGCTGCGTGCTCGGATATGGGTCTGGTATGGATTTTGGGGGGACGCTCTTGGAGGGGGAACCCATGCCGGTTTATTATTTGAAATTTGGCATGGAGTTCACCCTCAAGATTAATACCAAACACAGCTGACACAATGCACTGTGGTTACCTGCGATTATGTGTCGATAGCTGCGGTACATCACAGCTGGACGCATTCAATTCTATTTTTTCTATTCGCACAAAACCGCAGATAACAAAACCGCAGGTAACTGTAGTGTGTGAACAGTGTCATAGGAAAGCATTGTGTGCTTCTAGCTGTGGTAAAATCCACAGCTGAAAGCACCATTCTATCCGTCCGTGTGAAAGGGGCCTTAGCCCTATTATCCATATGAGCAGTAGAAAGTAGAAGAAAGTCACGGGAGCCAGTGTATATTTGCCAAAATGGTTCAGTGGCTAAAAATATGACAATTTTTTGTCTAAGTCAGGAACATAGTTACCAATTTTTAAAATATAAGGTGGACTTTTTACCTGTTCATTTTTTTTTACACAAGCAAGAACTATTATAACGCTGTAGATCTGTAAAGAGAACGTAAACTTTTCCAATTTTTTTTTTTTTAAAGCTCCTGCAAGAGAAAAGCCTAATGAGATAGTATGCACGCTGCCATGTCCCCCCTGAGCTTTCTTGCTTTTATCGCCGCTCTGGCATTGTGATTGGCCGAAAGGGCGATGACGTCACTTCCACGCATGTGCACGGAAGCGGCAGATCCCCACGCATGCGCAGAATTCCGGCATTATTCCTGGTATCTACAGGCCACAAGCCCTGCGCGGTCAGTGTACGAGCACTGTTGTCTACGGCGTGCATGCCCCGTAGACAACTGTGCATTCCTTTCTGCATATACAGTTGTGTTGAAAATTATTCAACCCCCCAATGCTGTAAAGGGTTTAAGTGAATTTAGTGTACATTTGTAATTGTATTCAGAATGAAATCCTACAAGGAGTTCTTAAAGAACCATATGCAACTAAAATGATATTAATTGGTTTTGTAATACAGTAGTAAATGGTTATTTTGTGAATTCTTCATTTACACAATTATTCAAGCCCTTAAAGACTACTTCTCTGAAGAAAAGAGGTTCATTGAAGTGTTTTCAATCAGGTCTTGAAAACACCTGTGGATGTCAGGGAGCTGCAATAAAGCCTAATAAGCACCAATCAGGCAGCTTTCAAATTACTTTGATACTCGGCTCCTTATAGACATTTACTAGTGTGGTTACAAACAGGGTGAAGTCAAGGGAATGGTCCGGGAAGACAAGAGAAGAGGTGATTACTCTTCACAGGAAGGGCAATGGCTATAAGAAGATTGCAAAGATGTTAAACATACCAAGAGACACCATAGGAAGCATTATTCGCAAATTAAAGGCAAAGGGCACTGTTGAAACGCTACCTGGTCGTGGCAGAAAGAAGATGCTGACTTCGACTGCTGTGCGCTACCTGAAGCGTAGAGTGGAGAAAAGTCCCCTTGTGACTGCTGAGGAACTGAGAAAAGATTTGTCAGATGTGGGTACTGAAGTTTCTGCTAAGACAATATGGCTCACACTGCATAATGAAGGCCTCAATGCCAGAACTCCCAGGCGCACCCCCTTGCTGTCTTCAAAGAATAAGAAGATTCAACTGCAGTATGCAAAAATCATGTGGACAAACCACAGAAGTTTTGGGATTGTGTTATCTGGACTGATGCAACAAAATTAGAAGTGTTTGGGCCCATGGATCAACGCTATGTTTGGAGGAGGAAGAACAAGGCCTATGATGAAAAGAACACCTTGCCTACTGTGAAGCATGGCGCGGGGTCAATCATGCTTTGGGGATGTTTTGCTTCTGCAGGTACAGGGAAGCTTCAGCGTCTGCAAGGTACCATGAATTCTCTTCAGTAACAGGAGATAGTGGATAACAATGTGATGCAGTCCGTCACAAACCTGAGGCTTGGGAGACGTTGGACCTTTAAACAGGACAATGATCCCAAGCATACCTCCAAGTCCACTAGAGCATGGTTGCAGATTAAAGGCTGGAATATTTTGGAGTGGCCATCGCAGTCACCAGACTTAAATCCGATTGAGAAACTCTGGTGGGACTTAAAGAAAGCAGTTGCAGTGTGCAAGCCTAAGAATGTGACTGAGCTGGAGGCTTTTGCCCATGGCGAATGGGCGAAGATACCCGTAGATCGCTTGTGTCAAGCTATGCTTCAAGTTTAAAAGCTGTTCTAACTGTAAAAGGATGTTGTACTAAGTACTAAGATTGAATGTCAATTGGGGGTTGAATAAAACTGATAATGATGTGAGCACTTAAAATACATTTGTGGTTATTTCATTATAAATGTTATGTTATATTTGTCTGACCTACACGTGCCTCTTTGATTTAATTGTAAGCAGGATGACAGGATGATCAAAATCAGTGTCAAATTGGGCAAAACAATCAATTTCAGTGGGGGTTGAATCATTTTGAAAACAACTGTATCTCCTAAACCGTGTAGGTTTAGGAGATATTGCAAACACCTAAGCCGTAAGCCTTATGCCGCGTACACACGGTCGTTTTTTGCGATGGAAAAAAAAACGACGTTTTCTGTGAAGTAAAAACGACGTTTTTGAAACGTCACTTTTCAAAGACAATTTTGCATACACACCATCGTTTTTTCACAAAAAGCGAGGTTACGTTCACCACTCTTTTCCATTGAAGCTCGCTTCATAACTAGCTTCTGGGCATGCGCGGGTTGAAAAACGTTGTTTTGAACGACGTTTTTGCTACACACGGTGACTTTTTGTGAAACAAAAAACTACGTTTTGAAAAAGGACACAAAAAATTCAAGCATGTTGGAAATTTTTTTGGGTCGTTTTTTTAAGACAAAAAACGACGTTTTGCCCACACACGATCAATTTAAATGACGTTTTAAAAAACGTCGTTTTTTTTCATCGCAGAAAACGACCGTGTGTACGCGGCATTAATCTAGGCTTACCTGTAGGTAAAAGTGCTTTAGGAGGGTTTACAACCACTTTAAAGCATAGAAATGGTACATTTTAACCTTTTTTGAGGGTTTCCCTCATGTCTCTTTGGAATACTATACGTTTGTTAAACTGCAATGGATCAAATGATCAGCTCATATTAGCACCTTGTCTAGCTATGCACATTACAATCGTAATATACAACCATTTTAGATTTACTACCAGCTATTTAGTGTAAAGGTCTGCCTGACTGAATATAAAATACTTATTTATCGCCATGGTAAAGTTTCATTATTTTAATAAGGATATTTTTTTTTAAATCATATAATTTGACAGTATTCACGCTAGCCAATATCGAACTTAACATAAAGTGTATATATAACCCAGACTCCTTTTCTTTTTAATTTGTTTTTATTGGTTCCAAACAAAAATAGTAGTTACAATATTGCAAGAGTCATCATAAAATTATACAGTTGGTAGTGCAATACCAATAAAATAATAATAACATAATAATGGTAATACAGAAGTGTATGCAATCAGCCGATATACACATTTTAAACCGTTATACGACACCTTAACGACTCCCACCACACACTTATCAGTAGGAGGGGCTGCACGTCCTACCGCTAAATGTGGACGTCACAGCCCCCAATCTAGCAAAGGGCCAATGTTTGGAGAAGTCTCATATGTTCAAATTCAAAATGTATGTCACTTCAACAGACAATTAGTATATTCAAGAACAAAAAGAGCACAGATGATATTAAAGATGTTGTCAACCCAATTGTAAAGTGCGCCTAAAAAATTATCAAAGTTGAACCAAAACGTATATAAAGGGTACTAGAGTAGTACCTAAGGGAGGGGGGAATGAACTAAAATGAAACAAAGGAAAATTAGAAGATAAAACAATAAGAAATAAAAAAAGGACAAGTAACAGAAGAAGAGAGAGCAGACTAGAGGAAGGGAGACGAGAGAGAACCTGAGGTACGGATCTATAGCAAAATTGTTTGAGAAGCCTATCTACTACTCAAGTACATATCCAAAAAGAAACAGGGAATCAATATATCGGTTGTAAGAGCTGGCTTATGAACTAATCGTGATACCTAGATGTCCAGGGATCCCATTGCGTGCAAAATTAGTTTGATTTGCAAAGTATTTCTCGTATGAATGTTGTGTCTTAACCCTTTGAATAACCTCTCGAGTGGAGGGGACCAAATTGGTCCTCCATTTTGAAGTGATCGTAAGTCTGGCAGCTATAAGTATGTGAGTGACTATGCTTCTAAATTGAGGTGGGATGTCTTTAATAGTGAGGAAAAGAAGAGCCAAGTGGGGAGATGGTTTAATAAAAAAAAAACGGTTATGGACGATATCATTTTAAAGATTTCCCGCCAAAAACTGCGAATGCCCCTGCATTCCCAGAGTATATGGAAAATGTGTCCCTTCGCCCCACACATTCTCCAACACCCACTGGGCTCTGATGGAAAAATAAGGGACATCCTAACTGGGGTCAGATACGTCCTATGTAGTGTCCTCATCATCAGATCCCAATGGTTGGGAGTAATGCGAGTACTTGTAGCAAGTCTTTATGGCAGATTGCCACTCTTCTGGGGAGTGGACCGATCTCAGGTCTTTTTCCCAGCTCATCATACTGGCGGTTTTAGTCAACACTGTGTAATTTTGCAGAGTATTATAAAACCAAGACAAACCCTTTGTTTTATCGTAGCTAGAGAGCAAGTAATCCCACGCTTTGTCATATAAAGCGTACGAAATACCTGGATGTGTAGTCAAAAGATGTTGAATTTGTAACCTAGAGAACCGGTGTGACACCGGGTTATTGACAATAAGATCCTCGTAGGTAACTATATTCTCCCATGATGTGTGGAAAGATTGGGTATCAGGAATTCAAATATTTGAAGATTAGATAAGGTGTGGTTTGATAGTGCCTCAGGGGATGCGTTTAAATGAAGTTTCCTCCATGCCGTGATGCTCGCGTCAATAGACGGAAACGTGGGGTAGAACAGAGATATGTCAGTCAAGCTAGCTAATAATAAGGAGGGAAGGTCTCTGTTTGAAACTACACTTTTCTCTATATGGACCCACAACTTAGGGGAATGGGGTCGAACCAAGCTTTTGCTTGGTCTAAAATAGGGGAATTGTAATAATGTCTTATGTTTGGAAATCCTGCTCCCCCATTCTTCCTATGTTTTTGGACTACAGTGTGAGGCCTCGTACACAGACAGATTCGATCGTTTGTATGGGCAAACAGACGGCTTTGAAATCTGTCGGCTGGGAACCCGTCCGCCCGACATGTCTGCTGGTTAGTACGCTAACCAGCAGACATGTCTTCTCGCACACGCGCCGAATGGTTTCGGCGCATGCGCGGAAGTGTTTTACTTCCTGGTGCGGTGACGTGGCGGCGTCAATGTCACCGCCACGTCCCCGACACGTCAGCGCGCTGTCTGCTGGTGGGGATTTTGGTTTGCTCGTGTGTACACGCGAGCAAACCAAAATGCCAGCAGACAGATTTGTTCAAATCGGTCGGACAGACCGTTTTGAACAAATCTATTTACTCGTGTGTACGAGGCCTGAGAGATCCTAGACATTTTACGGTTCCAAATAAATTGCCTAAACAATCTATCAATACTATTGAAAAATGATTCAGGTATACATATCGGGATAGTCCTAAAGTAATAAAGCAGCTTAGGAAGCACCATCCTTTTTAAGGCGGCAACTCTGCCTAGCCATGAGAGTTCATAGGAGGCAATATGTTGAAGATCACTTTTTACTGTGGCAATTAAGGTAGGAAAGTTGGCCCCATAAGTTATGGAGGTAGGCAACGCCAGGTTGACACCTAAATATGGAACCACCTTTGACATCCACTGGAACTGATACTGTCCCTTTAACATGGTTATTTGTGCTTTGGTCATGTTAACAGGAAGCAAACAAGACTTACCACATTCAATTTATAATAGGATACGTCACTAAAAGTGTTCAACACTGAAAAAACTCTGTTTAGGGAAGAAGCCGGGTTCGTTAGTGTTAAGACCACATCATCGGCAAAGAGGCCAATCTTGTGAACATGACCTCCTGCTACGATCCCCGAGATATCCTTATCGGCTCTAATGGCCTCCGCCAGGGGCTCCATCATAAGAGTGAAAATGATGGGGGACAACGGACATCCCTGGCGAGTGCCATTTGTTATGAAAAACTTGTCGGAAAGAGCATTAGATGAAAAAACTCTAGCCGAAGGGACTAGAATTGATGTCAAGATATTCCCCCGTAAACCAAACTTTTGTAAAGTAGCCCTAAGATAACCCCAGTGGACCCTATCGAAGGCCTTTTCGGCATCTAAGGCCAAAATTGCTGTCGGGAGTCTTTTGCCTTCTACTATATTCAATAGATCAAACAACCTCCTGGTGCCATCAGGAGCCTGTCTTCCCCTGACAAACCCCACCTGATCTGCCCGTACCAAAGATGGAGTAATGTTTGCTAGCCTATTCGCTAGAATCTTGGCATATATTTTGAGGTCCGTGTTGAGGAGAGAAATGGGCCTGAAATTTTGGGGAGAATTCGGCTTCTTCCCTGGTTTGGGTAACGTGACGATTATAGCTTGTAACATTTCTTCTGGGAAAGAGGCTGAAGAGGAGACACTATTGAACAATTCCCTCAGGTGCGGGACCAAAGGACGCAAAAATACCCTATAATATTCAGATGTAAAACCATCTGCCCCAGGGGCTTTATGAGTAGGCAGTGATTTAATAGTATTCAATACTTCTCTATCTGATATCGGGGAATTAAGAAGATCCAGGTCCTCTGCGCCCAAAGACGGCAAGGACACCGAATCTAAAAAGGAGGCTATAGATTGCGTCGTCGGTTGGTGAGTATCACTATCTAAGCGAAGATTGTAAAGATCCTGGTAATATTTCATAAAAGAGTTAGCAATTTTATCTGGGTGGCTTTCCAATACACCAGTATGAGGGTCTCTAATAGAAGTGAGATTGTTTTTTTGTTGCCTCTTAGATATATAACGAGCCAAAAGTTTGCCTGCCTTATTGCCATGGGTATAGAATTGAGCTTTAAGCCGTTTTAAATAATTTTGATGATTAGACAGAAGGGTCAGACGGACCCTCTGTCTGCATTCAAACAGGTCTTGTTCCACTTTAGAGGATGGGCTCGCCTTATGGAGCTCCTCCAAAGTCCTCAGCTCACTAAGGAGGTCATGCAACAGCTCTCCTCTCCGCCTCTTTGCACGCGCTGCAGCTTGAATTAATAGGCCTCTACTGAAGGCCTTGTGAGAACACCACAACATGGAAGTACTTACATCACCAGTATTGTTAATTTCAAAAAATTCAGAAATGTGATGGTCAATAGAAAATATTGTGTTTGGGTTAGACAATACATCAAGGTTATTCCTCCAAAGGTATGTAGGAGAGGAGGAAAAGGAACCTTTAAGGATTAAAGAAATTGGGGCATGGTCCGACCAAGTAATAGAATGAATTTTTGCCGATTCAGTTCTTTTGAGAAGCTCCAAGTCTGTAAGGAAGAGGTCAATCCTAGAGTAAATTCGATGCGGGGAGGAGAAATAAGTATAGTCCCTTTCAGATGAATGTAAACACCTCCACGGATCGTAGACGTTGTGTTCCGAAAGTAGAGGCTGTAATTCCGTTCTAGTGGAGGGTTTCGAGCTTGAGCTGTCAAGATTCTTATTTACAACGCTATTGAAATCACCACACAGCAGTAGGGAACCACGTTTGATCTTATTGACTTTTTTGAAGAGGGATTTTAAATAGGAAACAGGCCTTCGATTGGGAGCATATAGATTCACTAATGTATACGTGGCGTTGTTCAAGTCACAAATCAAACTCATATATCTGCCATTGGGGTCGCATATCACTTCATGTAGCTTAAAGGTGACGGAGTGCCTAATCGCTATCAACACTCCCCTTTTCTTCACCGGGGCTGTAGCATGAAAAATATGAGGGAAAGCCCTGTGAGTACATTTAGGGTGTTTAGCTGTCACAAAATGGGTTTCCTGGGCACATAAAACTTCCCCCTTAAGCTTGACAGCATCCCTCCACATGGCGCTCCTCTTAAACGGGCTGTTCAACCCATGAACATTCATAGAAACCACTGACAAAGACATCAGGAAGTGGTAGATTGTGCTGCGTAAATAATAATGCTCAAAGACTCAGTTGGATGCCATTTCAGAGTTTTACCTGTAGGTGGTGCAATTGGATCAGAAATACACGACCAGGCCCAAGCAGTCCAGCAGAGAATATATAACAGGCACGGATAACTTGCAATGTAGATAGGCTTCAGCAGGATCCTCTCAGGAGATATGCAGAATAGAGAAAAAAAAAGGAATAAGGGGGAAAAAAATAACAGAAAATAAAATCACAATGTTCAGGTAACACATAAAAAAAGTGAAACAGTCACTAGGTGCGAGCAGTTCTCGCAATTTTCACGGGGGGATGAGCTCCAGGAGAACCCCCCAAAAAAAGAGAAAAAGTAACATTGGCATGAAACAGCCTACAGGAAGGATTCACAAAAAAAAACAAGAGAAACTGTCGATCCTAACAACCCACCCAATCAGGCAGCATGCCATTCAGTGGGCAGATAAGCAGGGGGAGATTTGGATGCCGGGGTTTGTGCAGTTTCAGGTAACAGGTTCCAACATTTAGCCAAAGCCATTCCTTCCTCAACATTCCAGGTGGCATGAGTACGGTTATCTTTAGTAATCAGTAACTTAGTAGGGAACCCCCAGGAATATGTGATTTTATGGTTTTGTAGCAATTTAGTTACGGAAGATACGTTTTTGCGTGCCAACATGGTATGTTGCGACAGGTCTGAGTACACTGAGATGCCTGAATATGGAGGAGGGAGGGGAACATTCTTTCTTGAAAAACGCTTCAAATCATCTTTTATATGAAAAAAATGCACACAGGCTATGACGTCCCTGGGGACTTTGTCTGGGAGGAATTTCGGTTTAGGTAGGCGATGAGCCCTGTCCACAATGATCTCAGCTCTAGGCGCCTCAGGCAAGATGGCCGCTATGAATTCCTGGACAAATCGCCGTAATTCAGCAGGGGTTACCGACTTCTCCACCCCCCGCAACTTCACATTGTTCCTGCGTGATCTGTCCTCTAAATCTGCTAATTTTTCTTGTATGGCCTGAATATCCCCCTCTGTATCAACGTGAGCATCCACTAGCTCATTATGAGCGACAGTGAAATCCCCCATTTTATCCTCCAAATGGCTGACCCTGTCTCCAATAGCTGACACTTCACGATTTATCTGAGAGACACACAACATCATGTCCTTCATAATCGTGTCACTTAGAGTGACCCCCGAGGTAGGGAACTCATGTATCTGCTCCACAAAATCTCTTGTACTGTTCTGTGACTCGCATGCATCCTCCACCTCACCTGCATATCTGTGACCCTCTGACCGCTTTTGTGCAGACTTCTGCAGACTGCTGACAGGAGATGTACTGGGAGTGGAACCGCCGCTGCCTCCACTGGAACGAAGGAGAGACGATCCGCCCGTCACTTGCTCTGGGCTGTGCAGACCTCCCCCCCCGGGAGAGCCGCGCCACGTGGAGTGCTTGCCGCGGGGTAAAAGTCGCTAAGCTTCCGCGGCTTTTTTTCCGACTTTCGCTTCCCCATCGTAGCTACCACAGCCCCGGGACCGACTGCTGCTCAGTAGGGAAGGATTGAGGCTGAATCCGCCGCTGGGAGTCGCTGATTGAGGGTTCTCAGGTCGGAGCTCCTTCCTCACACAGCCATCCGCTCCGGCTGCAGGCCACGCCCCCCCCGAACTCCTTTTCATATATAGAAGGAAATAATTATAACCCCTGCCAGGGATTTTGTTGCTGTCTATGTACTACAGTAACATTTTCCTTCATTTCTTGTTCCAGAGGAAATGCAAATAAAAAATTTTGAGGAAATTTTCTAGTGTGAAGGGAATTTCCCTCTTAGGCCGCGTACAACCCGATGAGACGGACCGTTTTCATCGGTTCACAGACTGATGGCCTGATTGTCTGATGTGCGTACACACCATCAGTTCAAAAACCGATCGTGTCAGTACGCGGTGACGTAAAACACAACGACGTGCTGAAAAAAATGAAGTTCAATGCTTCCAAGCATGCGTCAACTTGATTCTGAGCATGCGCAGGTTTTTGGACCGATCGTGTGTACGTGGCCTTAGACAGTTGTCCTTGGGAATAATGTCCCCATTGCAAGATTTTGCCATACCCCTTTTCTTGGGACAGCCCTAAAACTTTGGATTTCCCCTCTCTTGCTTTCTCATTGATAAAGATAAATGACAGCAATAAAAACTTGACAAAGGGTCTAATCCTTCTCCACTCTTTCCTATAGATATACTTTACGCTGTTAAAGATGCATTGATTCTGTTGTGGATACAGGGGTTTGTTTTTAGTTAGATACTATCCCTTGATCTAGGCTGGTTATCCAGGTTCATTCAGCTCAGCCTACAGACAAAGTGATTGTGTATAAATATCTGGGGCCAGATCCACAAAGAATGGCCGCTGGCGTAGTTTATCTAATTTATCTAGTTATCTAGTTTACAGCGGCGTATCTTTATCCACAAAGAATTGCCGCTGTAACTTACGGTGGCGTAGTGTAATCATCGTGACCCCACGTAAATGACGTGTTTTTAGTACGGCGCATGCGCCGTCCGTGGAGGTATCCCAGTACGCAAAATAACGTCGAAAATAGTCAATGAAAACGTCGTGAACGTAACTTACGCAAATCCCTATTCGCGAACGGTTTACGCAAACGACGTGAATGATGGAAAATTCAACGCTGGCCCGACGTCCATACTTAACATTACGTACGCCTCTATACAGCAGGGGTAACTTTATGCCGGACCTACGCTTATGCAAACTACGTGAATTGCCGTAAATCGCTCATTTGCATAGACGGAAGCGCCCCTAGCGTCCAGCGTAAGTATGCAACTAAGATACGACGGTGTAATAACGTTAAGCCAGTCGTATCTTAGCGTAATTCCGGCGTATCTTGTTTTGTGGATACAAAACAAAGATACGCCGGCGGGAATTTGAAATTAGGCCGGCGTATCTGGAGATACGCCGCCGTAATTCTTTGTGGATCTAGCCCCTGGTATTTATTAGATAGGTCTACCAGTACAAGTTTTTTTAAAGCCTTTCTCTGTCTAAGGTTGGGCAAAAAAAAAAAACTAAAAACATTCTGCAGCAGGGACTGAGGCAAACTCCCTTAGTCCAGGAGTGCAGAAAGGGACTGATGAAGGCCCACAGGACATTGTGAGAATCCAGGAACATTGAAAGGCAGAAAGTCAGGAGGGGCCAGGGGATGAGACTTGAGTTTGCAAATCTGAAGCCCCGTACACACGGCCGAGGTTCTCGGCAGAAACCAGCGAGAACCTCGCTGGGAGCCGCATTCGGCCGAGAACCTCGGCCGTGTGTACACTCTCGGCGAGTCCCGCCCGTCGGGAAACCCATCGAGCAAATAGAGAACAGGTTCTCTATTTGCTCGGCGGCCCGTCAGGATGAATGGCTGGTTGCCTTTCCCGACGGGTGGGTCGCCGAATTTGACGGCCGGCAGAGAACCTCGACGGGCGGAACGATGTGTTTCCGCCCGTCGAGTTTCTCTGCCGTGTGTACGGGGCCTGAGACACCATCTCTTGCATTCAGACATCAGGAATGTACTGTAAAAGCTCCAAGTGTCTGCAAAGGCACAATGGGCTCCCACACCTTCATTCCAAGGTGAGTTTCTTAGCAGATATGACTGATTTGGAGAAGGGTATTTGAATGAGGAACCAGCCACGATTTTAAAGGCTCAGGTTTTCCCAGTAGAGTTTTAAAAACTGTTCAACTTTATACAATGTTCTTTAACTTTATTTTATCCTTGTAGGGCAGGCCATTAGGGTTCCCAGAAGTCTGGCCTAAAAACTTCCAGTTGGCAAACCCCATGTCCTGACTTGTTGCTAGAACAGGAAAATGTCTGGTCTTTATATCTGTAAGGCTGGGAGTGAGTATCCAACAGTTTTCATTTCCTAGCAACAAGTCAGGACGTGGGGGTTGCTGACTGGAAGTTTTTAGGCCAGACTTCTGGGCAATCCAAATAGTTTACAGAGATGAAAATAAAATGAATTAACATTTTACAAAGCTGCACAGTTTTCTCCAAGTTCTACTGGAACCCTTTGACTGCATAAGCCATTTTCTGGAAAACGTAAACATATTCTTCAAGGATAGTTAAAGAGGCACTCCAAGGAAGGAACAAATAGACATGATTTGCAAGTCTGTTTCCTGGTTTTCTTACACTGTGAAAGATTGTTACCCTTTTCATCTGGCAACATCCTTAAAGAGGAAGCAAACCCTCTTAAAAAAATTCTGAAAAAAACACTGCAAGACAAAGGCATAGTTAGCTAGTATGCATAGCTTACTAGCTCAATATGTAATACTTACCTGAGATTGAAGCCCCCGCAGTGATGCTCGTTGCTCTGATCCATCGCCACCATCTTTCCCCGAGTGTCTTCCTCGTATCGTGGAGATGACACATGCGCGTGGGTGGCGCCACTAATGGCATTATCGTTGTAACGGTCACCACCACTTACGACCTTCCATCCAACCACGACAAGCTTATCTGACACACTGCGACAATCTTGCATACACGATCCATATCCTTTCCCAGGATATGACGAGACAGAGCTCCGTACTTGCTTCCAAAGATATGACAATTTATAGGTCTTTTCTCAGCTTCTTATACAGTTTCAAGCATAATACAGTTATTCACAGGACAATGCAGTCCCCACCCCCTTATTCACTCACTGAGGATAATTATTTAATTGGTAGCTAGACATGATGGCACCGCATCATCAATAGTGTTCAATTAACCTTTAACATAACACAGACATCTAGTTGAATACGTTATCTAGACAGCTTTATCACACAATGGCAGAGTCTTGTGAGAGTGGGTGCAATCAACACCTTTTCAAAAGCATGTGTCTTTCACAGTAAATAGCCAACACCTCAAGACATGTCTCAAGACATTTCAATAGCCTATTATACAGAGGTATGAGTCACTCTGGTCTTGTAGACCTGAATTAACACCTTTCAAAAGCATGTGTGCCCAGATTGAATAGTCAACAGCTTTTGATATTTGAAGACATGCTGCAAACATGAATTATTATTAATGTCCCATCTTCTGTAATGAATGAATTATGATTCTTTGTCACCCTATGGCCCTAGTGGACATAAGGTGACCCTAGACATAGGAATATCTCAGTCTGTCACGGGCCATTCCGTTACATCTCTCCCCTTTCGGTGGGAGACGGACACAGGAGGGAACCCCGAACGGGTTGACTCCGAAGTCCGTCAGTAGTTGCAGTCCTCCAATGCTGGAATCCATACTGTACCCCAAATAAATGGCTCCAAACTGAGCATTACTCACCCCGCCAACCTCTGCCTCTCTCAGAGAACATGCCTGCCGCTGGGGAGAAGGCAGGGTAGCTGGGCTCAGTCCATCATGCTGCTGGGGGTCTGGGCCAACTGCCCCCCCTTCCTGGGGTATACCAGTGGAGACTGAAGTCCCATCCACTAGTGCTTGGTGAAAAACCCCTGGTGCTTGCAAAGCAAAGCAGACATCCTCCTGTCCCAGTCCTGTACCATTTTCTGGGGTTGTGCCAGTGGAGACTGAAGTCCCATCCACTACCCCAGGAACCCCCTCTTCTGTTAGTGAGGAGCAGAGGCCTATGACACTCTGCTCTGTTGCCAGCTCTTCCGCTGGGTTGCTGTGAGTGGAGACCATAGTCCCATCCACTACCACAGGATCCCCCTCTTCTGTTAGTGAGGAGCAGAGGCCTATGACACTCTGCTCTGTTGCCAGCTCTTCCGCTGGGTTGCTGTGAGTGGAGACCACAGTCCCATCCACTACCACAGGGTCCCCCTCTTCTGCTAGTTGGGAGCAGAGGCTTGGGGTACCCTGCTCTGTTGCCAGTGATTCAGCTGGGGGTTAAAACTTTACCACCTCAGCTTGTTGCTGGAGAGGGGGGCCAACCGCCCCGGCTCCCTGGAACTCCACACCATCCGCTTCGGCTTTAGGGATGAAAATCTCCATATTTTCCACTGCCGATTCATCAGCCAGGAGTTCACAGTTGTCATCTGAACTTTCCTCATAGTCCCAGGCAATGGGAGCCCCACCCTGCTGCTGAGCCGAGTCTAGCAGCTGTCTGTAGGCGACCTCCAGCTCCCATTCCCGAATGGCCAGAAATTCCAAATCTTCCTGTGACCAGTGGCCTCCCGAGATATTTAATTTTTCCTCTCTGTGCTCCATTATGTCCTCCAAGCGCCACTCCCGATCATCCCCAAAGTCGGGATCACTGGACATCCTCCAATACAACAATCCCAGGCCATCATAGTCATAGCCTTCTGTGGGGCTGTCATCCGCTGACCACGGGCACTCTTGGGCTACATACCACCGGAGGGCTCTGTAGCTCTCATCCAACTGCATCTCTGCCCGGATCATCCTGCTTAACTCGGCTATCCACTCCTGCTTCGGTTGTTCCCCCAACAACAGCATTCGTACGTCATACTGCGGCCAGTACCTTGCATAGATGGAGGGCAGGACCTTTCCTTGGTGTTGCTGCTCCAGAGCTAATGCTTCCTTCCAGAGTTGGCACCGAATCACATCCGACCATCCCAACAGGACCTCCTCTGATACTGGTCCTCTATGCTGTATCCGCATCTCTTGTAACCTCCTTTGGAATTCCTCTTCCATGGAGACTGGTATCTGCACCTCTCCTCTCTCTTCAGCTGCTGCAGCACTTCTTCACTGTCGCAAGGTGGCATCCACAGCCGCTATAACCCGGTCTATGATCTCCGGCGGAGGATTAGGACCATATTGTGCCAGTCCATGTTTAACAGCCGATCAAAAAATTCTTCCTCGGGTGTCCTGTCTGTTACGCTGGGCCTCTTAGCTCTATTCATTTCGACAAGTTTTGTGATAATGTCCCTTTTCTTACGGTTGCTGGCCGGTCTGCCCCGGCTCTCCAGTAAGTCCATGAGGGAAGAGAGCTTCATCCATTCATACAGCATCTCCATTGTCCTGTGTCCTTGTAGCCGTCCTTCTGAAGATGGAATCATCCCACTGCTGTGCCACCAATGTAACGGTCACCACCGCTTACAATCTTCCATCCATCCACGACAAGCTTATCTGACACACTCCGACAATACTGCATACACGATCCATATCCTTTCCCAGAATAAGACGAGACAGAGCTCCGTTCTTGCTTCCAAAGATATATGACAATTTATTGGTATTTTTCTCAGCTTCTTATACAGTCTCAAGCATAATGCAGTTTATCACAGGACAATGCAATCTCCACCCCCTTCACACCATGGGGGGCTTCAATCACACTCTAAAAGGCATTCAGGTAAGCTAAGCATGTAGACCGGTCGGCACTGCATCTTCAATAGGGTTCAATTAACCTTGAATAATAACACAGACATCTAGTTGAATAAGTTATCTATACAGCTTTATCACACAATGGCAGAGGCTTGTGAGAGTGGGTGCAATCCACACCTTCCTATATTTCAATAGCCTATTATACAAAAGGTATGACTCACTGGCTGACCTGGTCATGTCATCATGACTCATTGTGATATCTCAGTCCAGAAATATGAAGTATTAATAATGTCCCATCACATGTAATATATGAATTATGATTCACTATTAGCCACAGGGTGGATTTCGACCCAAGAGTTATTGTTGCTGCTGGCACAAGAGTATCTCTCATCCTTCCAACGTCTCTGGGTGTCACAGGCCATTCTGTTACAACCGTTTTATTCGGTTGAGAGGGCACATAGGGTTCCACCCAGACCCTTGCCTCCGGGCAATCCCCCCCGCACTATGCTGGCTAAACTCCTGAATTTTAAGGATAAAGAGATCATCCTGCGACTCGCCAGAGAAAAGCATAAGGTACAATTTAATGGTGCCAGAACATCTTTTTACCCCGACTTCTCAGCGGAAGTTCAGAGGCGCAGAGCTAAATTTGGGGAGGTGAAGAAGAGACTTTACCGCTTATGCGTCAATTATGCCATGCTATACCCAGCTAAGCTCAGGATCATCGCTGGAGGCAGGGCACAGTTTTTTGAGTCGGCGGTGGGGGCTTCCGGATGTCTGGATGTGAACAAACACCTTGTACAACAGGCTGATAGACCAGCAGCAGATGCAGACTGAGCCGCAAGCACACTGGTACCTCTGAAGTTTGCTGGGGAAAAAAGTTTTTGTTGCTTTCAGGAGCCATGGTTCTGCATCTACAAAGTAATGCGACCAGGAGAACAATATTTCTATCTACACAGGATTTGAGCATGTGTATTTTTCATGCGAATCGACGCACAGTTGGAGTACCTGGAGAGGTACATGATCTGCGCTGATGGATGCCTGTTGCACCTGAGGCCTCTGTGGGTTCCTGTTTACGCCCAGCAGTTCTTTGTTTGAGTTATGTTTTTTTCTTTCTCTTGCATTCCGGAGGTTGTACACCCAAGGACAACCGGGTAACAAAACAGTTTACTCTTTATTTTTTGGACTGCGGTCCTATCGGCTGACCCTGTTATTTTTGCTGAAGGCTGTACGGCCCGCTCACCTTTTTGGGTCCCCATCTTACAGAACTCTTTTTTTTCCTGTCCCCAGACGTGCCAAGTGTTTTCATAATTTTTTTCAGGATGTACGTGTTATATGTACTAGCATGCATATTTCAGGAATGGGGGAGGAGGATATGTGCTGGGGAGCTGGGGTTATGTATGTTGACATGTGCTGTTTATCTGTTTAGGAGTGACGGATGCGGAAGCTCACTACAGGCTGAGTTTGGCAGGTGGGCAACCTTATCCGCTCAATTACAGTTTAGTTCTTACTTTTCTAATGTACTCTAATGGCATGCAGTGCTTTGGTTTTGTGGAATGTGCGGGGCTTGAGTGATACACTCAAGCGTACCATGGTGGCCACCTCACTTAGAAAGCACCTACCAGCGGTGTGTATTCTTCAGGAGACCAATTTGACTCCGGAGACCGTATCGTGGGTGGGATTTGCCTGGGCGGGCTGGGCGTATCATTCCACTCACACGTCCTACTCTCAGGGGGTGAGTGTCCTGATACACTGGTCTCTAGACTTTCAATTGCTCAACTCCAGGGTCGATCAGGGGGCAGATTTGTGTTTCTACTATGCAGACTGTATCAACTGACACTAATTCTGGCAGCAGTATATGTAACGGTCAGTACCGTTTACGACCTTCCATCCAACCACGACAAGCTTATCTGACACACTGCCTTGACCTCCGTCCACATAACTATGGCCAGTTACAAGGTAGACATGTCGGCATCGCTACTGACGAGATACATTACATTTCTAAATACAATCACACCTGAGCCTTAATACATTCCTGTATGAATAGAATTCAATTAACCTTAAGCATAACACAATCACAGTCTAACAGACATCTAGTTGAATAAGTTATCTAGACAGCTTTATCACACAATGGAAGAGACTTTATAGAAGTGGGTGCAATTAACACCTTTCAAAAGAATGAAATGTCTTTCACAAGCCAGGTCACTTAACATTTCAATAGCCGGAGCTAAGCATTGAATAAGCTTGTAATGTCCCTCTCCTGTGTAACAGGTGTCAATATGGACCCCTTGTAATATAACAGTCCTGCAATATGAATTATTATTAATGTCCCATCTTCTGCAATACATGATATAATTTCTTTGTCACCCTATGGCCCTAGTGGACATAAGGTGACCCTAGACATAGGAGAATCTCAGTCTGTCACGGGCCATTCCGTTACATCATATGTCCAGCCTCCATTCAATTCCCTGATATTGCACACTTACTCCCGGATTACCAGCATGGTAATCCGGGAGTACCTCTAGTCTTGGTGGGTGACCTTAATGGTATAGTTGACCCTGATCTGGATAGACATCCTTTCCAATAGGTGGCCTTGCGAGAGCAAAGCCGGCCTTGGCTAGATTTCTGGAGGAGGTGGGGTGGACGGATCCCTGAAGAAATAAGAACCCCTTAGAGAGGCAATTCTCATCCTTTTCTTAAAAGCATATGTCCCTATCTAGAATTGATTTATGCTTATGCTCAGTATCGGCATCACAATACATTGAGAAAGTGCAGTACCTCCCTAGAAGTATCTCGGACCATTCCCCCCTTTTGCTTCACTTGAGGCTTAGGCCACAGTCACACTTACCAAGAGCACCATGGAAATTAAATGCTTTCTGGTTGAACCTCTTCCCGTCCCACACTAAAATTGAAAGGGAAATAGCAGCCTATTGGCAGAGACATGCGGACAACCCCGATCTGAGTACCGCTTAGGATGCTTTAAAAGCCTTCCTGAGAGGGATATTTACTGTATATCAGAAGTTAATGCCATCAAGCACAACACATCTGCACATAGGGATCAGGCCGCACAGATGGTTAAACGCTTAGAGGCGGAATACATCGCCAACTCGGGGGAGGGCTCTCGTGAGGCGTTGATAGCAGCTCAAGATGCATTTAGCAAAATTGATGCTTCTACTGCGGACAAAAAATGTTTCTTTAATAAATTAGCTTTCTATGAGGAAGGTAAACAGATGGGCAAACTCCTGGACAAAATTGTCCACTCGCAAGAGTCATCTCCATCTATTGGCGCCATGCGCAACAAACTGGGAAGGGTTGTGAATGATCCAGACTTAGTGATGGATGTACCAGTGGACTTCTACTCAGAACTCTATGGTTCAAGACAGACCCATACAGTGGAGGAAGTTTCGGATTTTCTGCAGGGGATAGAGCTACCATGTTTTTTTTTTTAAATCTCTTTATTTAAATTTTCTCATTTTTCCATACAAAGATAAAATCATACATATACATTATATTTTAATTACCTTTACTTCCAACATTAACTTTTTATATCTCCAAGACATCCATACCATCCTTCCATCCCTTACAACACAACACATTCTACTTTCACCCTTCCCCACTCTCCCAATGGTGTGATTATTACCCCGGTTCCCCCTTTATCCTGACGCTGTTGTAGAGTTCTCTATCCAGTTTGCCCATACTCTCCTATATTTCTCCCCATATCCTCTATTGCAATATGTCTCTCTGTATAATATCAGATTGCTGTTTACTAAGTTCTTCCACTGTGCTATTGAGGAGGCTTCTGTTTTTTTCCAGTTCAGCACTATTGCTTTCCTGGCATAGAACAGCAGCAGGCCTACCTGTGTGTTTCTTTCTTTTGAGATAGCATTACCCCCTATTAATCCTAAGAGACAGATCTCCACTTCTTGTTCCAGCCTTACAGATGTTACTCTTTCTATCATTCTCAGAATCTCACTCCAAAATACTGCTATTTTGGGACAAAGCCATGAAGTCTCCTGGAGCAACTACACACCTCCAGCAATTCTGAGAGTTAGTTGGTGAAATCTTATGCAACTTGTATGGTGTATAATGACTTCTATGTACAATTTTATATTGTATTAGTTTGTCCCGGAGGGATACAAGAATCTTCAGTGGAAATTTCCATACTTCCTCCCAGTTCCCTAAACCCCGGGGCATCTCTTTTCCAATTCTCCCTTAATTTGCTCAGATCATAAGGTGTAGTATTTATCAAGTATCCATAAAAATTTGACATTGTCCTCTTCCCGCCTTTTATCATTTGTTCTATATCTGATTCCATCAATTGTGGAGTCCCCTCAGGGAACTGGGCCACCAAGGCATGTCTAAGCTGCCTATATCTAAACTCGTAGCTCTTGGGAACATTCCATAATTGTCTCATCTCCACATATGATAAAAACTTTCCCTCCCGTAACAACTGTGAGAGTTTCTTTACCCCATATTTAGCCCAGGCTCCCGGATCCTGAACCAGATCTAAATGTGGTAATTCCGGGTTCCTCCACAGGGGGGTATTTGGAGATAGATTATTATTTCCCCTCTCTCTTCCTATGACCGCTTTCCATATTTTTACTGTTGTTTTCATTGCTGGCGTTAAATCTCTCCTGGTTTTAATACCCCTATATAGTAACCCTTGCAATGTTTCCACTGATTGGACCACTGTTGCTTCCAACATTGTAGCTGTGTCATACCCATCCGAGTTTAACCACCTCCCTGCTGTCACTAACTGTGCCACTGTATAGTACTTATGGAAGTCTGGGAAAGCTAATCCCCCCTCCCCTCCCGGTCTCATGAGTGTACTTAATTTAATTCTAGCTGGTTTATTGGCCCATATGAATGCAGAGAGCATTCCATGTAGCTGTGTAAAAAAGCTTTTTGGGAGCCACTGTGGAGAATTTCTGAAGGCATATAAAAACTTTGGCAGCACCTTCATTTTCACCAGGTTTATGCGTCCCAGTAGTGACAAAGGCAGTGTTGCCCAGATCTTTATTCTCTTCCCGAGCTCCTGTACCTCCGGGTCTAAATTTAATTTTCGAAAATCTTCAATCTGTCTAGATATTTTAATGCCTAAGTATTTAAATTCTGATACCCATTTTAATAACGTATTTGGAGCAGCGGTTTTTAGTGCTCCTTGATCTATCGGGAATAATATTGATTTATTCCAATTTACTTTGAGCCCTGTATATATCGAATATGTATTTAATAATTCTAGAGCCCCTTCCAGTGATGGACCTGCATCTCTCAAAAAAAGCAACATGTCATCGGCATACAGGGCTACCCTCTCCTCCAGCCCCCCTACCCGAAGCCCCTGAATATTGGGTGTGGTCCTGAGAGCCTCTGCCACTGGCTCTATTGCGATTGCAAAGAGCGTCGGAGAGAGAGGGCAGCCCTGCCTCGTGCCTCTATATAATTGAAAAAACGATGACAGTTTTCCCCCTAGTTTCACTGCGGACATTGGCCTTTCATATATTGTTTGTATCCATTTGATAAATATTAAGGGGAATCCCATCCTTCTAAGTATTTCCCAAAGAAACGGCCATTCCACCGTATCAAAGGCCTTCTCAATATCTAAAGAGGCCACTGTCCTTGATCCCTCATGTATATGATGTGTATGTATATTTGTGTAGAGTCTCCGTAAGTTGATATCTGTTGTCCTTTGTGGCATAAATCCTGTTTGGTCCAAGTCTATTATGTTCCTAAGCAGTGGCTGTATTCTAGATGTTAGTATTTTTGTCAGTATTTTTAAATCTGTATTTAATAATGCAATTGGCCTATATGATGAGCATATCTTTGGGTCTTTTGTTTCCTTATATATTAATGTTATGTGGGCCTCTCTCATAGAGTCCGGCAGGGCTCCCTGCATTAGCCCGCTTGTGAATACTTCTGCTAGTTTGGGGGCTATTAATACTCCATATCTCTTATAGAATTCCACAGGAATTCCATCTGGGCCTGGTGCCTATCCTCCCGAGGATGTTCGTATAACCTCTATAATCTCCTCCACCCCTATAGGCCTGACCAGTTCTCTCCTCTCCCCATCTGACAACCACCCCAGGGCAATCCGGTCCAAAAGGTCCGCCCTGTCCTCCGGGCAGGAGCCAGACGGGAGAGAGGATGTGTAAAGCCCACTATAATACTCTTTTACTATACTCTTTTACTATCTGTCCATTTAAATCTTCAATCTCTGCAATAATTGTGGCTTGATGTTCTTGTTGTGCCAGCCTAGCCAGAAATCTACCCCCCCTATCTCCCTGTTCAAAAATATTCTGTCTATTTTTATGCATTTCCAGTCTTGTTATTTCTTCTTTGTGAAGATTTCTACATGCTGCCATCATTTCATCAAAGTTGATGCTACTGGGGTCCTGCCCATATCTCTCCCTTTGTATGTCAATCTGTGTTTTTAATTCCTGTTCCTTCTTCCTCTGTTTTTTATTAACTGTTGAAATATTTGATATATATTGCCCTCTTATATAGGCTTTAAACGCATCCCATACCATCCCTACCGAGGCTGATCCTGCGTTGTTTTCCCAGTATTCCCCCATTATTGATTCCATTTTCTCTCCTATTTCTGGGTGTTCTACCCAGTGTGGGGTTAGTCTCCACAATGATGCATTTTAAGAAGTTGGAATACGTACTGACAAAAATAGGGGAGAATGATCTGACAGACCACTTGGTAGATATTTGGCCTCTTCAATATCTGCTAACATCAAGGAATCCGTAAATGCCAAGTCTATTCTAGAGGCCGTATTGTAAGAAGTGGAGAAGCACGAGTATCCCCTTTCTCCTGGGTTCTTCCATCGCCAAACTTCTGTTACCCCCATTTCCTGTGCCCAGTTATATAGTTCTGTTGAATGTTGTTTAGGGGGTTTTGGTCTGTCCAACTCTGGTGATAGGATAGCATTGAAATCTCCTATTAGTATCAGTCTCGCTGGCATATACTGAATAGTTTTTTCCATTATCTCATTCAATACTGCCACGAGAATGGGGGTGGAATATATACGGCAGCTGTTACATATCTCTGCTTACCTATCTTATAGACTAGAATAACATACTTTCCGTTTACATCTATATGGGCCTTCTCTATTTCTCCTATAAAAGATTTATTAACTAGGATCGACACCCCTCTAGCATACGAAGAATACGTGGAATGGTATGTTTTCTGTATCCAGGTTTTTTTTAACGTTATTCATTTTTTCCCCAATAGGTGCGTCTCCTGTAGTACGACCAACTGGGGAGAGTTCTTTTTTATATACTGAAACATTAATGCACGTTTATACTTTGAATTCAGTCCTCGAACATTCCAGGATAGTATCGAAAAGCAGTTATCCTTCCCAGGCATGGTATCTAGTATATATATAGGATTTATACTTCCATTGTTCACTATGCCACGTCATTCTTTTAAGTGATACCTCTTGGGTACCTAAATCACACCATTGTCTTTCCCATTTCCTCTTCACTTCCCCATTCATTCCCCCTCCCCCCGCCCTACCCACCCTACCCCTCCCCACTCCCTTCTCTTGTAGCTTCCTCCATCCATTCCCGGATGGGAGTGGAGAGGAATTTCTTCTATCCCCTATTTTACTGACCCAAATCTCTTTTTTTAGGTCTAGTATCTAACATACCCCACCCTCCCTTCTTACTGCTTTAGGAAGGGAAGCACCTAGCTCTCAAAACTCTCATTCACTTTGTGGTAGGCGCCTCTACTCACTGCATATCCTCCCTACACACCTATATTTCTTCATATCTTAAAGCCTCCCCTCCCCCAGAAAAAAAAATAAAAAAATAAATAAATTAAACCCCAGGGAGGGGGAAAAAAACATCCCCTTTCATCCCACCCATATTTTTATGTGACCAAGTGCTTACTTGCTTTCTATTAATTATTATTACCTAATTATAACCAATACTCCAATTCATATTCATAGTTAATCGCTCCTAAAAAAAAAAAAAAAATACTCCAAGGAGGGGGGAAAAAAACACCCCCTTTCATCCCACCCATATTTTTATGTGACCAAGTGCTTACGTGCTTTCCATTAATTATTATTACCTAATTATAACCAATACTCCAATTCGTATTCATAGTTAATCGCTCCTAAAAAAGAAAAAAAAAAATCCAAGGAGGGGGGAAAAAAACACCCCCTTTCATCCCACCCATATTTTTATGTGACCAAGTGCTTACTTGCTTTCCATTAATTATTATTACCTAATTATAACCAATACTCCAATTCGTATTCATAGTTAATTGCTCCTAAAAAAGAAAAAAAAAAAAATCCAAGGAGGGGGGAAAAAAACACCCCCTTTTATCCCACCCATATTTTTATGTGACCAAGTGCTTACGTGCTTTCCATTAATTATTATTACCTAATTATAACCAATACTCCAATTCGTATTCATAGTTAATCGCTCCTTAACCACTTCCCGCCCGGCCAATAGCCGATTTACGGCCGGGAAGTGGTTATGAAATCGTGACAGGCCGTTCTCAAACGGCCTGCACGATTTCATGCCGCACGCGCCCGTGCGGGCGCGCAGCGCAGCGATCGGTGATGCGGGGTGTCAGTCTGACACCCTGCACCTCCGATCTCGGTAACGAGTCTCCGGCGGAGCCTCGTTACCACGTGATCAGCCGTGTCCAATCACGGCTGATCACGATGTAAACAGGAAGAGCCGCCGACGGCTCTTCCTCACTCGCGTCTGACAGACGCGAGTACAGGAGAGCCGATCAGCGGCTCTCCTGACAGGGGGGGTTCGCGCTGATTGTTTATCAGCGCAGCCCCCCCTCGGATCGCCACACTAGACCACCAGGGAAATAAAAAAAAAATACAAAAAAAATGACAAAAAAAATGACAAAAAAAAAAAAAAAATGACAAAAAAAAAAAATGACACAAAAAAAAAAGGGGGCAGTAAAAAAAAATTATGCCAATCAGTGCCCACACATGGGCACTGATTGGCAACATTGATCCATCAGTGCCACCCCTCAGTGATCATCAGTGCCACCCCAGTGTCTGTCAGTGCCACCCCACAGTGCCAATCCATGCCCAGTGCCCACCTACCAGTGCCCACCTGTGCCGCCTATCAGTGCCCACCTGTGCCGCCTATCAGTGCCCACCTGTGCCGCCTATCAGTGCCCACCTGTGCCGCCTATGAGTGCCCACCTGTGCCGCCTATGAGTGCCCACCTGTGCTGCCTATGAGTGCCCAGTGCTGCCTATGAGTGCCCATCAGTGCCGCCCATGAGTGCCCATCAGTGCCGCCCATGAGTGCCCATCAGTGCCCAATACCAGCGCCGCCTATCAGTGCCCATCAGTGCTACCTAATCGGTGCCCATCAGAACTACCTCATCGGTGCCCATCAGTGCCACCTCACCGTTGCCCATCAGTGCCACCATATCAGTGCCCATAATTGAAAGAGAAAACATACTCATTTACAAAAAAATTAACAGAAAAAAATAAAAACTTTATTTTTTTTTCAAAATCTTCGCTCTATTTTTAGTTGTTGCACAAAAAAAAAAAACGCAGAGGTGATCAAATACCACCAAAAGAAAGCTCTATTTGTGGGGAAAAAAGGACGCCAATTTTGTTTGGGTGCAGTGTAGCATGACCGCGCAATTGTCATTCAAATTGCGACAGTGCTGAAAGCTGAAAATTGGCTTGGGCGGGAAGGTGCGTAAGTGCCTGGTATGGAAGTGGTTAAAAAAAAAAAAAAAAAAACCTCTCTCATATTATCTTTAAATATCCAAGTGCTTAAGGCCTCGTACACACGATCAAATCTGTCCGCTGAAAACGGTCCGCTGGACCGTTTCAGCAGACAGATTCAATCGTGTGTACGGCCGAGCCGACGGATTTGGCCACCCGACAGATTTCAAAGCATGCTTTGAAATCTATCGGGTGGGAATCCGTCCGCCCGACATGTCTGCTGGTTAGTACACTTACCAGCAGACATGTCGTCCCGCACCGCCGCCGCACCGCCGCCGAATGGATTCGGCGCATGCGTGGAAGTGTTTTACTTCCTGGTGCGGTGACGTGGCGGCGTCAACGTCACCGCCACGCCACCGACACGTCAGCGCGCCGTCTGCTGGCGGGGATTTTGGTTTGCTCGTGTGTACACGCGAGCAAACCAAAATCCCAGCAGACAGATTTGTTCAAATCTGTCGGACGGACAGATTTGAACAAATCTGTCTGCTTGTGTGTACGAGGCCTAAGTGTTCATTATTGAATACTGATTAACTATTATTAATTATTACCGATCCTCCATAACTTCTATTCCAATTCTTACTCATGATTAATCGAGTGTTTTAGGTGTATAATCTATTGTTGATCGGCCACCTTAATTCATATTCCAGTTCATACTCGTAATTGATCCCTCATTCAACAGATAAATATATATTTCCTATTTCCCTATTTAAATGTGGTGCTCTCACATATTCTTTAATACCCAAGTGTTTAAGTGCTCATTATTGATTAACTGTTATTAACTGCTATTAATCTGTCATAACTTATATTCCAATTCATACTTGTGCTTAATCACTCATTAAAAAAAAAAAAAAAAATACATATTTCCTCTTTCCCTGGATGAATAT
This sequence comes from Rana kukunoris, assembly GCA_029574335.1. Classification (NCBI taxonomy): domain Eukaryota; kingdom Metazoa; phylum Chordata; class Amphibia; order Anura; family Ranidae; genus Rana; species Rana kukunoris. The sequence continues at coordinate 267,575,857 of CM056059.1, read as the reverse complement.
GTTAAACACTGTACAATTTATCCACATAGCTCAATTTATACCTTCACCCTCCCCCTCCCCTCCATCCCCAAAAAAAAAAAAATTCCCCAGTCTTTCTATTTGGTATCGAGCCACTCCCCCGCTTGAATTGGGGTCTCAAAGAAAAGGACACGTGTCCCGTCCGTTACTCGTAGTTTACTGGGGTATAGTAGACTGTATTTTAACCCTTTCTCTCTCAATCTTCTACGGATCTCTGTATACTCTCTTCTTTGCTGCTGAATTTCCATCGGGTAGTCAGGAAAAAAAAGTAGCTTTGTGTTCTCATATTGGATGTCTGCCCTTACTCTTGCCGTTGAAAGGATTTGATCTCGGTCTCTGTAGTTCAATAGACGCACCAAAAAAGGGCGGGGGGGTGCTCCCGGTTTGGGGAGACGAAACGAGATTCTATGTGCTCGCTCTACCACAAACATTACAGTTGCTTCTGTTAATTTCAGTATTTCAGTTAATAGTTTTTCTGCAAATTTGACTGGATTGTCTCCCTCCGCTCTCTCTGGTAGGCCCAAGATACGTACATTGTTCCTCCTCATGCGGCCCTCTGTATCTATAGCTTTGTCCTGTAGTTCTTTTATTTGTTTTTTCAGTGTATGCCAGCCTTTGCTATCCTTTTTTATTTCCTCTTCCACCTTGGAGATGCGGGTTTCTATTTCTGCCGTTTTTTCTTGTATTTTATCGAACTCTCGTTTTATTGAGCATATATCCACTGCCTGGGCATCAATTTTATTTAACAGCACATCACCGCTTGCTTTGATAGCCTCTTCCCGGAGGCACTACAGTCCATCTCCCCTCTCTCCCCTCTCTCCCCTCTCTCTCGGTTTGAGTCCCTTCTGATATCCTTTTTGCTGGGGAGTTCTGGGGGGATTGTATGGGCTGTATAGATTTTCCTGTAGCCCCTGTCACTTTAACTGTTTTTGCTGCCATAGCTTGGGGGGAAGAACAAGGTGTCACTGCTGGTACATGCGTTTTTGCTCGCGATTTACTTGGTGCCATTTAACCTCATATCAGTTCACTTATGGTAGATTTACCGTTCCCAGTAGTTTTTTTTTTCCCCCTCCCTAAAGTGTCCTTTATTCAGCACTTTCCACACCAGTTCCACACTACAGCGGCAGGTTGGTGATAAAGTCAGAAGTTAGAATTAGAGGCAATTGCAGCAACCCCTAGCAGCGACACCTGGCAGCAGTGGATAATCACAGACAAAAACACAGACCCCAGTGATATCCACCAAGGGGGAAAAAAAGAAAAAAGAAAAAAAAAAGGGGTGCTGTCCCTTTAACAACGGCGTTATGCAGCAGTCATGTAGCCATGTAGTACTTATAACTGACAATCAGCAGAAAACATAGGAATATTGCAACAGTTATGTACAGTTATGTACTTATCTCTACAGTCTGTTCCAAGGCGGACGGGGAGTCCTCCAGCTCATGTCTGATGGGTCCAGATGCCTTTACATAGATGATATATAGTGATAATGGTATCCTGATCACACTGTGGGAGAAACGGCAGACTAGCGTACAGCAGCCACGGCCAGCGGACAACAACAGCAGAGTGCATAGAGGTAAGTTCAAATAAGCCGCAATTCTGGGGTGCCTGGAATGCTGGAGTTTAGTAGAGAAAATTCAGTGCCTCACTGTGTATCAAACCATGCTGGGGAAAGGATCTCGTCCAGAGGGATGCAGGGTGTGCAGCATATACAACAGGGAAAAGATACCAGCTGTAATTCAACCCTGCTAATCCTCCCTGCTGTGTCTTGGAGGGACTGCAAATGTAAGGGGAGGCTGTTTCTCACGTAAAGAGGACACCAGCCGGAGTTCAAATCAAGTCCAATCCAACTGTCGAACCCCCCAACTCCTCCAACTTACGGCTGCTACCACGGGGAGTCACCGCTACCCCTTGCCGTCCTTTACACCCTCAGAATCAGCAGCGAGGAGAAGGAGCCATCGGTAGAGAGAGATCAGGATCTCATACAAGCAGCATTGCAGCAGCGCCCGCCCACATACGTCACATGCTCACATGCTCACATCCTGCTTCCTACTCCACCACCATTTTAGCTAATTTTTACTATCCATTTTGAATGCACACCACATTTACTTTTTTTCCTACCATGTTTGACGGAGTCCCAGGTGGAGATTCTAGAGGCTCCCATCACTCTGGAGAAGATGGTTATCGCCACCAGCTCATTTCCTAATTCCAAGGTGCCCGGAGATGATGGCATTCTGATTGAAGTGAACAAGCAGTATGGTGATGTGATCTTGCCAAGACTGTTCCGCACTCTAAATGCAGCCAGGGTCTCACAGCAACTCCCTGACTCTATGAGACAGGCGAGCATAGTCTTATTACTTAAACCTGGGAAGGACTCGTTAGATCCGGGCTCGTATAGGCCGATCTCGCTCCTCCAGACTGACATAAAAATTCTGGCCAAAGTACTGGCTGTGAGACTTGACAAAGTGATGGTGTCCATTATCCATCCAGATCAATCCGGTTTTATGGAGAGATCCACTGCCATTAACTTTTTCTCAACATACAGTCACCTGCAGACAATTTAGGAGATAGGGCTTTGCTGTCGCTTGACGCGCACAAAGCGTTTGATAGCATCGAATGGCGGTATTTGTGGGCAACACTGACTAAATTTGGATTTGGGCCTGTGTTCCTATCATGGGTTCAACTCTTGTATAACTCCCCATCGGCAGTCATTAGAGAGGCAGGCAGGGTGTCTTCTCCCTTCCCGTTACACAGAGGAACCCGGCAGGGATGCCCCCTGTCACCCCTGCTATTTGCCATTGCCATAGAATCTATGGCCGCGATGGTGCGCTCCGACACCTTGATAACCGGCTTTAAATATGGACAAATACACAAAAAGATTATGCTTTATGCGTACGACACTATGTTGCTGCTGGGGGACACATCGGGATCCCTAGGGGAGGTCATGGCGGTGATTCAAAAGTTTGGTTCATACTCTGGCCTGATAATTAAATAGACCAAATCAGCTATTATACCGCTGAACTCTACAGCTCCAGATGGCCCCATGCTACAGAATATCCCCACATCAGCAAAATTTTAATATTTGGGCATCTGGGTCACATTACAGCCCTGGGATTATACCGCCTTGAATCTTTCTCCCTTGTTAAGCAGGATTAGGAACAAATCGAAAATATGGTCAAAGCTGAAAATGTCCTTAGTGGGCAGAGTAAACCTCATCAAGATGATATTTTTGCCACAGCTCCTGTATATTCTCCATGACTGATGTATAACAGATGGAATTAATCCCAAACTAAGCCCTTATTCTACCACCATTCCTTTTAACTATAGTAACTAAGACCACACCAGTGTTGGAGTTATACAAGGCCGTAGCAGACCAATTTATTAAAACAATTATATATATAAAATGATATAAATAACATAATAACATAAATACCGTAAATAACATAAACTCAGAACAAACCATAAATCTAACTTGTGTTGGTCTCAGCAGGGACTCTATACTCCTATGAGGGGAAAAAAACATAATGCACTGTGGTATTAACAGTGTATGATAGGCCTCCTGCTGACAAACTGGCCCAGAGACAGCCACTGACCGCAGTGCCCCATTACCACTTCCCAGCTAACCTCCGTTAGCTGAAAACCATTATCGGGTCCCATAGCAACGATGGGTGCCCAAAACTCCTCCTTCTGCCATATCTTCCCTCTCCTGCCAAGACCAACACCCGTCACAGCACCAAAGGGAAACCACCTTACCCTTGGGCGCCGCTCCAAACTCAAAGGGCTCTCTGCAATCCATCCTGCAACCCCAACACCCAAAGATCAATCCCTACTTCGTTTAAGTGTACCCTGTCACCCCTCAGATACCTCCACGTGTCCTGCTCCAATTCCCAGTGTCTAATAGCCAGACCCCCCTTTTCCACAATGAATTTACTCACTTCACTGTTAATCTTTTTTCTAGCCCTATTAAGTCCCTCAACAGACTAAGCCATCCTCCAAGTCGTCCTCGCCACAATGTCCGACCAGACTATGACCATGCCAGGAAACTCCAGCATCAACCGCTCCACGTCAACTTTGATGTCGCGCATGATGTCAATCATCGTTCTGACTCCCAAATCGTTGCCGCCAACGTGCAAAACCAATTCGTCAGGCGGCCTATCCCTTTGTGCAAAACGTTGCACCTCAGGCAACATCCTTTCCCACAACATACCCGAGACACCCAATCATCTCACACAGGCCTCCTGTCTGGAAAAACCTAACTGCCTACCCTCAGGTCTGGCATCACCTCTCCGAGCCCCCCAGCACACATATGAGTGGCCCAAGATCCAGACCAGTCCCGGCACAGCACCTGAACAATAAAAGAAGACAAAAAGGAAAAAACAGCCACCGTGACAAACAGATCACCCAATGCGCAAAACGAAATGCACCCCTGCCAGAGTCCATACCCCAACAACTTATAAACCCACAACTAAGTGAGGACGAACATATAACAGAAATCTCCTGGACTCCTACCGCCCAATCCGTTTAACCACCTCTCCATTCATACCAACCCTAGCAGCTTCCGTCGCAGCCCCTATACGGAAAGAGTGCGAGGAAAAATCCTTATCAATCAAACCCAAACCCCACAAACATTTCCTGAAAACCTCAACAAATTAGAAACGAGACAGAGGGGACCCATCCACTCAAAAAGGAACCCGCTGTTTGAGGGCGTAACCCTGCAAAAGCTCTGACAGCCCCCACTGGGCACAAACTGGAACCCGGAACCGCAAAAACCTGCACTGATCTCCCTTTTCCTGCTTGATCCGTCTTAGACCTGCTCCAAAACAACCGTAAATCCCCATCTCCACAAACAACCTCTTGAATAGGGATGAGCTTCGAGTTCTAGTAGAACTCATGTTCGACTCGAACATTGCCTGTTCGCCGAACAGCGAACTATTTGGGGTGTTCGCGGCAAGTTCGTGTGAACTTTAGAACCCTGTTAACGTCTATGGGACTCGAACGTTTGAAATCTAAAGTGCTAATTTTAAAGGCTAATATACAAGTTATTTTCATAAAAAGTGTTTGGGGACCTGGATCCTGCCCCAGGGGACATGTATCAATGCAAAAAAAAGTTTTAAAAACTGCAGTATTTTTGGAAGCAGTGATTTTAATAATCCCTTTAAGTGAAACAATAAAAGTGAAATATTCCTTTAAATTTCTTACCTGGGGGGTGTATAGTATGCCTGTAAAGTAGCACTTGTTTCCCATGCTTAGAACTGTCCCTGCAGAAAGTGTCATTTCTGAAGGAAAAAAAGTAATTTAAAATCACTCGCGGCTATAATGAATTGTCGGCTCCTGGCAATACAGGGAAAAGTCTTTCATAGAAAAAAATATGTGGGGGTTCACGGCATTTTTTTTAAAATTTGGGGTGGAGTTCCCCTTTAAATCCATACCAGACCTGAAGGGTCTGGAATGGATATTTGGGGGGAACCCCACATAATTTTTTTTAATTGACGCAGCGTTCCCCTTAATATCCATACCAGACCCTAAGGTGAGTGATTTTAAATGACTTTTTTCCTTCAGAAATTACATTTTGTGCAGCGACAGCTCTAAGCACAGGAAACAAGCTCTACTTTACAGGCATACAATACACCCCCCTAGGTACAAAATGTAAAGGAATATTTCACTTTTATTGTTTCACTTAAAGGAATTATTAAAATCACTGCTGCCAAAAAAACTGCAGTTTTTAAAACTTTTTTTGCATTGATACATGTCCCCTGGGACACTTTTTATTACAATAACTTGCATATTAGCCTTTAAAATTAGTACTTTAGATTTTAAATGTTCGAGTCCCATAGACTTTAACAGGGTTCTAAAGTTCACACAAACTTTTGGTCTGTTCGCAGGTTCTGGTGCGAACCGAACCCAGGGGTGTTCGGCTCATCCCTACTCTTGAAACTCAATGCCCCCCTGAACCTTTTTGGAAGGACTAACCAACTCCCCTATACGAAAGGCCCCCAAAAATGCCAACAAATAGGCCACCTTAATCAAAGCGACCTAATAAGCTGACGAGCACACCATAAGCAGTCATTCCACAATGCTTCCCAAAATCTCGAATGTAACAGGTCTCCTGGTGTCCCTACGAACCACTGCCCTCCTATACCCCTTAATCGTCTGACAAATCCAAAAATCCTTAGTGAAATCAGTCTGCCCCTGTAATTTAAACCAAAAGGCCAAACCAGACAGTGTTTTATTCACGCTAGCTGCCGACACCCCACACTCAAGCAACCTGGCAATATAGCATAACAAAAGCCACCGCACCTGATTCCCCACTGGCTACTCACCCGACTCCCTCACAAAGTCCAGCCAAGCTTGCCATACCTTCGTATAAGATGACCATGTGACCAAGCTTAAAGACCTCTGGATCCATACCGCTAAGAGGTCAATGCCACCTCCCACAACCATTCGGGGCACGGTACTCCCTGTTGTTCCGCTGTCGGTGCCAGCTCCCGAAACCTGTCCCACTGGAAGCGAGACAAGGCGTCAGCAACAACATTATCTATCCCCGGTATGTGTACCGCGTACATGAAAATATTAAGTTGCAAGCAACGCAAAACCAAATGCTGCAAAAGCTTTATGACCGGAGGAGAAGACGCTGAGAACTTGTTGATGACCTGCACTACACCCATGTTGTCACCATGGTAACAAACTTTCAGATCCCTGAAAGCCGCCCCCCACAACTCCACCGCCAGAACCACCGGAAAAAGCTCCAGCAGGACCAGATTTTTTGTGAAACCAGCTTCAACCCACAAACTCGGCCATGGGCCCGCACTCCAACGACCCTGGAAAAAAGCTTCAAAACCGAAGGATCCCGCAGTATCCGTAAACAATTTCAGGTCAAAATTGCTCACCGGACCAGCCATCCACAGTGCCCGACCATTAAAGGATTCCAAAAAAGTATGCCACACCTTCAAATCCTCCCTATGTTCTTTGGCCAAACTCACAAAATGCTTCGGCGACTTAATGCCAGCCGTGCTAGCCGCAAGCCTGCGACTGAAAATCCGACCCACTGAAAGAGGGCATAATTCAACCCATTCTGAAAAAACCTACCCTTGACCCCAAGGACCCAACTCACCGCCGTCCCATAACAGGCCTAAACGTCCTCTCAAAGGTAATGGAGAAAGTAGTGGTACAACAGCTGCAACAGCATCTAGATACCCACAACCTACTAGATCCATACCAATCTGGCTTCCGTCCTGGACACGGGACGGAAACTGCACTGCTCAAAATATGGGACGATGCCCTCGAGGCCGCAGACGAAGGCGAATCCTGTCTCCTGGTCCTGTTGGACCTAAGCGCAGCCTTCGACACTGTAGACCATAAGCTATTACTGACTCGACTAGTCGAAGTAGAAAGCGACTTATCGTGGTTCTCCTCTTTTTTGGAAAACCGATCGCAAACTGTGAAGTTGGGACCTTTCACTTCCGAGAAACGCACGGTATCGTGCGGAGTCCCCCACGGATCGCCTTTGTCGCCGGTGTTATTCAACATCTATCTTCGTCCCCTTTTTGAAATAATTAGCAGCCAAAAACTGCTTTATCACTGATATGCAGACGACACGCAACTGTATTTCCGCATATGCAATAAAAAGAATCATCATCTTAATCTAGAGACATACCTCTCTTTGATAGAGAACTGGATGACAGAGAGTTACCTAAAACTCAATGGAGCAAAAACAGAACTTCTACTGTTTCACGCCAAGCACACGAATCACCCGGGGGCACCTTGGATACCCCCGCCCATTTTGGGCAAAATCATCACCCCTAGCACCAAAGTCAAAAAAGTCTTGGGGTCATCTTTGACTCCTACATGACAATGGATGCACAAATAGGGTCAGTAGTCAGCGGATCTCACCATCTGCTATGCCTACTACACAGACTTACTCCTTTCATCCCCAAAGAAGACGTAGCAGTCGTGGTGGGAGCAATTGCGAATTCAAGATTAGACTATGCAAATGCCCTTTACCTCAGACTCCCAAAGTACCAAATCGCTCATCTTCAAGTCGTGCAAAATACGGCCGCTAGACTTGTGACTGGGAAAAAAACATGGGAATCAATCTCACCTTCACTGAGAACCCTTCATTGGTTACCAGTAAAAGACAGAATTGTTTTTAAAGCACTCTGCCTAACGCACAGATGTATTCATGGGAATGCCCCCCATTATCAATACGAAAAAATAAAAGCCCACAATCCCAATCGCCTTCTGCGATCCACCAATCAAAATCTGCTCCAGATTCCGAAAGCCAACTTTAAATCCAAAGGAGAAAGAAGATTTGCGGTCCAAGGTCCCAGACTATGGAACGCTTTACCAACCAGTATTCGGTTGGAGGAGAACCACCTAGCATTCAGGAGAAAGATCAAGACTCATCTCTTTTGATTTCAAAAGAGAAAGGAACAAGCGCCCAGAGGCGATTAAATTCGCATGTGTTGCGCTATACAAAGTTTTCATTCATTCATTCATTCAAGATGCGACATGCAAAATTCAGCTGACCCAGGAAAGACTGTAAAACTCGCAGCTGAACCTTGCGCAATCCCATCAGCTCTGCCACCCCTCTCTTCAAATCCATTAGTTTATGGTCGTGGCCCTCTGACCGAGAGTGATGAGGATCACATAAACACACGACAAGACTTACAACATAAATAGACCTGAAGTGTGCCTTGGTGGTCTGGTCAGTATGCCAAGAAAAGGGGGCATACCCAAAGTAAGTAATGGGTAGTTGTTGAAGAAGGATATGCTGAGAAGTGCCCTGAAAAAGGGAAGGGCGGGAGGGCGTCGAATGCGATTAAATGCGCAGACTCACGGACATGAGGTGAGCTGGAAAGAGTCGGCCCAGTGACGTGTAGTACTGCACACTGAACCGACAAAGAGTATGTGTGAGTGGGCTGCTTAAATACCCTCCGGGCTCCTCCCATAAACTCAGGCCACCATACTGGCCTTCTTATTTGTCTTCTGGCAACCTGCACTCCATAGCCTCGGAGTCCAGCACAATGCCCAAAAACTTGATGACCACACAGGGTCCCTCAGTTTTTTCAGGAGCCAACGGAATGCCAAACCTCTCTGTGATGTGCTCCAATGTAGCCAGGAGCACCCAACAGAATTCACCCCGGAAACATCCCGCACCACCCATTCCACAAATGAACTGAAAAGCTCAAATAAGGCTCAGGATACCGAGCAACCCATCGGTAGACACTTGTCAATGTAAAACTCTCCATCCCAGCAACACCCCAGCAACCGGAAGCTATCCGGGTGGACAGGGAGCAGCCGGAATGCAGATTCCACGTCCACCTTTGCCATCAAGGCACCCTTACCATAGCGCCGAACCCACCCCACAGCGGCATCAAAGGATGTATAAGTCACCGAACACACGCTTTGATCAATCGAATCATTAACCGACCCGTCCTTAGGAAAGGACAGGTGGTGAATGAGGCAAAACTTATTGGGTTCCTTCTTGGGCACGACCCCCAGCGGGGACACAACCAATTTAATAAGCGGCGCTGCAAGCAAAGGACCTCCCATGCGACCCAATGCAACCTCCTTCTCCAGCTTCTCAGAAACCACATCAGGATGTTGCAGGGCCGACCGAAGGTTACGGGCCAATGGAGGTACAACCTTCAAGTTGCACGGAATCCTGAAACCCACCTTGAAACCCTCTTCCAACACACGGGCAGCCACCCTGTCCGGATACCTACCTAGGAACGGCAGCATCCTTTCCACCCTTACCGGCGTCTTCCCTCTTGTTTCCAGAATCTCCGGTCTTCCCCTTTCCTTGCTTAAAACACCTGGACCCGGGGTGAGAACCCCCACACCCTGAGCACTCATGCTTGTATCGGCAAGAACCGCCAAACTTGCAGGTACCGGAGTTGTACTGCCGACACACCCCCTTCTGTTTCCGACATAAGCCGCATTCAAACTATAATGTCCCTGTGGTCCCAACACAGGTCAGGCCGTACGGCCCTATGCTGCCGAAACTGTTCATCATACCGGAGCCACCCTGTACCCCCATACACCCTGTACGCTTCTGCAATCGAGCCCTGATAGCAAAAAAGCGCAGAGCAACACTCCAGATGCTTTTCCCGATCACGCTGGCCATGATCCCAAAGGCCTGTAGCCAATTAGTAAACGTCCTAGGAATCAGCCTGTACCTCCGCTTCTCCTCATCCTTTTTTTTTTTAATCATCGGGCTTAACCCTATCCAAATTAAACTGTTCCACAATGGAAGCTGCCTCAACAGTAGCACCCGGGACCCAGGCAGCCGCCAGACCCACCCGAGACCTCTCGGACATCTCAAACTTCTGCACCAACACCTTGATACCCTCTAAAAAAGCAAGCATTCCCACATCTTCCCCAGCAGCCCCCCCAACCACCGGAGACACCTCCCCCGCCTGGCTCCCCTGCCCTGCACTGCCAGACACACCACCCACATATAAAGGTAAAATGGACTCACCAGACTGCACAGGTGCTGACCCGCCAGCCGACCGTCTGCTCTCTACCGTAGCCACCCTCCTGGGTAGGGGTTTGTCCTCCTCCTTAGACTCTGCCAGCTCGCCGACCGACAGTGGACCATCCGATAGCTCCCCATCTGATAAGGGCCCGCCCGGCATAACAGCCAAAGCTGCCGCAGAATCCACAGACATCCGGATCTTCCTCCGACCCTTCCTTCATTACTCCCTGGACCAGGCCTAGTCACCGTTGCCGCCGATGCGTTGGCAGGCTAGCAGCGCCGCGACCACGTGTCCTGCTAGGCCGCAGTGCCGCTCCCGAGCCCTCCCCACGCTCCACTGTAAGCCTGCTGGTCTGGCCAGGGATCCGCACAGGACTCCCCGCCGCTCTCACTGCCGTTTGCTTGGCTGGGGGACCCGCTTGAGTGCCCGATCCGTTCCCCCCCCCCGCCCCGTGGAGGCCCCAAAGCGCTCAGGAGAAAAACGCTCAGGAGGCCTAGACCTCTGGGCCCTGCTAGCAGTGGACCCCGCCGCCGGGATATCCCCCATAGGTTGCTGCCCAGCAGGCCCCAAGACCTCCTGCAGCCAGTCCTGTCCCCTAACCTGGGCCTGATCCCTGAGCTGGGCAAAAAGTTCCCCCACAGAAGACATGGCTCTGTCCTACCTGTAACTTTCCCCTGGGCTGTGCTTGCCTAGGATGGGAGGGGCCAACTTGTATCTGTCTCTCGACCCCTCCAACAGGAAACTCACACAGAAAAAACTCCTACTAACTCTACGTCCCCTGTTAACCCTGTCATGTGCGCCCTGTGCATATGCTATTGCATTCTATTGCTCCGGGCTTTTCTTAATACCCCTATGGTGATCCCACTGAAGTTTTTTAGAATAGTAAATTCTTTATTTTGGGCTTTCATCTGGCTTAACAAATCCCCTAGAATTAAACTTGAACAATTACAAAAACCCAAGAAGGTGGGGGGACTGGCTCTTCGTAATCCATGGCTTTACTATATGGCCAGGGGGGACCCGGTGTCTGCCCTGCTACAGTATACTTCAGGCGCAGATGCAGTAGTTACAGGTCTTGAAGCCTTACAATTTGCCAAGTCGAACAAGCTCTTTCCCACCTATGCTTTGATTCAAAAAATTTGGAACAAAACGCGTCAGCTACAAGATGTCGAAGGTTTTACAGGGCATAGCCCAATATGGAAAAATCTGTGTTATGGGGAATTGCTTCAGCTGACTTGTGCAGAACACTGGAGGAGGTTTGGAGTGACTAATTTGGTTCACATTTTTTCGGGGGGTCGGTTGCTTGCATTTGCGGAGCTATAGGAGAGGTTTGAGCTCCCCCAGTAAATGTACTTCCATTACCTGCAGCTAAGCCACGCGGTCAGGGCTCAGGTAGGTAACAACAAACCCAAGGGGGTGGGGGGACAGGAAAGTCTTTTGGTCTGAGGAGAAACCTAAGGCTTAGGCTAAAGGCCTGAAGCAGTCATGTGGCAAGAATGTAAGCCAAAGTATTGCGTATACAAGATACAGTAATGGTGGAATCCCCTGTGTGGGCTACTAATACCTTTGTGAACTTTTCTGTCATTTTAAATACAAGTGGGCTACCAGGCCCTATAAAAATTCAGTTCTGGACTGGCATACTCACTGAAAAGGCACCCACCAATTGAGTCTGATCACCCCAATCTTACACCGTGTAGGTTTAGAAGATATTTCTTGCACCTACAGGTAAGCCTTAATCTAGTCTTACCTGTAGGTCTAAGTGGTCTGTAATGCCGTGCACACACGATTGTTTTTTCGGATGAAACAAGTCAGATGGACTTTTTCATTGGAAAGCAAATCGTGTGTGGGCCCTATCGGACTTATTTCCATCGGTGTAAAAAAATAGAACACGTTTTACATTTTTCTGATAAAAAAAACGATAGTAAATTCGTCTGTGTGGAACTCCATCGGAGAAAAATCTACGCATGCTCGGAAGCATTGAACTTAATTTTTTTCGGCTTGGCGTAGTGTTTCTACGTCACCGCGTTTTGGCACGGTCGGAATTTAGTCTGATAGTGTGTATGCAAGACTGATGAAAGTCAGCTTCATTGAAATTCTGACGAAAAATTCAATTGGATTTTACTCCATTAGAAATCCGATCGTGTGTACGCAGCATAATGCCGCGTACACAAGATCATTTTTCATCCAACCGTACCTTTAGCGTTACTTACAATTATACTTCCTCCTCTCCTCTTCCTTTCTCTGTTGGGGTCCCCCAAGGTTCTGTTCTTGGACCTCTCCTATTTTCAATCTACACCTCCTCCCTGGGTCAGCTGATAGCCTCGCACGGCTTCCAATACCACCTTTACGCTGATGACACTCAAATCTATTTCTCTACCCCTCAACTCACTCCTTCATTCTCCTCACGTATCACTAATTTACTATCAGATATATCACTTTGGATGTCGCACCACTTCCTTAAGTTCCGTTTTGGATAGATTGAGTTTATAATTTTCCCTCCCCCACGTGCCTCTTCCCCTAAACTCTCTGTCAAAATTGATGGCACAACTATGAGCCAATCCCCACATGTCAAGGTTCTAGGTGTAGTCCTGGACTCTGAACTGTCCTTTAAACCTTACGTTCAATCACTGTCCAAATCTTGCCGCCTCAACCTTCGCAACATCTCCAAAATACGGCCCTTTCTAACCAATGACACCAGAAAACTGTTAATTCACTCCCTGGTCATCTCTCGCCTTGATTACTGCAATTCCCTCCTCATTGGCTTACCTCGGCATACTCTAACCCCCCTTCAGTCCATCATGAAGGCTGCTGCCAGACTCATCCACCTTACCAACCGTTCTGTCTCTGCTGCTCCTCTCTGCCAATCCTTCCACTGGCTTCCGCTCACCCAACGAATTAAATTCAAACTACTAACAATTACCTACAAAGCCATCCACAACTCTGTCCCCAGTTACATCACTGACCTAGTCTCTAAATACCAACCTAATCGCTCTCTTTGTTCTTCTCAAGACCTCCTACTCTCTAGCTCTCTCATCACCTGCTCCCATGCTCACCTCCAGGACTTTTCCAGAGCCTCCCCAAGCCTATGGAACTCCTTACCCCAATCTATCCGCCTATCTCCTTCTCTATTAGCTTTTAGAGGATCCCTGAAAACCCACCTCTTCGGAGAAGCCTACCCCTCCCACACCTAACAACTGTATTTGCATTTGAGTTCATCTGATCATCCCCCACAGCTACTACCCTTTGTTCCACTTGACCCTCCCTTCTAGATTGTAAGCTCTAACGAACAGGGCCCTCTGATCCCTCCTGTATTGAATTGTATTGTGACTGTACGGTCTTCCCTGTTGTAAAGCGCTGCGCAAACTGTTGGCGCTATATAAATCCTGTATAATAATAATAAATAATAATAATAATTTTTCAGCATTAAAAAAAATAAGTTTTTCCGCATGTTGAAAAAATGTTGTTTTTTCCAACTTCATCATTAAAACGACGTTGCAGCATGTTCGGAAAAAAAAAAAAAAATGTGTCGTTTTTCAGAACCCGATCATTTTAAATTAAAAAATTTTTAAAAACGTTTTTTTCATGCCGAAAAATGATCATGTGTACGCGGCATTAGGGTTTACAACCACTTTAACGATTTCCAATGCAACTCTGAAGAGATGCAGTCCGTTGAAGGCCATGTAGGTAAAAAAAAAAAATCTTCTAAGCGAACGCTGCAGTCCAGCACATATGTTCAGACAATAGTATAATGCAGGACAGCAGACATTAAGGGCCAGATTCAGTAAGAAGTTAAGCGGCTTATCTCGAGATGCGCGGCCCAAGTGTAAATATGCACCGTCTTATCTATGCGCCGTACCCACCAAACTAGATACGCCTGAAAATAGTCTTTCTCCGACCGACCTAACTTTCCTACGCCGGCCTATCTTAGGTGCATATTTAGGCTGGATGGATCTGGCGCGCCCATTGATTTCCTATTCAAATATGCAAATGAGGGAGATATGCCGATTCGTGTACGTATTTGTGACAGACGCTGGCTAAGTGCGCCACGTGTAAGTCCTAAGTCCGGCGCAAAGTTATTCCTACAAATAGCTGCTTTGGGCCAGATTCAGAAAGACTTGCGCTGGAGTATATCGATATGCGCCGCGTAACTGTAAAGATGCGCCGTTGTATCTACGCGGCCGTACCCACCAAACTAAATGCGACAGAAAACTGGCTTTTTCCGACCGGCTTAACTCTCCTTCGCCAGAGTATCGTAAGCGCATATTTTCGCTCGTCGCATCCGTCGCGCCTATTGATTTCCCATTCAAATATGCAAATGAGGAAGATTTTCCAATTTGCGAACGGATTAGCACCAGACGCTGGCTACATGCGCCGCGCGTATGTGGAACGGCTAGCGCAAAGTTATTCCTACAAATAGCTGCTTTGGGCCAGATTCAGCAAGACTTGCGCTGGAGTATATCGATATGCGCCGCGTAAGTGTAAAGATGCGCCGTAGTATCTATGTGGCCGTACCCACCAAACTAGATGCAACAGAAAACGGGCTTTTTCCGATCAGCTTAACTTTCCCTCGCCAGAGTATCGTAAGCGCATATTTTCGCTTGTCGCATCCGTCGCACCTATTGATTTCCCATGCAAATATGCAAATGAGGGAGATTTCCTGATTCGCGAACGGATTAGCACCATACGCTGGCTACATGCGCCGTGCGTAGGTGGAATGGCTAGCGCAAAGTTATTCCTACAAATAGCTGCTTTATCTTTACTCCTGACGGCCACAGGTCAACAGGAGAGCAGCTACAGCAGCAGCGTTACCAACGAAAATAGCAAGCTGAACAACCACACTTGCAAGGCCAACACCTCTGTGTGCCAACATGCCAGAGGCAGCCGTGGTCCTAGCACTACTAATGGGTCCCCCGGAACGGAGGAGGCAGGCACGTGAGAGGATATATACCGCACGCGCATGAGCCTCTTTGGCATGGGGGATGAGGAGGTGTATCGCCTCTTTAGATTCAGCCCTGATGCAATACTTGAACTAACCACAACTCTGCAGGGTGACATCACCAGCCCAACACACCGCTCACAAGCAGTGCAGCCACTGGTGAAGGTACTGGCAACACTTCATTTCCTTGCAAGTGGATCATTCCAGCGTACAAGTGGAGTGGTGGCTGGGATGTCACAGTCCTCCATGAGCAGATGTGTGCACCAGGTTGTCCCTGCAATCCTCAGACGCATGTCCCACCACTTCATCAGACCCACCACTGAGGAGCTGCGGCTGAAGGCAATGCAGGATTTCTACAGCATTGCCAGATTCCCAACGCACCATCGGGGCCATTGATTGCACACATGTGGCACTCCAGCCCCCCAGTGCCACAGAGCACATATACCGCAATCGGAAGCATTGGCATTCCATCAACGTACAGGTGATAGCCGATGCCCAACGCCTCATATGGCACGTCCGTGCCAAACACCCCGGATCCAGCCATGACAGCTTCATATACAATCAGAGCCCCATCCCAATGGAATTTGAACAGAACATGTTTGGGGACAGCTGGCTGGTTGGTGAGTGACATGGGTGGCAGGCATGACTGCCCCCCCCCCCATGATGCTGACATCACAAGGGGCACATGCATGACTAACATCCTCCTGTCTTTTCCCTTCCAGGTGACTCTGCATATGCACTGGGACCCCATCTAATGACTCCTTTCCAAACCAGAGGAGAGAGAAGATACAATGCGGCACACATCAAAACTCGTGCAGTGGTGGAGCAAACATTTGGGCTCCTGAAGTCCCGTTTTCGCTGCCTGGATAAGTCTGGGGGGGCCCTATTGTATTCCCCTACCTTCGTGTGTCAGATCATCGGTGCATGTTGCATTCTGCACAACTTTGCCATGAGAAAAGGCCTGCAGATTGACATACGTGATGACCTTACCCCCCAACCAGACAGCCCCCCCCTGCCAGAGGAGACCCATTCAGCTGATGGAAGAGCAGTCAGGAGGGTCCTCGCCGAAGGCACCTTTGGACACTAAACAAAAACATTGATCACACGGACAATGCACGCATGCACACCACTGATGTCCCTAGATCACACACACCACATCCACATCGCATTGGATTAGCCCAAGTCCAACATGTAGGACTTGGGAGCAGCAACGCCGCGTCAAGGCCCCAATGGTGTCGCTGTCCATTCATACACCATTCACACAGCCGTGGGGATGACTTCTCCACCACGGCCGAGGGTGACACCCCTTACTGGCAGGAGTGCCACCCCTCACATTCACACACCATTCACACTGCAACGTGTGCAGTATCAATAACAATAAAAAGCTCATAACCTGAGCAAAATAACACAGAAAATAAAAAGCTCATAACCTGAGCAAAATAACAAAGAAAATAAAAAGCTCATAGCCTAAGCAAAATAACAAATAAAATAAAAAGCTCATAACCTGAGCATTAATGTAAAAAATAAATAAATAAAAAACATCATCTGGGATGATGGGGGCTCCTTCTGGTGGCCCCTCTCTGGCTCCTCAGCTGCCTGGAGGGAATGGGTGGGGGTGGGGGGGCATCTGGAGGTGGCTGATCCCCGGGTGGGACACTCCTGGCAGGTGTGGCCTGCATGCCCTCCAAGGCCATGGCTATCCGGCCGAGGTGTGAGTTTGTCTGGGCCTGCATCCTCAGCTGCCGGGTGACCTGGTAATGCTGGGCCGCCTGACTCTGCCTCCCCTGGTCCCGGATGGCAGCAGTGTTTGCCTGGACGGCTGCAGTGAGGTGCCTAATATCAGCCTGCACCTCCCCCAGACTGGTCACCACTGCAGCGCAGTTGCAGCTGACATCCTGCACTGCATTGGATATCTGGGCCACGGAGCACAGGTTGTCAGCCACTCGGTCCAGGTGCCCAACTATGTCCCCCATTTGCTGGGTTTGCCTGGCGTGGTCCCTCGCCACCTGGTCTTGTAACCTCCCTGGGGTGGGGGGACCCGGATATACTTTTGCGCCGGAATGGCGCTTCCGCTGGCGCTTTTATACGCGCAACGGAACACATTGCGCTGACGTTTCCCGTGAAGTGGTGCCGACGGAAGTTGTGAGCATGCGCACAGGGGGGCGAGTGGAGCCTCATCCGTGGATGATGCGCTGAACGTAAGCCTCTGCGCTGGGCTCGGCCTATAATTTACATATGATCACACCCACTTCCACTTGTGTCGGGTTGCGCCAGCGCATTTTCGTTACTCCATAGTAACGGACATGCACTTGGTGAATACTGTACTTCTCTCACTAGTTTGCGTCAGCGCAACGTTTATGCGCTGCGATACGCTGGCGAAAATATGCGCGCATCTACCTGAATCTGGCCCTTTATCTTTACACCTGGCGGGCACAGGTCAGCTGGAGAGCAGCTACAGCAGCACCATTATGGACGAACTTAGCAAGCTGAGCAACCCCACTTGCAGGACAACGCATCTGTCTGCCAACATGCCAGGGGCAGCCAAGGTCATAGCCAGGGTCGCCATCAGGGGGGTACAGGCAGTACACCTGTAAGGGACCCAGAGGCCCCCAGGGCCCTGGATGGCAACCCCCTTTTTTGATTTATTCTTTATAAAAAAAAAAAAAAAAATTCTTTTATTTTTAGGTCTGGAGATCCCCAGGGCCCCAGATGAGAACCCTCATTTTTTATATAAAAAAAAATATTTTTTATATATATTTTTTATTTTATTTTATATATATATATATATATATATATATATATATATATATATATATATACACATATATATATATATATATATATATATTATTATTATTATTATTATTAAAGGGCCCAGAGGTCCCCAGGGCCCCCCCAATGCGAACCCTTTTTTTATACAAATGTTTTACATTTTTTTATATTATTTTATTTCTTTTTTTTTCTTTTTTTTTTATATATAGATATATTTTTATTAAAGGGCTCAAAGGTCCCCAGGGCCCCATGTGTCAAACCCTTTTTTTTTTTTTTATAAATGTTTTTTTTATTTTTGTTTATATATATTTATTTTTTATTAAAGGGCCCAGAGGCAAATTTGCACCGGACGGGCGCATGTCTGGGCTTATTTTTAGGCTCGGCATAAGCCAGTTGGGCCAGCATATCTCAGGAAGTTGGGCCGGGGTAGTTGTGAGCATGCTCACAGGGAAGCGATCAGACACCGAGGTCACTGAGCATGCTCTGTGGATGATAGGCCAGGCGTAAGTGTCAGATGCAGGCTCAGAACATCATTTGCATAAGGTCACACCCACTTCCACTTACACCTACTTGCGCCTTCACATTTACGTTACGCTGGCGCAAACTTAGGAGCAAGTGCTTGGTGAATACTGTATTTGCCTCACTAGTTTGCGTCGGTGGAACTTAAATCTGCTGTGTTATGCCGGCACAAAGATGCGCCCATCTACCTGAATCTGGCCCTAAATCTCTGGCATACAAAGGGCCAGATTCAGGTAGATGGGCAAATCTTTAATTTGGAGTAACGTTTCTCATTTACGTTACTCCGCCGAAACTTTAGGAGCAAGTACAGTTATTCACATAGCACTTGCTCCTAAAGTTGCGCCGGAGTAACGAAAATGCGCTGGCGTATAGTGTTGAGCAGAATATGCCATATTCGATTTCGCGATATATCTCGAATATACAGGGAGTGCAGAATTATTAGGCAAATGAGTATTTTGACCACATCATCCTCTTTATGCATGTTGTCTTACTCCAAGCTGTATAGGCTCGAAAGCCTACTACCAATTAAGCATATTAGGTTATGTACAACTCTGTAATGAGAAGGTGTGTGGTCTAATGACATCAACACTCTATATCAGGTGTGCATAATTATTAGGCAACTTCCTTTCCTTTGCAAAATGGGTCAAAAGAAGGACTTGAAGGCTCAGAAAAGTCAAAAATAGTGAGCTATTGCAGAGGGATGCAGCACCTTAAAATTGCAGCTTCGGAAGCGTGTTCGAACAATCAAGCGTTTCATTCAAAATAGTCAACAGGGTCGCAAGAAGCGTGTGGAAAAACCAAGGCGCAAAAAATGCCCATGAACTGAGAAAAGTCAAGCGTGCAGCTGCCAAGATGCCACTTGCCACCAGTTTGGCCATATTTCAGAGCTGCAACATCACTGGAGTGCCCAAAAGCACAAGGTGTGCAATACTCAGAGACATGGCAAAGGTAAGAAAGGCTGAAAGACGACCACCACTGAACAGACACACAAGCTGAAACGTCAAGACTGGGCCAAGAAATATCTCAAGACTGATTTTTCTAAGGTTTAATGGACTGATGAAATGAGAGTGAGTCTTGATGGGCCAATGGATGGGCACGTGGATGGATTGGTAAAGGGCAGAGAGCTCCAGTCCGACTCAGACGCCAGCAAGGTTGAGGTGGAGTACTGGTTTGGGCTGGTTCATCAAAGATGAGCTTGTGGGGCCTTTTCGGGTTGAGGATGGAGTCAAGCTCAACTCCCAGTCCTACTGCCAGTTTCTGGAAGACACCTTCTTCAAGCAGTGGTACAGGAAGAACGCATCCTTCAAGAAAAACATGATTTTCTCAGGACAATGCTCCATCACACCGTCCAAGTACTCCACAGCGTGGCTGGCAAGAAAGGGTATAAAAGAAGAAAAACTAATGACATGGCCTCCTTGTTCACTGATCTGAACCCCATTGAGAACCTGTGGTCCATCATCAAATGTGAGATTTACAAGGAGGGAAAACAGTACACCTCTCTGAACAGTGTCTGGGAGGCTGTGGTTGCTGCTGCACAAATGTTGATGGTGAACAGATCAAAACACTGACAGAATCCATGGATGGCAGGCTTTTGAGTGTCCTTGCAAAGAAAGGTGGCTATATTGGTCACTGATTTGTTTTTGATTTGTTTTTGAATGTCAGAAATGTATATTTGTGAATGTTGAGATGTTATATTGGTTTCACTGGTAAAAATAAATAATTGAAATGGGTATATATTTGTTTTTTGTTAAGTTGCCTAATAATTATGCACAGTAATAGTCACCTGCACACACAGATATCCCCCTAAAATAGCTAAAACTAAAAACAAACTAAAAACTACTTCCAAAAATATTCAGCTTTGATATTAATGAGTTTTTTGGGTTCATTGAGAACATGGTTGTTGTTCAATAATAAAATTAATCCTCAAAAATACAACTTGCCTAATAATTCTGCACTCCCTGTATAGTCGAATATTCGAGATATATTCGCTAAATACGAATATTCGTGATATTTTTTGGAAATTAAATTATTGTGAATTTTCGCTATTGCGAATGCGAATGCGAATTGCGATTGCGAATGCGAAATTTCGAGAAATGCGGAATGGAGCACTCTGATTGGCTCAGAATATTTGTGATATTTTACAATACAAAATAATTGCGAATATTCGAGAAATGCGGAAGGAGCACTCTGATTGGCTCAGAATATTCGTGATATATTACAATACACAATAATTGCGAATATTCGGCAAATGCGGAAGGAGCACTCTGATTGGCTCAGAATATTCGTGATATATTACAATACACAATAATTGCGAATATTCGGCAAATGTGGAAGGAGCACTCTGATTGGCTCAGAATATTCGTGATATATTACAATACACAATAATTGCGAATATTCGGGAAATGCGGAATGGAGCACTCTGATTGGCTCAGAATATTTGTGATATATTACAATATAAAATAATTGCAAATAATCGAGAAATGCGGAATGGAGCACTCTGATTGGCTCAGAATATTTGTGATATATTACAATACAAAATAATTGCGAAATTTCGAGAAATGCGGAATGGAGCACTCTGATTGGCTCAGAATATTCGTGATATATTACAATATAAAATAATCGCGCGATATCGCTATTGCCGAATAATCACATTGCGATTTTTCGGCAATATAAAATGAGCGCTGCAGCTACTCGGCCCAAGGTCTCTAATCATACCAGCAATGCTTTTAGACGTCGATGGGGATCTCTAGGATGTGATCTGTTCTAAAAAAAAAATTGAAAACATTCGAATATTCGAAATAGCGAATATTCGCCACGATATTCGTGTTATTCGCGAATACTCGAATATGCAATATTCGTAGCGAATATTCACAATGCGAATATTCGTGAGCAACACTACTGGCGTAACCCGACGCAAGTGGAAGTGGGTGTGATCATATGTAAATGATGGGCGGAGTCCAGCGCAGAGGCTTACGTTCAGCGCATCATCCACGGAGCATGCGCAGTGAGTGAGGCTCCACTCGCCCCGTCTTCCGTCGGCACCACTTCACAGGAAACGTCAGCGCAATGTGTTCCGTTGCACGTATAAAAGCGCCATTCCGGCGCAAAAGTATTTCCGTTTCCCCCCACCCCAGGGAAGTTACTTTTGCTCTGTAATGGCTGCTCCCGCTCCCCCCAAAGAGAGGAGAAACCTGAATTTTAATCCCCAGGAGGTCTCGATTGTAATTTCGGCTATGGAGACCCACAACAATGTCCTCCATGGCAGGAAAATCAGAAAGACCAGCCGGGACAGGAAGCAGGCCATCCTGGCAAGCATTGCTGCCAGAGTAAATATTTTGGGGTACTCCACCCGGACTGCTGCCGATATTGGCAAGAAGATTAATGATCTACGGCGCAAGGTCCGGGGCAAGGTGGCCACCATTAGGAGGCATGAGAGGGGCACGGGGGGTGGACAGCCATGTGCGGTCAGCCTGACCACGGAGGAGAAGGTGGTCGCCCGCTGCCTGGACAGGGAACAGTTGGAGGGGGTCCCGGCATATGACTCCATGGAGGAAGGCTCCAGGACAGGTAAGTGATTTTTACCCCCTTTTTGGTGTGTTGCATATGGGGGGGGGGGGGTACATGTGCCAAGTGTGTGGGACCAACATGTGTGTGCTTTGTGTCATCCACAGATGACGGAGCTGGGCCATCATCTGTTGGCGGCCAGTCCACCCCATCCCCCCAACGGCATCCTGTGCCCGAGCCCCTGGGTGGTGAAGAGACCGAGGTGGAGGAGAGTGCCCACACCTCACCTGCAGAGTTGGTTGAGGAGGAGCCTGTTGCGGCAGAGCAGGACATAATTTTATTTTTGGAGGAGTCCTCCCCTTCGGCAAGGCCCTCTCTAATCACCTCCCCCCTCCTAGTAAGCCCCTCAAGGGCGACTCCATCCCCCCGGGGAAAACCATCTACTGGCCCCAGGAAGGCCACCCAGAAGACCAGGGGGGTGTCTGATCTGGTCCAGGACCAGGTGGTGAGGGACCACGCCAGGCAGACCCAGCAAATGGGGGACATAGCTGGGCACCTGGACAGAGTGGCTGACAACCTGTGCTCCGTGGCCCAGATATCTAATGCAGTGCAGGATGTCAGCTGCAACTGTGCTGCAGTGGTGACCAGTCTGGGGGAGGTGCAGGCTGATATAAGGAACCTCACTGCAGCCGTCCAGGCAAACACTGCTGCCATCTGGGACCAGGGGAGGCAGAGTCAGCGGGCCCAGCGGGCCCAGCATTACCAGGTCACCCGGCAGCTCAGGATGCAGGCCCAGACAAACTCTTACCTCGGCCGGATAGCCATGGCCTTGGAGGGCAGGCAGGCCACACCTGCCAGAAGTGGCCCACCCGGGGATCAGCCACCTCCAGATGCCCCCCCACCCCCACCCACTCCATCCAGGCAGCTGAGGAGCCAGAGAGGGGCCACCAGAAGCAGCCCCCGGCATCCCAGATGATGTTTTTTTTTTTCATTAATGCTCAGGTTATGAGCTTTTTATTTTCTTTGTTATTTTGCTCAGGTTATGAGCTTTTTTTTTCTTTGTTATTTTGCTCAGGTTATGAGCTTTTTTTTTTTATTGATACTGCACACGTTGCAGTGTGAATGGTGTGTGAATGTGAGGGGGTGGCACTCCTGCCAGTAAGGGGTGTCACCCTCGGCCGTGGTGGAGAAGTTATCCCCACGGCTGTGTGAATGACGTGTGAATGGTGTATGAATGGACAGCGACACCATTGGGGCCTTGACGCGGCGTTGCTGCTCCCAAGTCCTGCATGTTGGACTTGGGCTAATCCAATGCGATGTGGATGTGGTGTGTGTGATCTAGGGACATCAGTGGTGTGCATGCGTGTATTGTCCGTGTGATCAATGTATTTGTTTATTGTCCAAAGATGCCTACGGCGAGGACCCTCCTGACTGCTCTTCCATCAGCAGACTGGTTCTCCTCGGGCAGGGGGGGATTGTCTGGTTGGGGGGTCAGGTCATCACGTATGTCAATCTGCAGGCCTTTTCTCATGGCAAAGTTGTGCAGAATGCAACATGCACCGATGATCTGACACACGAAGGTAGGGGAATACAATAAGGCCCCCCCAGACCTATCCAGGCAGCGGAAACGGGAATTCAGGAGCCCAAATGTTTGCTCCACCACTGCACAGGTTTTGATATGTGCTTCATTGTATTTTCTCTCTCCTCTGGTTTGGGGGTTCCGGAAAGGAGTCATTAGATGGGGTCCCAGTGCATATGCAGAGTCACCTGTAAGGGAAAAGACAGGAGGATATTAGTCATACATGTGCCCCTTGTGATGTGTGCATCATGGGGGGGGCAGTCATGCCTGCCATCCATGTCACTCACCAACCAGCCAGCTGTCCCCATACACGTTCTGTTCGAATTCCGTTGGGATGGGGCTCTGATTGTATATGAAGCTGTCATGGCTGGATCCGGGGTGTTTGGCACGGACGTGCCATATGAGACGTTGGGCATCGGCTATCACCTGTACGTTGATGGAGTGCCAATGCTTCCGATTGCGGTATATGTGCTCTGTGGCACTGGGGGGCTGTAGGGCCACATGTGTGCAATCAATGGCCCCCACAGTGCGTGGGAATCCTGCAATTGTAGAAATCTGTCATTGCCTTCAGCCGCAGCTCCTCAGTGGTTGATCTGATAAAGTGGTGGGACATGCGTCTGAGGATTGCAGGGACAACCTGGTGCACACATCTGCTCATGGAGGACTGTGACATCCCAGCCACCACTCCACTTGTATGCTGGAATGATCCACTTGCAAGGAAATGGAGTGTTGCCAGTACCTTCACCAGTGGCTGCACTGCTTGTGAGCAGTGTGTTGGGCTGGTGATGTCATCCTGCAGGGTTGTGGTTAGTTCAAGTATTGCATCAGGGCTGAATCTGAAAAGGCGATACACCTCCTCATCCCCCATGCCAAAGAGGCTCATGCGCGTGCGGTATATCCTCTCACGTGCCTGCCTCCTCCGTACCGGGGGACCCATTAGTAGTGCTAGGACCGCGACTGCCCCTGGCATGTTGGCACACAGAGGTGTTGTCCTTGCAAGTGTGGTTGTTCAGCTTGCTATTTTCGTTGGTAACGCTGCTGCTGTAGCTGCTCTCCTGCTGACCTGAGGCCGTCTGGAGTAAAGATAAAGCAGCTATTTGTAGAAATAACTTTGCGACGGACGGACGAGATACGCGCGGCGCATGTAGCCAGCGTCTGGTGCTAATCCGTTCGCGAATTGGGAAATCTCCCTCATTTGCATATTTGAATGGGAAATCAATAGGCGCGACGGATGCGACGAGCGAAAATATGCGCTTACGATACTCTGGCGAAGGAGAGTTAAGCCGGTCGGAAAAAGCCAGTTTTCTGTCGTATCTAGTTTGGTGGGTACGGCCGCGTAGATACAACGGCGCATCTTTACAGTTACGCGGCGCATATCGATATACTCCAGCGCAAGTCTTTCTGAATCTGGCCCAAAGTTTCTCCACCAATCTGAAAAATAGTGGGGGGAGTTGATTATGGACTTTAAATGTGCCATAAAGAGAACATAAAAAACAAAAAAACAATATTATTATACAATGAAAACCATCAGTAAAATAATATGTAATAATTGCCATATGTGAGATATACAGTGTATGTATGTATGTGTGTATATATATATATATATATATATATATATATATATATATATGAAGTGAATACCCTGCGCTGCCAAATATGTGTGAATGGTAGCTCCTAACACGGCTCATTCAAAAAAGCAAAAAACCAAGGAATATGTATATGTGTAGCGCTCTGAATGACTGAAGCCGCGTACACACGGCAGAGAACCTCGACGAGCAGAACACATCGTTCTGCCCGTAAAGGTTCTCTGCCGGCCGTCAGATTCGGCGACCCGCCCGTCGGGAATGGCAACCAGCCATTCATCCCAACGGGCCGTCGAGCAAATAGAGAACATGCTCTCTATTTCGGCTCGATGGCATTCCCGACGGGATGCTCGCCGAGAGCGTACACACGGCCGAGGTTCTCGGCAGAATGCGGCTCCCACCTCGGCCGTGTGTACGCCGCCTAAGTGAAAGTCAAATTACCAAGGCTTTAAATCACAGATGTCAACCGATCCTTGGCAGGAATCATGCGCCCAACCGATCGGAGTATCTTTCAGTGGAGTGGATGTGTAGGAACAGGCCAAAAAGCCGTACTTGAATTGGAATCCCCAAACTGATTGGCTCAGTGTTTTAGTGGTGCATATAGAGAAGAGAAGAGGGTGGCCACATAAAGTATTACTGTTTGATAAATGAAATCACTTTTATTCTTATTCGCAGCTATCAAACTTACATTTGGCTGGAGTTAAAAGAGCTCTTGCATACAAAATAGGGCGACAGTGGAGTCCTCCCGACACGTTTTGTCAGGAAGACGATGTGCTTTGACCACGAAACGCGTCGGGAGGACTACACTGTCGCCCTATTTTGCATGCAAGAGCTCTTTTAACTCCAGCCAAATGTAAGGTTGATAGCTGCGAATAAAAGTGATTTCATTTATCAAATGGTATTACGCTATGTGGCCACCCTCTTCTCTTCTCTATATGCACCACTAATACACTGAGCCAATCAGTTTGGGGATTCCAATTCAAGTACAGCTTTTTGGCCTGTTCCTACACATCCACTCCACTAAAAGATACTCCGATCGGTTGGGCACATGATTAGTGACTCGGGCATACTCAATAAGAAAGAACAACAATTTTTAATCCCGAGAGCACCAAGGATACCAATCCTATATTGCCTCCCTAAGATCCACAAGAGCCTTACTTGCCCTGGACGTCCTATAGTGAGCGGTATAGATTCCGTTACGTCCAGGGTGGGCAAGTATATTGATCATTTTTTGCAGCCTTTGGTCCAGAAAATGCCATCATATGTAAAGGACACTAGGCAGATTATCAATTTACTGTCACAGATAAAACCCAGTGGTGACACTTGGTTAGTAACAGCGGATGTCAGTTCACTGTATACAATCATCCCTCATCATTTGGGCATATCAGCAGTCCAATACTACCTAGAGACCCTTTCTGACGTACCCCAAGCTCAAAGGGAATTTATTATTGAGTTATTAGAATACGCTGCAGGGCATAATTATTTCTGGTTCGACCATGGTTTTTACAGGCAGATTAGGGGGGTCGCAATGGGCGCTAAATATGCGCCCAGCTTGGCCAATTTATTTATGGCCAAATGGGAGGAGGATGTCGTCTATAAGGACCTTAGCCCACATATCATCCTTTGGGCCAGGTATATCGACGACATCCTCCTCCTATGGAAAGGCTCCAAACCTCAATTGGAAGAATTCATCTCCCATCTGAACGATAATGATAGGGGGATTCGCCTCATACACGAAGCTGACCAAGAAAGGATTAATTTCCTGGACCTTACCATCACAAAGGATGAGACTGGTTTTAAAACCAGAACATACTTTAAGAAGACAGACAGGAATTCATTCATCCCAGTCGGTAGTTGTCATCATGAGAATTGGCTCAATTCAGTGCCTAAGAGCCAATTCATTAGAATGAGGCGAAATTGTACCACTCTAGACGACTTTCATTCACAGTCAAAAATTCTTAAAGACAGATTGGCAGATAAAGGTTATAACCCCAGTCAGCTGGAGAGAACCATTAAAGAAGTGGCGGGTATTGAACGTAAATCACTTTTGGATCCCACCCCCAAAGGTGGCAAAGTTGGTCCAGTGGTACCATTTGTCACGTCATATTCCACCCAACATTTCCTCATCAAGAGAATAATCAAAAAGCACTGGCACCTATTAGAGAACGATAGGATTCTTAAAACGGTTCTCCCTCAGAACCCTCAAGTTATATTTAGAGGTG
Organism: Rana kukunoris; assembly: GCA_029574335.1. Lineage (NCBI taxonomy): Eukaryota > Metazoa > Chordata > Amphibia > Anura > Ranidae > Rana > Rana kukunoris. The sequence goes on along the minus strand of CM056059.1, from coordinate 267,548,255 downwards.
TGCCATCTTTGCGGGATAAAATCGCACCAAATGTGGTTGATCCTCCCAGCAAAAAAGTCTCGTTTTTTCAGAGGGGATTGGTGGGATACCACCAGTGCCGTAGGTGCCAAATATGCACGCTAAACAAAATAACTTCAAAAAAAACTTTGAATTTCTTTTCAAACAGTACCTCTAAGGAACATATGATAGAACCATTTATTACTTGTAGTTCTACAGGCGTGGTGTATATGTTACAGTGCCCATGTGGGCTCCAATACATAGGCCGCACTAAAAGACAGATGCAGGTCCGATTGGGAGAACATGTCACCAACATCCGGTCAGGTTTTTCCCAACATTCTGTGTCACATCATTACGACACACATCATAATCGTAACCCAGAGGGGACTCTCTTTTTGGGCATCGATAAATTTGATGCCCACTGGAGAGGGGGGTCGCTAGTTAGGGAACTATCCAGGCTTGAAATGGCCTGGATACATAGAGTTCGAACTTATACCCCTTACGGACTGAATGTGGATGTAGATGTGAACGCATTCATAGATAATAGTTAGAGATCCCTATCATCTATCACATACATACCATGGATTTTCAATATATGGGGCCATTTGATAATGTGAACTAGTTCTGAGATCCGGGACCCACATTCCACATTAAATCCCCCATCATATGATGTTTCATTTTTATGTTAATTGTTTATTCTAGTTTATTTTCCTTGATTCGCCCACCATAGTTGTGGCTAGCTTAGACAAGGAGGGTCATCCATGCGGGGTATGACATCCATTTCTGGGAGCCCAATTAGGCCTGCAAGGATCTTTATATCTGGGGCCTTGGGTGATCATAATGACCTAATATGGTTTTTTATGTAAGGGTTCCTTTCCTGTCTCGCTGGCTGCCATCAGCAAGTAGAGGTTCCTCCCTTATATGGCGAGTTGATTGTGACTGTCAATAGTTCACAATTTTCTTGCAATAAATGTTTTTATATTACATTTTTATATTAAATTTTTATATTAATTTTTATATTAATTCTTTATATCAATTTTCATTTTTTATTATAATATTTTAATAATGAATTGTTGCAATCATGTTTTAAAATAACATGCATTTTTTCAGTTGAGAACGTATGTACACGTGTTGCAAACTGTGCCCTTAATGATGAGGATGTCAGATCCTATCTATGCAATCTGGGGTTAATTTTTAACCTTGTGCGTGTCTCATCTTCCTCAATGACGATGATTCAGTGCATAGACCCACAGTTCACTGTGCCATCTTCTCTCTTAATTTAGGCCAAGTAAAAAGCCCCATCAAATGTTTTGCATACATAATCTCTTGCGATCCGGTCATATCCAATGCCAATATGACTATTTCGCCATTGAGTTACAACTAGTAAGGGCAAATGTCCCATCACCAATATGGCGGATGAGGATCGTGGACTCCCGGATGTCAGAACTGGGCGGTCTGATTGGCCAAGTGAATGTACAATTAGCGGCGAGTCAGCGCGCCGCTCGTACCCTTGGAAGACGTCATCTGTGACGAAACGGCGTAGGGAAAGCGGCGTGCTGACGTCACCGCTATCGACTATCCGGAAGGACGAGCGAATGTTGAAGCCGGCCGGCTACATATTTTAAACGCTAATTTTGTACACCTACCATGTGAGTGTAAATTTTTTTATTATTAAACTTCCCATATATCTACGGTACTACTCTATTTTGGCCTTCTTTTTATTTTTACCTACACTCCGGGATCTGGCATGCACCAATGTATGGTCACCTACATATGGAGTCGAAGTAAATGAAAAGTAGAAGCAAGCAGACCATAGAAGTATAGAGCCACATGCGATTGTGATCTTAGCAATAAGATCATTGGGAGTCGGTAAGCAGGCAATTTTATTAGAGGTGGAGGTGCCCTTTGTCTGATCTTACTCTAAGAACTTTTTTCAAACACACTTCGGGTGCAAGTTTGACACACATGGACTTTATTATTTATTATTTGTATTCAAATGTGATATTTTTTGAATTTGTCATGTCATTCACGTTTCACCTTTGTTCACAATAATTAGAATGGTCACATTTTCAATTTAAGTTTCACCTGTTAGTGCAGCGCAGCATATTTTTTTGATTTTATACATGATTAGTGGCATATGTCATTACTGGTCAACACGTTCCAGTAAGCCTGCAAATTTCTTGGTGGTGGGATCATCACGCTGAAGAAGTCACGCATTTATGTTTGTTCACTCATTCACTTGATTGACTTTTTTTACTTCAATGAACTTTATATTTATTGAGTTATTACGTTTTGTCACCTATTAGTAGGGGCATTAGACCACTTGTAACACGTGCCAGCTAGGCACACTTTCTGTTCCTCCCACTAGAGGGACTCACATATGATTTATGTACCTTAATGTATTTTTTGTTGGATGCATTACAATTTTCATCAATGCATGGTAATTTGACTTTCACTTAATCATTCAGAGCGCTACACATATACATATTCCTATACATATATATATATAAGAAGGCCAGTATGGTGGCCTGAGTTTATGGGAGGAGCCCGGAGGGTATTTAAGCAGCCCACTCACACATGCTCTTTGTCGGTTCAGTGTGCAGTACTACACGTCACTGGGCCGACTCTTCCCAGCTCACCTCATGTCCGTGAGTCTGCGCATTCAATCGCATTCGTCATCGCAATCGCTTTGTGGCTTCTCCCTTCATGGTCTTCGCCGGCGGTTCCCGCTTACTGTCGCAGGTTGTATTCAAACCTTTTCGTATCTTGTGCAATCTTGCAATTCGTTATGATTCCTATCCTGCATTTCTTTTTGAAAAAAAAAATCTGCCTCTGAGTTACTGTTGCTTATGTTCCAACATCATTCGGCTCAGGCGTAGTACATTTGTAACTTCCTTATGCCAAACATACGATTCATTTGTAAATCCATTTGGAGATTAGCATGTGTTTGTATGGGTTCTTTGGTAGATTGAGGTGGTAATTGGACTCACATGGTGCCTTGTCTGCACTTGATTAGCCTGGGGGGATGGGTGGTTGGTACGTGTTCGGTTTCAAAGCAAGGGGTAGCATACACTCTACAACCAAATCGTATCAGATTCGTTCAATACTCCTTACTACCGATTCGTATCGAATTTGTTTCATGCATTTTTACAACCGTTTTGTATCAGATACATTGCATGCTTTCTACCGTTGTCATTCATTGTTCCCCATGCCGTGTGTTTTTAGTTCCCGCAGCGGAACTTACGAATTGTTTGTACACGGTTCCTCTCTCTCATTTATTTACCAAAGTTATTGCCTGTGCGTCATGCATGGCGCCACACCACACTCTTCGGATGTGTTGCACATCCACTCCAGTCCAAAGCAAACCCAGTCGCACGTTCACTGTCCCAGGTAGGATTCGTTAGCTTGTTTGTCACGTCAAATTTGTGGCCACTCATGGTGTCACCCGTACCATATGTTTGGTTCCCGCAGTGGAGCTTACAAAGCATTGATACGCACTTCTCGTGTTCTATTTTCTACACCAAACCTCATTGTTTTGCCCCATGCACGGCATCACGCTACACCTTCCCGACATGTTTCACTCCAGCCACAGTCCGCCGCAAACTCACTTGCATGGCCCACTGTCGCAAGTAAGATTTGTTATTACATTCTTTATGTCCTATCAATTTGCTACCATTTGTTGTCTCCCATATCGTTCATTAGTGGCCCCTACGGAACCACGATTCAAACAGGCGTTGTCCTTCTACCTTATACTGCTTGCTTAAGGTACAAACAAACCAGGTGTTTCTATCCTTTCTCAGTAACCCAATTCTTATTGATTGAGACCTTGCAACCATGCAAATCATCTCAACAGCCTGACACCCTTGTTAAGACCTTTGCAACACATGACCCTTACAAAACGCAAAAAAAAAAAATAAATAAATATAAAAACGCAAAAAAAAAAAAAAACGCAAAAAAAAAAAAAAAAAAACCTTTGCCACCTCGCAATCTCAGCCCCTCGGCAACCTGACACCTGTTGAGACCATTTGCAACCACGCAAAATCGTCTCAGCAGCCTGACACCCTTGTTGAGACCCTTGCAAACGCAATATCGTCTCAGCAGCCCTCACACTCATTGAGATCCTTGCAACCACGCAAAATCAGCAGCCTGACACCCTTGTTAGACCCTTGCAACACATGACCTTTACAAGACGCAAAATAAAATAAAAAATAAATATAAAAACGCAAAAAAAAAAAAGCAAAATAAATAAATAAATAAATAAATAAAACCTTTGCCACCACGCAATCTCAGCCCCTCGGCAACCTGACACCTGTTGAGACCATTTGCAAACGCAATATCGTCTCAGCAGCCCTCACACTCATTGAGATCCTTGCAACCACGCAAAATCAGCAGCCTGACACCCTTGTTAGACCCTTGCAACACATGACCTTTACAAGACGCAAAATAAAATAAAAAATAAATACAAAAACGCAAAAAAAAAAAAAAAAAAAAAAAGAAAAAAAAAAGAAAAAACCTTTGCCACCACGCAATCTCAGCCCCTCGGCAACCTGACACCTGTTGAGACCGTTGCAACCACGCAAAATCGTCTCAGCAGCCTGACACCCTTGTTGAGACCCTTGCAAACGCAATATCGTCTCAGCAGCCCTCACACTCATTGACATCCTTGCAACCATTTGTATATCGTCTCAGCAGAGCCTTGCAACACATGACCCTTACAAAAGGCAAAAAAAAAATATATATATATAAAAAACGCAAAAAAAAAAGGAAAATTAAACATTAAAGTGCAAGAAGAAAAAAAATTTTTTTTGCCACCACACAATCTCGGCCCAGCAACCTGACACCTGTTTAGACCTTGCAACACAAGGCCCTTACAAAAACGTGAAGAAAAATATATATATATAAAAAATAAAAAAAACGCAAAAAAATAAAAAAACTTTGCCACCACGCAATCTCGGCCCAGCAACCTGACAACAGTTGAGACCATTGCAACCACGCAATACCATCTCAGCAGCCCCACATTCATCAAGGCCCTTGCAACCACGCAATACCGTCTCGGCAGCCTCACACCATTGTTGAGACCCTTGCAAACGCAATACCGTCTCAGCAGCCCCACATTCATCAAGGCTCTTGCAACCACGCAATACCATCTCGGCAGCCTCACACCATTGTTGAGACCCTTGCAAACGCAATACCGTCTCAGCAGCCCCACACTCATCGAGAGCCTTGCAACCACGCAATCGAGCAACCTCCCACTCATCAAAGACCTTTGTGACCACGCAGTCTCGCCCCAGCAACATGGCATTCATTGAGACCATTGCAGCCAGAAAAATGGGTGTTTTTCAGCCACCCCTGATCTCTCCTCTATGTTATCTTACCAGTATGTCTACACAGGATCCCCAATCACTCCTTTATGTTATCTTATCAGTACATGTACACAGGATCATTTATAGTAATTTCTAGGCAGTTGAGTTCAGAAACCTTCTCGCAAAAAAAAAAAAATTGGGTTCAGACGGCATTCGAAACGCCGATGCCTGTAACAGCTTGTAAACACAGCCACATGTGGTAACTCATGTTTACCAGCGTTTCATTTACAGTCGTTTTTATATAAAAAAAAAAAGGGGAGAATATTGTCTCAGCAACTTGTCACTCATTTGAGATCCTTGCAAAATGTAATATCATCTCAGCTACCTCACACTCGTCTAGACCTTTGCAACCACACAATCTTGTCTCAGCAACCTAACGCCCGTTCAGACCTTTGCAGCCATACAAAGTCGTCTTAGCAAACTGACACTCATTTGACACCATTGCAAACGCAATATCGTCTCAGCAACCTGACACCCGTTCAGACCTTTGCAGCCATACATAGTCATCTCAGCAGCCCGACACTCACTTGAGACCATTGCAAACGCAACATCGTCTCAGCAACCCCTCACTTGTTGAGACCCGTGCAACCACACAAGGCCATCTCAAAACAAACCTCGTAATCATCGAGACCTTTGCAACCACACAATATCGTCTCAGCAAACCAGACTGAGACCCTTGCAACCACACAATATTGTCTGCAGCAGTATAAAACACTTTGCAGCATGCACCTACGTGCAAACCCGAATACATACTAAACTTGCAAACACACCTCAGTGACAATCAGCCAAACAAACACACAGTGGCACCCAGTTGACCATTCATCTTTAGTGGCACGCGGGCCACTCATTTTTCCCTGTCTTTTTCCCTGCAGTTAGTTCAGGTTTCCATCCAGCACCAGCGAGTGCACGTTGGTCTGCGAGTGCACGTTGGTCTGCGAGTGCACGTTGGTCTGCGAGTGCACGTTGGTCAGCGAGTGCACGTTGGTCAGCGAGTGCACGTTGGTCAGCGAGTGCACGTTGGTCAGCGGGTGCACGTTGGTCAGCGGGTGCACGTTGGTCAGCGGGTGCACGTTGGTCAGCGAGTGCACGTTGGTCAGCGAGTGCACGTTGGTCAGTGAGTGCACGTATATCATCTTGTTGAGCACCTGTGTATTGTCTTGATTTTCTCACACCAATGCAAGATCCAGTCCAAGTTCTTAAACTAGACAAAGCATCAGTAGCAGACTTAGCTATGTGGGACAACTTCCCCACCTGATAGAACAGCATTTCAATCTTCACCCCGGCAGTGTCAGCCGAGTCACCACAGGCTTTTGCGTGCATTTTTCGTCCGCCACTGGTTCTCCAAACCTTGGCCCCCAGAAATTCTCTTAAATTTCTGCTTCACCCAGTCTTCATCACGTCTCGTGCTGTACCCCATTGTGGCAGCTGCCCAGGTTTGGGGCCACACTTGAACTGGACAGACAATCAGGCCACAGCCGACTTCATCAATTAAGGTAGATCAAGCCTCTCCCCATCACGTCCTTCCTGCGCAGGCTCGTGCAGCTGTCACTCCGTCACCAGTTTAATATCTTCTGTAGTCATATTCCAGGCAAATGCAAAATCGCAGCTGATGCTCTGTCCCATTCTAACCTTATTTGTTTTTCCAGCAAGAGCCTGGAGCTGACCCAATAACCATCCCTGTCCCACCCTGGTCATTGCTGATGATGGACTGAAGTAGCATCTCACCAACTCAACCCAGCTTATTAACTCCTTGGCACGCAACACACTGAAGGCCTAATACACTGCTTGAAATACTAACTGCTAATTTTTGGCCACTTGCCTCGGAGAAGCAATAGGCAACGTTAGACACGTCCTAGCCTTCATATCGTATTGCCACACGCAGCTGACCCTTTCTCACAATACTATCACGCCATATCTAGATGGCGTCCAGCATTTCCTGTCCCTGCAGGACCCCAGTAAACTGTCAGTATTCTCGAGCCCATGCAGTCAAGTCCCTCCTACAGAGCATGCAGAAGCACCAACCTGTAGTCAGTAGCAAGCGCCTAACTTTCAAGAGTGCCCTCTTTAGGCACATGTCTGAAATCCTTACTCGTTCCCCATTTAGGGCCTTGCCCAGCATAGTCATCCTAGCAGCCATCTACCAGGCCTTCTACGGTTCCCTACGGCCTAGTGAATTTACAATCAGTGGCTCCGGCAGTCAGACACTGCTCCGACGCCACCCGACTCGCTTTCGAACCCCTACACTCTCAGTCTGCAAACGCAACAAACCAGCCCCGGGGGTTGACATCAACCTGTTTCAGACTAACAATGCCTGACGCCCAGTGACGGTGCTCGACCGACTACTGCTCCATCTACCCAGCCAATCTGATGGTAGCTTGTTGCTACCCTTTCTAAACCAGCTTCCAGAGTGGCAGCCAGTTTGTCAAGCATGTCAGAATCCTAAGCAACTTGGGCTTCAAATCCAAGTCTGTTCTCAGGACATTCTTTCTCAACTGCCTCACAACCGGGAGTACCAGACCACATAATCAAGACACCAGGCTGATGGGAAGTCTCCTTGTTTTGCCACATACATCCCAAATCCTCAGGAAGAAATGGCACAAGCCTTTACCAAGCTGACTCAATAAATACAAGAAATCAATATAAGCTATTTCCCTATTTGAGTCTTTTGCCCCCTTTTCTTGGCATACTGACCAGACCACCAAGGCACACTTCAGGTCTATTTATGTTGTAAGTCTTGTCGCGTGTTTATGTGATCCACATCACTCTCAGTCAGAGGGCCACGACCATAAATAAGAAGGCCAGTATGGTGGCCTGAGTTTATGGGAGGAGCCCGGAGGGTATTTAAGCAGCCCACTCACACATGCTCTTTGTCGGTTCAGTGTGCAGTACTACACGTCACTGGGCCGACTCTTCCCAGCTCACCTCATGTCCGTGAGTCTGCGCATTCAATCGCATTCGACACCCTCCCGCCCTTCCCTTTTTCAGGGCACTTCTCAGCATATCCTTCTTCAATTAACTACCCATTACTTACTTTGGGTATGCCCCCCTTTCTTGGCATACTGACCAGACCACCAAGGCACACTTCAGGTCTATTTATGTTGTAAGTCTTGTCGCGTGTTTATGTGATCCACATCACTCTCAGTCAGAGGGCCACGACCATAAATATATATATATATATATATATATATACTGTAAGGGGTTAGCTCGGTAGCGGGTGTGTGTGACCCACTGGGTGGGTTTACTACACACTGATCTTATACAGAGAGGCAGCCGAGGATGGTTGAAAACAAAGATTATGGTTTATTCTTCTATATTGCTGGAAACAAGTGCAAGCATCCAAACAGCATAAACAAAACAAAACATAAAATAAACCCTGGCCACTTGGGCGTCTACCTTCTCCACACAGGAACCTATCTATGAAGTCTGGCACAGCTTACTGCTGGGCAGACACTGCTGGTCATACAGCAGTAAAACAATAGTCTTTTTGATTTTGATCACACAGAAAAATCACCTCACCTCTTCAGAAGTCTTTCTCAGCTCAATGCTCTCCTTAACTCAAAAAGCCTCAGGATGCAGCAATCAGTAGTAATCCTCTGGATAATTCATAGAGGCCTTAATTGCCTCATTCTGAACAGCTTAAGCTATCCAACTTCCTAAACCTTTCTGGCTACCTCTGCAGCCAACACCTGATAGTAAATGGTGAATTGTCTAAACAAGGCAGAAATGTATCTCTCGTCTGTGACAACACCCACAGATTTACCTGACTTCCTGTCACAATATACACACTTATGGCCCAGATCCACAAAGGCTTTACGCCGGCGTATCTCCAAATACGCCGCCATAATTTCAAATGTGCGCCGTCGCATCTTTACGCCGATCCACAAAGCAAGATACGCCGAAAAACATGGCTTCAGCTGTCCAACGTAACTTGCCTACGCCGGCGTATCGTGGGCGCATAGTTACGCTGGACGCATTCGGCGTTCCCATTAAAAATATGCAAATGAGCAAGATACGGCGATTCATGAACGTAGATGTGCCCGTCGTTGTAAGCTACGCTGTTTACGTAAGGCGTACGTCCGGCGTAAAGTTACCCTTGCTATATGAGTCGCAGCCCATGTTAAGGTTTGAATGTCGGAACAGCCGTTAAATTTTACGTAGTTTACGTAAGGCGCACGTGAATGCGCCTGGGCGTAAGTTACGCTCACGTCGTATGCAGTGTTCGACGTATCTTAGGAATTCTAGCCGGTGTAATTCGGAGCATGCACACAGGGATACATTCACGTGCGGCGCATGCGCCGTTCATTCGGCCATGCATCTACATGGGGTCACGCGTCATTAGCATACAACACACCCCCTACCTGCCTACTTTGAATTACACGGGCTTACGCCGGCCCATTTACGCTACGCCGCCGTAACTTAGGACGCAAGTGCTTTGTGAATACTGCACTTGCCTCTCTAAGTTGCGGTGGCGTAGCGTAAAAAAGATACGCTACGCCGCTCTAAAGATACACCGCCCTTTGTGAATCCGGGCCTATATTGTCAAAAGTATTGGGACACCTGCTATGTAACGCACATCCCAGTCTTTGTCCGTAAGGTTCAATATTGAGTTGGATTTTTTTTTTTTAATCTTGCTAAACAAGATACATATTCCAACTTTTTTTTTAACAAAAAATGTAATTGTATATATATACTGTATGTATGTGTGTCCCCCCCTTTTTTTTTATATATATACGCATAACATTGTATACATGACTAACCATAATCATAAAGGCTTACTTCAACCTATAATATATGAACAACAGGATTTTTTTTCTCCTTTCAACCAAGAGAAATATCACTGTATTAAATTATTATATATATATGTAGCGCCTGGTTACTTCAAAGTATCGGTGCTAGTTAAATTTAGAGGGGGATCAGAGTGTTAACTGACTCTGATCCAGTTAATGGCCCAGATTCTCATAGGAGATCTGACGGTGTATCTCAAGATACACCGTTGTATCTCTGTTTTTTGGCACCGGGTATCTATGCGTGTGATTCCTAGAATCACTTACGCATAGATACGGCGTAGATCCGACAGGTGTAAGACATTTACGGATCTTAGATGTAATTCTTCTCTGGCCGCTAGGTGGCGTTAACGTTTTCTCATTTGACTATGCAAATGAGCCTGATACGCCGATTCCCGAACGTTTTTGCGCCGCCTAGTCGTCGTTTACGTCGTTTCCGTAAGCGTAAACCTGCTATATGAGGGGTACGTTTACGAAGGTCCGTCGTATGCCATGTTAAGTATGGCATCGGGACAGCGTCGTCTTTTTCCGTTGTTTACGTTGTTTCGTCGTTCGTTGTCATGGATCTTGAGATATTAAGGTGTTTCTACTTGACATCTGTTACACAGGAGAGGGTGGCTAATAAATCATAATTCATGTATTACATGAGATGGGACATTACTGATACATGTGATTTCATGTGGGCTCACAACCAGTCAATAAGAATGACTGTTTCAATGCTTAGAACAGACTATTGAAATGCTAAGTGAGGTTGGCTCCTAAGGCCGCGTACACACGATCAAATCTGTCTGCTGGAAACGGTCTGCTAGACCGTCCCAGCAGACAGATTTGATCGTGTGTATGGGCGAGCCGACGGATTTGGCCACCTGACAGATTTCAAAGAATGCTTTGAAATCTATCGGGTAGGAACCCGTCCGCCCGACATGTCTGCTGGTTAGTACACTTACCAGCAGACATGTCGTCTCGCACCGGCGCCGAATGGATTCGGCGCATGCGCGGAAGTGTTTTACTTCCTGGTGCGGTGACGTGGCGGCGTCAACGTCACCGCCACGTCACCGACACGTCAGCGCGCCGTCTGCTGGCGGGGATTTAGGTTTGCTTGTGTGTACACGCGAGCAAACCAAAATCCAAAGAGACAGATTTGTTCAAATCGGTCGGTTCGACCGATTTGAACAAATGAATTGCCTCGTGTGTACGAGGCCTAAAAAGGCCTTTCATTGTGTTGCAGGTGAATAGCTGTTGTCAGAGACGGGACGTCTTGGGGGGGGGGGGGTAATCAACTGAATGTCTTTAAAATGTCTTTGAAGTTTATTGTATGTGTGTTGTACTTAGCAGTCACCTTGTCAGGCTACCTGATTAGATAATTGGCTCATGTTAATTATTGTTCTGATTGCTTCATTGTAGTAATTACCCCCTGGGGCTTCTGTCTCAATACACATAGTCATGCTATTCAAGCTATGGGACCAATCTCTGTTGACTATTTGAAGTCCTCATTTGCATGTTCAAGGAGGACCTGAGTGAGGACTGCCTGGACTTTACAATGGACCAATAGGAAAGCGGTTGTTGAGGGCGGGATGTTCCAAATTCTGTATATAAGTGTGCTGTGTACTTGCAAATAAATGAGAGTTCTGTTTGAACATACATACAACTCGCTTGGTGTGTGTTCATAATGGGTTCGATCGGCACATAGATGTAGGTCGGACCCCGGAATCCTGGATGACTGGACCATCAGATGTTGCAATCTGCAATCTGATCGAATAGAAGCAGAGGAGTGTCGGGAGAGCAGGACCTGGGCGAGAAAGGGTCTCGCCACATTGGTGGCAGCAGTGGGATCTGAACCCACGCCTCCGAAGTGACTGGAGCCTCAATCCAGAGGTTGGCTGGGCAAGCAAGGGTCTCGTCACATTGGTTGGCAGCAGTGGGATTTGCTCTCCAGTTACTGGGACAACTCCAAAACCACCACCATGAATGACCAGCTATGCAGCCTGCAGGAGAACCATGCTAAAAGACTTGCTTGAGAGCCGTGGAGGGACCAGTGAGAAGAACAAGGCCACCCTGATCATTGCACTAGCCGAGATGGATCAGAGGGATGGTGATGCAGGACCCCGGTCAGTTGAAGACTTGTTCCAGCAGCGAGTTCAACAGCGGTTGGCATCATATGGTGCTAACCCATCAGAGACTTTGGAAATGATCGGGAGTGGCGCTTGGAGGACATAATGGAGCACAGAGAGGAAAAGTTGAATATCTCGGAAGGCCACTGGTTACAGGAAGATTTGGCATTTCTGGCCGTTCAGGAATGGGAGCTGGAATTTGCCTACAAACAGCTGCTAGACTCCGCTCAGCAGCAGGATTGGGCTCCCTTTGCCTGGGACTATGAGGAAATATCAGCTGACAGTGCTGAAATCCTGGCTGAAGAATCAGCAATGTGGCAGAGTAACAGCGGGCTTTGTCAACCTGCCCCTGCAGCTATGGACCCGGAGGTCTTATGGCGGATGCAGAAAGTGCTGATTGACCTTGATGATCCTGTTTCTGCATGGGATGATCTTGAATGGAGGAATGTGCCTGTCCAGCAGTATGGCAGTAAATTGGCAGTGGAAAATCTGGAGATTGCCGTTCCCAAAGCTGGAGTACTGACCGCAGGGCCGAGCTCTGCTAACCTCTGCTTAGTACCTATAGCATCTTCTGGGTTTCATGGACAGGAGATGGTGAACTTCTATCCCCAGACCCCAGTTGCAGAGACAGGGGACTTAATAGATTTTTCTGCTGAGGAAAAAAAACCTGATGAGCCTCCAGCAGAAGAGCTGGGATCAGGGCCAAACATCACTGTACTCTGCCCAGCACCAAGGGCAGTATTTGTGAAATTACAAGGAACTTCCCCAGCTGAAGCACTGGTCACTGGACAGAGGGTTCAAGACCTCTGCCCCACCCCTGTGGCAGTTCCGGAGGCTTAGGGTGAGAAGATGGTGATCACTCCCCAGTGGCAGATTACAGAATGTATGGACTGTTCAGAGGATGTTATGGATTATGCACCCCCAGCAGAAGTGCTGGCAACAGGGCAGAGTGCTAACAATCTCTGCCCAGCACCGGAACCAACTGTGGAGTTCCAGGGAGCCAGGGCAGTTGGCCCCCCTCCAAGCAACAAGCTGAGGTGGTAAAGCTCTTACTCTCAGCTGAATCACTGGCAGCAGTACAGGATGCTACTGGCGGCTGCACCCCACTACAGCTTGAGCGGATATCGGTGGATGGGACTGTGGTCTCCACTCACAGCAACCCAGCAGAAGAGCTGGCAACAGAGCAGAGTGCCCCGGGCCTCTGCTCTCAACTAACGGAAGAGGGGGTTCCTGTGGTAGTGGATGGAACTTCGATCTTCACTGACACAACCTCAGAAAATGGTGCGGCACTGAGACAGGAGGATGTCAGCTTTGTTTTGCAAGCACCGGAGATTTTCACCTAGCACCAGTGGATGGAACTTCAGTCTCCACTGGCATACCCTAGAAATGGTGGCCAGTTGGCCCAGGTCCCCAACAGCATAATGAACTGAGCCCAGCCACCCTGTCTGCTCTCCAGCGGCTAAAAGGACTCCAGGGAGAAGGGCCAATCCAGGCCCCTCCCCAGCGGCAGGCATGTTCTCTGAGAGAGGCAGAGGATGGCGGGGTGAGTAATGCTCTGTTTGGGACAATTTATTTGGGGTACGGTATAGATACCGGCATTGGGGGACTGGAACTACTGACTAACTTCAGAGTCAACCCATCTGGTGTCTCCTACTGTGTTAGTCTCCTGCCAAAAGGGGAGCTGTGTGCCAGACCTAGCCGGGACAGAGGCTTTTGGAGAGGACTGAATGTGAGCCTTTTGCCGTCCGATTATGGGCCAGGGCCTCAAACCAGGAAGGCGGATGGTTTATCCCGGCAGACAGTCCTGGAACCTTAAGACTACTTGTCCAACATCCTCGAGTTGACCCGTTTGGTTCCCACTGTGGATGTTGAACTGCTTCCCAGGGGGAGTAATGTCATGGATCTTGAGATATTATGGTGTTTCTACTTGACATCTGTTACACAGGAGAGGGTGGCTAATAAATCATAATTCATGTATTATATGAGATGGGACATTACTGATACATGTGATTTCATGTGGGCTCACAACCAGTCAATAAGAATGACTGTTTCAATGCTTACAACAGACTATTGAAATGCTAAGTGAGGTTGGCTCCTAAAAGGCCTTTCATTGTGTTGCAGGTGAATAGCTGTTGTCAGAGACGGGACGTCTGGGGGGGGGGGGGGGTAATCAACTGAATGTCTTTAAAATGTCTTTGAAGTTCATTGTATGTGTTTTGTACTTGGCAGTCACCTTGTCAGGCTACCTGATTAGATAATTGGCTCATGTTAATTATTGTTCTGATTGCTTCATTGTAGTAATTACCCCCTGGGGCTTCTGTCTCAATACACATAGTCATGCTATTCAAGCTATGGGACCAATCTCTGTTGACTATTTCAAGTCCTCATTTGCATGTTTAAGGAGGACCTGAGTGAGGACTGCCTGGACTTTACAATGGACCAATAGGAAAGCGGTTGTTGGGGGCGGGATGTTCCAAATTCTGTATATAAGTGTGCTGTGTACTTGCAAATAAATGAGAGTTCTGTTTGAACATACATACAACTCGCTTGGTGTGTGTTCTTAATGGGTTCGATCGGCACATAGCTGTAGGTCGGACCCCGGAATCTTTGATGACTGGACCATCAGATTTTGCAATCTGCAATCTGATCGAATAGAAGCAGAGGAGTTTCGGGAGAGCAGGACCTGGGCGAGAAAGGGTCTCGTCACATTCGCGAATAGGGCTTTACGTCAATGACGCTCACGCTGGCTTCATTGACGTTTTCCGTCGTTAGCTGGAGCATGTGCACTGGGCTATTTGTACGGCCGGCGCATGCGCAGTTCGATTGGCGCAGGGGCGCGATTAATTTAAATACCAGCCGCCCCCTTTGAATTACGCGGCCATACGCCGGGCCATTTACACTACGCCGCGGCAAATTACGGAGCTAGTGCTTGGAGAATACGGCACTTGCTCCAGTAAGTTGTGGCGGCATAGTGTAAATAGCTTACGCGCCGCTGCCGCAGGATCTTAGAGAATCTGGCCCAATATGTTTAAATTTAGGTCTCTGTCTCAGCTTGGCTGTGCTGTGGGCTCATTCTGTTGCTTCTGGGGTGCTGTTCCCACCCCAGGACAATAGGTGACAGCAGTGGAGTCGAGGTTTGGGTGCTCTTCCCTAGCAGCCAATCAGGAGGGAGTTTCCTTACTGTGCATGCTGGGAGAGGGTATTTTTGGGACAAACCATTGGTCTGGGTTCTCCTTCGAGTGCGGCACCCACCTTTTAGGGTGACTGCATCACGGCACCCCGGCATAATGGCCTTCCAGGCCGGGGTGCACGTGCCACGCGGTTTTCCTCGTTCCGGGACCATGTTGGTCCAGAACATTTGAGCTGTGGCAGGGAGCCCAGTAATCGACTGGGTTCCCAATCCTGAAGATCCCAAGTGAGATAGCTGTTCGGTGGGGAGTCCATCTGAGGAGAGCCAATGAGAGGCTGGCGATCCAATGGGGTCATGAAAAACCACCAGGGATCAAGGTAGCCGAACACTGATGGCTCGTACACTGTACACACGATCGGTTCAAACCGATGAAAACGGACTGAGGTTCGTTTTCATCGGTCCAAACCGATCGTGTTTAGGCCCCATCGGTCCGTTATCCTTCGGTAAAAAAACAGAGGGCTTGCTTTAAAATTCAACCGATGGACAGCTAACCGATAGGTCAAAACCGATCGTTAGTATGCAAAAGCATCGGTTAAAAGACCGCACATGCTCAGAATCAAGTCGACGCATGCTTGGAAGGATTGAACTTCGTTTTTTCATCACTTCATCATTTCTAATGTCTGGTGTTCCCCATCCCTCTTGTGTCTTATTTTTTTTTAATGTTGCTCAGCTAATGCGCGCTTTTTTTCCTTGCCATATACATTTTAGTAATATTGTTTGTAGAGTTTTAAAGTACTTCTGAGGTAAGGCAATTGGTAACATCTGTATCTTATAAATGATTTTGGGCAAGATTACCATTTTAAGAATGTTCAGTCTCCCTCCCCAAGATATTTGCCCTGCTGTGATTCTACTAAGTTCTATTTTAATATCTTCCAGTAAAGGTATAATATTTACTTTATATACCCTCTCTTTTGAGATTGCTATTTTTACTCCTAGGTATTTTATTTCCCTTTTCCCCCACACAAATAGGAAATCCTATTGATAAATGATTTGATCTTTCTTAGCTATATTAATACTCAAAGTTTCAGATTTGGTTGAGTTCATTTTGAAGTTAGACAGCTCTCCATATTGTTTCATTAGTTTTACTAAGTTTGGTAGGGTTATTTTTGGACATGTTAAATAGAACAGGATGTCGTCCGCGTAAACCGCAATCTGAAGGAGATCTAGGCGCAATTCTACAGAGGAGGATCATCTCTGTAATCACAATCACGGGAAGGGGCCCTAGCTGCATGGGGGTTCCCCTGCACTTTCCCCAAAAGCAGTTGGTCCTTGAGCCCACGCTGCCCTGTAATAGGGGGCCCCATGATGGCACTAAGAGTGATAGATACACAAGGGAGGCAGTCTGCCTCCTACCTACTTGATGTCTGTTTACCATCATTGTAGGGTTCCCAGAGCATTATTTTAACCAGGGGCCCATGATGCTATTAAGACGGCCCTGGTCTTGCACCAAGCAAATGTGCACAATAGAGATGAGCTTCGAGTTTGAGTCGAACTCATGTTCGACTCGAACATTGCCTGTTCGCCGAACAGTGTACAATTTGCAGATGCTGTCCTTCTATCCTTGCGTGGAATCATTCTCAGGATTGCCAAAAGCTCCCTTTGTTTTTTAGGACCGACTTGCCTCTACTGGTGATTATGCCCCTTGGGCCACGGTTTCTTCCAGACAGGCTCCCCACTCTCAGGCACTGGCGTCGGTAGTCACCACTGTGGCTGTAGGTTGGGTCCAGGCTAAACCTCTGTCTAGGTTGTGATGGGCCCGCCACCACCACTGAGTGCTCTTGACCCTGGATGAAAGGGGCATCTGGATGTCTAGATCCTTTATTCGCCCGCTCCAATAACGGAGCATAAGTCCCTGTAAAGGACGCTGATGGAATCTCGCCCAGGGTAGTGCTGGGAAACATGCTGTCATCAGACCCAGCACCCACATTACCTCTCTGACCGTGGCTACCTGACTGGACTGCAGCTGGGCTACTGCTTGATCCACTTTTGAATGTTTTTCTTTGGGGAGAAAGATCTTCCTCTCCACTGAAGAAACCCCGTACCCCCGGACTTTCTGAGACTGGATCAGTTGAGATTTGTCCTTGTTGACTAGCCATCCAAGATAAGAGAGGAAACTATGGGCCAGATCCACATACAAATAGATCGGCGCAGTGTATCAGAGATACACTACGCCGCCGTATCTTACCTGGCTTAACTTTGAATCCTGGAAGAATTTGCGCCGTAAGTTACGGCGGCGTAGTGTATTTCTGGCGGTGGAATTCAAATCGGCGAGTAGGGGGCTTGATTTATTTAAATGAAGCGCGTCCCCGCGGCGATCGAACTGCGCATGCTCCATTCAGAAATTTCCCGATGTGCATTGCGCTAAATTACGTCGCAACGACGTTATTTTTTTGACTAGCGTAAATTACGTACATTCCTATTCACGGACGACTTACGCAAAAAATGTAAAAAAATGGAATTTCGACGTCCGTGCGTACGTTCCTGGATCGTCGGAAAAAAAAATTTGCTTACCCGACGCGGAAAACGACGTGAACGCCACCCAGTATTGCATCTTAGATCCGAAAGCGTACAAAGACGTACACCTGTCGGATCTAACCCAGAGGCCGCCATATCTTGGTTTGAGGATTCAAACTAAAGATACGACTCGGGAACTTTGAAAGTATGCCGGTGTATCAGTAGATACACCGGGGTACTCTCTCTGTGGATCTGGCCCTATGTGCCTCCCGAAAGTCTTGACTATGGTATCCCAGAATATACCCATTGCTGCTAAGACCCCACAACTTATACTCCATTCTTATAACTTTAATAAATAATGAGCCCACCACCGTTAACTTGGAGTAAAAACTGGCCATAACAGCCTCCTTTATTTTAAATTAACTTTAAATATTAACTTTTAAAGAACATATAAACAACCACATTTCCTGAAAACAATTCTATCCATAACTAGCGCTGGACTTTGCAGGTACCACCAAAAACACTCTTGTAACCTTTTTAACACTTTATAACATTTTGGCACTGCGGTACCCAGGGGCGGACTGACAACTCATGGGGCCCCCGGGCAATATGAGATTATGGGGCCCCCCAGCAAGCTGCATGCTGTGGGGGCACTCGATAGGAGGGAGGGGCCAGGAGCAGCGAAGAGGGACCCGAGGAGTGGAGGATCCTGGCTGCTCTGTGCAAAACCAACTGCACAGATGAGGTAAGTATGACATGCTTGTTTTTTTAAAATAAATAAAACAAGATTATACAATCCCTTTATTTAAAACCAGCAACTGTTGAGACAACACCTTGGTCAGGTCTATGTACAGAGTACGTGGGTCAGGAGAGAGTAAAAAACAAAACAACATATAGGGCCAGATTCTCAAAAGAGATACGACGGTGTATCGCAGGAAACACCGTCGTATCTCTGTTTTTTTTTTACTGGGTATCTATGCGTGTGATTCATAGAATCACTTACGCATAGATACAGTGAAGATCCGACAGGTGTAAAACACTTACACCGTCGGATCGTAATGAGCCTAATACGCCGATTCCCGAAAGTTTTTACGCCGTCCCGTCGTCAGCGTAAACCTACCCCTGCTATATGAGAGGTAGGTTTACGAAGTTCCGTCGTTGCCATGTTAAGTATGGCGTCGGGTCAGCGTCGTTTTTTTTATGTTGGTTACGTCGTTTTACTAAGTTGTTCACGAATAGGGCATTGCGTAAGTGACGATCACGTCGTTTTCACGTTGGTTTCAACAACGTTTTCCGATGTGAGCTGGAGCATGCGTACTGGGCTATTTTTGCGGCCGGTGCATGCGCAGTTCGATCGACGCGGAAGCGCGCTTAATTTAAATACAAGCCGCCCCCTTTAAATTACGCGGCCTTACGCCGGGCCATTTACACTAGGCAGCCGCAACTTACGGAGCAAGTGCTTGGAGAATATGGCACTTGCTCTGTTAAGTTGCGGCGGCATAGTGTAAATAGCTTACGCTAAGTCGTCGGCCATTCTACGAGAATCTGGCCCACACAGTATACTGACATGGACACACACACACAGTATACAGACACAATATACAAATACGGATACACAGTATACAGAGATAATATACAGACACAATAAGCATATACACACACAAAGTATACACACTTTTCATCTAGGAATCAGCCTAGTTGAACGGACTTCTGTTGCCCCCATCTCCTGGCATGCTGGGACTTGTAGTTCCCCAGCAGTATACAGACACATTTGGTGGTAATACAGGAGAGGAGGCTGTGCCTGTGTTTTGGTGGGCAAGCAGTCAGTAGGGAGATGTAGCAGAGATTGGGGGAGAAGTTCAGAACATGCTTCCCCCAGGAGAAGTACACTTCTCACACACAGAGAAACCATCTAACAGCCTCAGAGACAGGAGCTCTGCTATAGGAAACACAGCCTCCCCCTCCCCCTCACCAGAGAAAGCACTGATAAAATGACATTTTACTTACCTTGCATCAGCCTGAAGTCCATCCCACACTCCATGCTGCGTCCCCGCCTCCCTCTCCTCTCCTCCAGCTGTCGGCAATCTCCTGCTCTGTATTCAAAGAAGCCGCAAAGGGAAGGGGGGAGTGTACACCATGTTCCCATTGGCGGAGGAGGTAGTGGAGGGGTGGAGCAGCTATTAACTCCGAAATCTCACTTCAAAATGATGTCTGTGTCAAAGAATTCAGACACAGATGTAAAAATACACAGATTTTTACAATCTGTCCCTTATTTTTCTAAGGCTGGCAACCCTGATGGGGCCCACTAGTGGCATGGGGCCCTCGGTCACTGCCCGAATGACCGAATGGTCAGTCCGCCCCTGGCGGTACCTAACCTCTGGTCATAGGCCTCAAGCCGACAAGCTGGTTCAGAGACGACCACTGACCGCAGTGCCACCATTAACCAACATTCCAGCCACACCTTGGTTAACTGGAAAAATAACACCCCTTTAGCACCCATACCACCGATAGGTACTGACATCCTTCTATGAGGTATTTCTTCTCCTGCAAAGTCTAAGGCCTCGTACACACGATGAGATATGTCCGCTCAAACTTGTCCGACGGACAGTTTAGAGCGGACATGTCTCATCGGATTTCGGTCCGATGGCGTGTACACACCATCGGATCAAAATCCCCGCCGGCAGACAGCGTGGTGACGCGGCGGTGACGTTGACGCCGCTACGTCACGCACCAAGAAGTAAACACTTCCGCGCGCATGCGTCGGATCCATTCACAGGATACGACGCATGTGCGGGAGGATATGTCCGCTGGTTTCCCGTACTAACCAGCGGACATATCCGACAGACAGGTTTGTAGCGGACAAATTTCAAAGCATGCTTTGAAATTTGTCCGATGGACAAACCTGTCCGCTAGCCCGTACACACGATCAGATTTGTCTGCTGAAACGGTCCATCGGACCATTTTCAGCGGACAAATTTGATCGTGTGTACGCGGCCTAACACCTGCCACTGCCACGACTGCATAAAAGCGTACCTGCATAAAAAAAATAAAAAAAAAGGAAAGCGCCAAAGAAAAAAGAACAAACAACACAAACAGCTAACCTACTTACCAACAAGCCTGTAACAAAGGGAGGGTGGGCGGGAACTTTCCCTGCGCTGTGCTGCCCAGGAGGAGGGGCGGAAGTAATTTATCACCTCTCCTCCCCTCCCCACTTCCCTCTCTCCAGAAAACTCCCACTTGCTTGCAAGGGTTCTGTTAACCCTGTCATGCTGTCCCTGCGCTTAGTGCAGGCTTGTCTTTGCTTCGGGCCTTTCTTTCTCCAGTTTCTGAGCCGATTTGGCCACAAACAGGAGGTCGCCCAAATATGGAATTACCATAATAGCCCTGACCCTTAACGGGCTAGGGCTTCTGCCAGAACTTTCGTGAAGATTCTTGGCGATGAGGACAGACCAAATGGAAGAGCTCGGAACTGGAAGTGCCGTATCTCTGAATTTACTCTGACAGAGAGGCCCGGAGCAAAAGAATAACAAGCAATAGGCGAAGGGCTGGCATGACAGGGTTAACAGAAAACCCTTACAAGCCAGGGGGGAGTGGTCATGAGAGGTGCAGTGGGGAGGGGAGGAGAGGCTATCAATTCCTCCTCCCCACCTTTCCCGGGTAACACAGCGTGGGGAAAAAAGTTTGTCAGGTAGGATTGTTTCTGCTGTGTAGACTGTGGCTCTGTCTGACATGGTGGCGGCTGTGGGCATGTTAGCCCAGCTTAGGGCAGAAGCCGAGCGGCGTGGCGAGGGGTGGCTTCAGTCGGTTCTGGGGCCGCTCCTCCCGCCTTGGGGAGAAGTGGAACGAGCGGCCGGTGCGGGGAGGAAGGCCACGCGAGCGCCGCGGTCGCCGCCTACAGTGCGGCACTCCCCTGTACCATCCACCAGGCAGCAACGCTGCGAGGGGAGCCCCATTTGGGCCCCCTCGGGCCGCCCCGCAGAGGGGACAGCGGCGGCGGGGGGCCCTGGTAAGACGGTGAACGCCAGATGCGGCAAAAGGGGGGGCGGCCAGGGCGCTCCTATGCGGTTGGTAGGCCTGCCCGGCGGAAGATCAAGGTCTGCTTGCTATGATCCCGGTTGTGGAGCGTTGGTGGGGAGGTCTGTCGCAGCGGTGGCTAGCCCCTACCATCTGTGGCTAGCCACCTCCAATCCAGCCCGGAGAAAAGGGGGCGAGGGGGAGTGGTGGACGGCATCGGGAGGAGCGGAAGAGAGGCACCCAGAAAAGCGTCAGGGAAATCTGTGCACGGGTCCAGAGTGCGCAGGGAGAGTGATGCCAGCTCTGGGCCCTCAGCCGCCAGGCCCGAGTCGCCTGGTGGGCCATCAACAGAGGAGGACTTCCGGCCAGGTGATCGGTCTGAGGGTGAGCTGTCGGGATCGGTGGAAGAGTTCGGGCCCAGGACAGAGGTCGCACCAGGGGAGACGAGTCAGTAGGCTGGTGGGATTGCTCCCAGGCAGCCCGGTAAGTCGCTTTCATAAATTTTTTTATCTGTTTTACAGAATGTTGGTGGGTCAGTAGGGGGACGGGGGTGTGGGGCCCAGAAGTCGGTTGATAGTGCCCGCGGTGGTGGGGGAGTGTGGATGCAGGATTGCAGCGTTTTTTTGTGGGGATTGCGAGTACCGCCACGCAACCGGGAAACAAGGCAGATGCGGGGGGGACTCCGCGAAGAAAAGGGACCTGGTCCGGTTGGCGGACGCGGTAAAGGGGGAGGTGTATACGTGTTACAAGGCACCCCTGGGTTCACATTTGAAGCAGGAGGTGAAGGAAAAGATTGGGAAGAGCGAAGATGTGGAGATATTTGCGCTGTTGGCTCGGGAGAAGTTTAACCTGGACAGGATGAAGCCGGAGGAGTCCGAAAAGGAGGTATAGGCGGTATAGGCTTATGCCCAGGACTTTTGTGAATTGATAGCAGGCGTATTCGATAATGGCGAGAAGAACCCCGAACACTGTTCGGCGCTGTTCAGTTATCAGGAGGCGATTAGCGAAGCCTATAGGTGTTACGGAGGCACAGGGTGGCCCCGTTACGATGAGCAATTCAGGCAACGCGGGGCGATTAGGCCGGACTTCAGGTGGGACACCAAGGACGTTGGGCTTTGGATGCGGCTTATGTCGCCCCACGGACGTCCATGCCTTTTTTTCAGGGGGGGCCAGGGGGAACCTCTTCCCCGGGACAGTCGGCCGGAAAAAGAAAAAAGGGGTTTATTGCTGGCTGTTTAACGAGGGGAGCTGCAAGTTTAGGGGGTCCTGCCGGTTCAAGCACGAATGCTCCGGCTGCGTGGGCAACCACCCCTCTTCCCGTTGTTTT
This sequence comes from Rana kukunoris, assembly GCA_029574335.1. Lineage (NCBI taxonomy): Eukaryota > Metazoa > Chordata > Amphibia > Anura > Ranidae > Rana > Rana kukunoris. Next base: position 267,525,015 of record CM056059.1, on the reverse strand, counting down.
AAGCATGGCAAGGTACGTCCCAGAGGTATTGCAAGTAAGTGGGAGGGCTCCGGTGATGGTGCAAAGGATGTGACCATTCTAGGTAGGGATCTGGACAGGGCGGCTGCCCTGACATTAGAGAGCGGTTTCTCGGGGGGGTTTTAACATTCCTTGCACTTTGTCCGTGGTCCCCCCGGTGGCTAAGGATTTGCGTTTCGCGCTACAACAGTCCGAGGTGGTTTACTACGGAAGTAAGTGGCGCTGGGCCGGATGGGGGGCCCATTTGAGTCACCCCCTCCTTTGGACGGGTTGGTCATTTCCCCGTTGGGTGGTGCCAAAGAATTAGCCGAACAAGTTCAGGCTCATTCTTCACCTGTCCTTTCCTGGGGGGGGGGGGGGCGGTCAACGATGACATCAGAACGGGCGAGGGTACGGTGTGCTACACCTCTTTTGAGGCAGCGGTTGGATGGTTTGGGCGGTATGGTCGAGGGGCTTTGATGGCCAAGTCAGACATCTGGCCGCGTTTCGGCTTCTGCCGGTCCACCCGGATAGTTTCCGGCCATTGGGCTGCTACTGGTAGGGGGAGTTCTAGGTGACAAGGGTCTACCGATGGGCTGCTCCGTGTCTTGTGCATTATTTAAACAGTTTAGTTATTTTCTAGTGTTGCTCACGAATATTCGCATTACGAATATTCGTTACGAATATTGCATATTCGAGTATTCGCGAATAAATTGAATATCGCGGCGAATATTCGCTATTGCGAATATTCGTATTTTTTCAAATTTAGTTTTAAAACAGATCACATCCTAGTAATCTCCATCGACGTCTAAAAGCATTGCTGGTATGATTTGAGACCCTGGGCCGAGTAGCTGAGGCGATCCTTTTATGTTGCCGAATATTCGCAATGCGAATATTCGTATTACGAATATTCGCGAATACTTTCTCTGCCCTTCTGTGTTTTGTGTATAAAAAAAAAAGAAATTTGCTTTAGTTTAGTCATATACGTTTGTGTAATTAGAGCATATTAGTTTAGCATTCGCATTAGCGAAATTTTGCAAATTTTTTTTTTTTTTATTAAATATCACGAATATTCGATATTAACAAATATTTCGCAAATATTCTTCTATATATTCGTGAAATATCGCGAAATCGAATATGGCGTATTCCGCTCATCACTATTCTTTTCTGGAGTGGGTGGTTCAAGATGTGGGCGGAGTGAACTCCATGATCCATTATCCATGTTGGGGCTGATGCCTTGGCTCGGTTTCAGGGGGACAGGTTACGGGAGTTGGTGCCGGATGCAGAGGAGCAATGGGTCCCCTGTCCAGAGTGGGGTGTGGGAGTATTCAGTTGGAATCGTCTCCCATGGGGATCAGAAGGTCGGTAAAGTGAGGGAACGGGGGGCAGCCTATGTGTAGGTCTGGTTGGTGTGGCAGACGCTGGTTCAGGAGGCGGAGTTGGAGCTGGCGGGACCAGAGGTACGGGTTCTGGTCCGGTATTGTTTGTCCAGGAACATGCTGGGATGTCACAGTTGGTATTGGATAAGAAAAGTTGACGAGCCTGGCATTCAGGTTCGAGTGGCAAGGGTGTTCGGATTTTACCAAGGATTTTGGGTGCGACAAGCACCCTAGGGTTGTAGACAGCAGGGGCGGCGGAAGTATGCGCAGCGCCCGGTTTCGGGACATCTTGAGTGGTGTTTATGGGGAAAGTGTGTTCATCCCGGTATGAGGTGGCGTCGTTCCGCGCAGTGTTTGCCCTGGCTAATTTTTGGAGCATTTAGGGTGGGCGAGTTAGTTAGCCCCCTCTAAAACGGTTCAAGGCGGCATGATGTCTGCTGACATGAATGAATGAATGAATGAAAACTTGTATAGCGCGGCACATGCGAACTGAATCGCCTCTGGGCGCTTGTTGTTCCTGTCTCCTTTGATATCAAAAGAGAAAAGTCTTGACCTTTTTCCTAAATGCTAGGTGGTTCTCCTCCAACCGAATGCTGGTTGGTAACCCGTTCCATAGTGACCTTGGATCGCGAATCTTCTTTCTCCTTTGGACTTGAAGTTGGCTTTCGGAACCTGGAGCAGGTTCTGATTCGTGGATCGCAAAACGCGATTGGGATTATGCGCTTTTATTATTTCGCATAAATAAGGGGGGGCATTCCCATGGACACATCTATGCGTAAGACAGAGAGCTTTAAAAGCAATTCTGTCTTTGACTGGCAGCCAATGAAGGGCTCTCAGTGAAGGTGAGATGGATTCCCAGGGTTTTTTCCCAGTCACAAGTCTGGCGGCCGTATTCTGAACGACTTGCAGACGAGCGATTTGGTACTTGGAGAGGCCGAGGTAAAGGGCATTTGCATAATCCAGCCTGGAGTTTACAATTGCTCCCACCACGACCGCTAAATCTTCTTTAGGGATGAACGGAGTGAGTCTGCGTAGTAGGCGCAGTAGATGGTGAGATCCGCTGACTACTGACCCTATTTGTGCGTCCATTGTCATAAAGGAGTCAAAAATGACCCCTAGGCTTTTGACTTTGGCGCTAGGGGTGATGAGCTTGCCCAAAATAGGCAGGGGGGTCCACGCTGTTGAAAGTTGATTCCTGCGCTTGGCGTGAAACAGGAGAAGTTCTGTTTTCGCTCCATTGAGTTTAAGATAACTCTTTGTCATCCAGTCCTCTATCAAAGAGAGACATGTCTCTAGATTGAGGTGGTGATCCTGTCCGTTGCAGATGCGGAAATACAGTTGCGTGTTGTCTGCATATGAGTGATAGAGCAGTTTTTGGCTGCTGATAATCTCAAAAAGAGGACGAAGATATATGTTAAACAGCACTGGTGACAGAGGCGATCCTTGAGGGACTCCGCATGTTACTGTGCGTTTTTCAGACGTAAAAGGTCCTAACTTCACTGTTTGCGATCGGTTTTCCAGAAAAGAGGAGAACCAAGATAAATTGCCTTCTGCGACTCTGGCTACTTCAGCAAGCCGAGTCAGTAACAGATTGTGGTCTACAGTGTCGAAAGCTGCACTTAGGTCCAACAGAACTAGAAGACAAGATTCTCCTTCGTCTGCGGCCTTGAGAACATCGTCCCATACATTCAGCAATGCTGTTTCCGTCCCGTGTCCGGGACGGAAGCCTGATTGCAATGGGTCAAGTAGCTTGTAGGTATCTAGATGCTGTTGCAGCTGTTGTACCACTACTTTTTCCATTATCTTTGAGAGTACGTTGAGACTTGTTATGGGACGGCGGTGGAGTGGGTCCTTGGGGTCCAGGGAGGGTTTCTTCATGATGGGTTGGATTATACCCTCTTTCAACTGTGAGGGCACTATGCCCTCCAAGAAAGACTGGTTGATAAGCTGCGTGATGGGAGGAGCCAGGATGTAGGCGCATTCCTTCAGCAGTTTTGTGGGGATAATGTCATTTGGCGCTGTGCCATTACGCAGAGTACAAATGACATTCTTAGTGGTCTCGACGGAGATGGGTTCCAGGGTAAACTTACCTGATATAGGAGAATTACTACGGGTGCTGTGTAAGAGGCTGCAGGGGGGGCTGAGGGGAGAATTGTTTTGCTGAATGCTTTCACGGATTGCCTCGATTTTATTAATGAAGTAATCCGATAGTTCATTGCAAAATTCTTGTGTGTCCGAACTGGGGGCTTCAATGCATCCTGGTTTCATGGTCTGGGTGACCATCTTGAAGAGTTCGCGGGGGCGGTTTAGGGCACCGTTGATAGCCTCCGAAAAATACTTTTTCTTGGCTTGGAAAATTCCTTTGTGGTATTTTCTTGTTGTCGCCTTGTAGATGGATAGGTTTCGCTCTGAAGAACATCTTTTCCAGGCAGATTCTGCCCTTCTGCGTTCTTGCTTCAGTAACGACAGCTGGTTGTTAAACCAGCTGCGGTTGTTTTTCCGAATGCGGGTTCTTCGTTTCGGCGCTACCAAGTCGGCTGACTGTAGCATGGCCGAGTTTATGGCTTCCAATGTTTCAACGGCCGTTTGATGCGGCTGAGTTGTTTCTATTTTTTTCCTTAAAGTCGTTTTGAAGAGTTCCGAGTGGAGCTTCTTCTGACATCTAGTCCAGTGTGTTGTCACTGGATTTGATGTTTTTGTTGCGGGGGGGATGGTGGAAATACTGAATATAATTGCATGGTGGTCTGTCCATGGCAATTTTTCATTTTCCCAAATTTTTATTTCCAGAGCTTGTCTGAAAATAAGATCAAGTGTGTGACCTGAAGCATGTGTGGGTCCACATACACCCCATGTGTGGGTCTGACATGGGGTGGGCACGAGAAGGGGTCACACTGCTTCTAAGTAGATCGAAGACAAATCAGAGGGGGAAGGGTAAATCAGTGCAGGTGTTCACTAGTGTTGGTTCAGATCTTTGCCCAGCAGGCCGGTGCGGGAATTCCTGCAGGTATGCCCGAAGGTGGGCGTTTCATTTTGTTACATAAGAATGGTGGCCCATTGTCACGTCACGTCACCGCGATCGCGTAAGGAGGAAGGGCTCCTGCTATATGCCGGCCGGCATTTTACTTACTGCTACTTCTCATGATTATTTATGTAAGTGGCTTTTTTACATTCTTTTAATAAATCGCATTGGTAATGCACTATGTGCGGTCTCCTTTTCCTGTCTATGGTTCATCGCTGCCTGCATGTTATGCCTGTTGATGCTTAACCAACGTGATATTCGGTGATTACTTGGCGAGACTCCTGAGAATCAGCTGTTCCCCAAAAGGCCGTGTGATTGATTTCTGTGATATGCTGCTGTGGATTCTATAGGCTTTCTTATAGCTTATATGTGGTAAGCTCCTGTCCATGTGGTGGTGGTTCACGACTGTCTGAAGTGCACTGGGGTGCTACCTGTGATACACAGAATTTTTTCATATATTGGACTTTATTTATATACTGGACTTTATCAAATTATCTTATGTTGGTGCAAACTTTTCTCTTTTTTATGCTTATTTGTGTTAAGTCACGTGATTGCTGCCTTCTGTACATTCGTTTGTTTGTTTCATTTCTTATTTGGGTTAGCGCAATTTTTTCTTGTTTATGTTAGAGGCACAGTGAGGCATGAGGCATGTTACAGGCACAGTGAGGAATGAGGCATGTTACAGGCACAGTGAGGCATGTTACAGGCACAGTGAGGCGTGTTACAGGCACAGTGAGGCATGAGGCATGTTAAAGGCACAGTGAGGCATGTTACATGCACAGTGAGGAATGAGGCATGTTACAGGCACAGTGAGGAATGAGGCATATTACAGGCACAGTGAGGCATGAGGCATGTTACAGGCACAGCGAGGCATGAGGCATGTTACAGGCACAGTGAAGCATGTGAGGCATGTTACAGGCACAGTGAGGCATGTGAGGCATGTTACAGGCCCAGTGAGGCATGAGGCATGTTACAATCACAGTGAGGCATGTTACAGGCACATTGAGGCATGAGGCATGTTACAGGCACAGTGAGGCATGAGGCATGTTACAGGCACAGTGAGGCATGTTACAGGCACAGTGAGGCATGTTGCAGGCACAGTGAGGCATGTGAGGCATGTGAGGCATGTTACAGGCACAGTGAGGCATGAGGCATGTTACAGGCACAGTGAGGCATGTGAGGCATGTTACAGGCACAGTGAGGCATGTTACAGGCACAGTGAGGCATGTGAGGCATGTTACAGGCACAGTGAGGCATGTTACAGGCACAGTGAGGCATGAGGCATGTTACAGGCACAGTGAGGCATGAGGCATGTTACAGGCACAGTGAGGCATGTGAGGCATGTTACAGGCACAGTGAGGCATGTTACAGGCACAGTGAGGCATGTGAGGCATGTTACAGGCACAGTGAGGCATGTTACAGGCACAGTGAGGAATTGTGAGGGATACTAAGACTCTTATTAATTAATTGATCTCCTGACATGATCTCTCAGGGTTGCCATTTCTACCGGTCTGATTCCAAATTACATCAAAGCATGCATAGACAAACACAGAGACACAGTTACATCTTTACCTCTCCATGTGGTCAGCAAAAAGAGACCGGGCAGAGCCCAGCTCTGCAGTTTTATTAAAACACCCAAAGTCTTCTCATTGGTTTACATCATACAGATACACCGATTGCATTGATTGGTCAACCCATATGTGCGACCCTCATTGGACAGTTCATACAGGCAGAATAAAAGTCAATTGTCGGGGGCGTGTCTGGACGTTTACCAGGGTGGACGTGCTGCTGCAGAGCTCCGCTGACCCGAGGGATAATCCACTGCCATCCTCCACATAACTGAGCCCTGGTGGATCTGTGGGGCTGCTATACCCATCCCTGGACATTCCCTAGCCCTCCTCGTACCTGTATCGAGTGGTCCGGGCATCTCCACGCAACCTGCAGCTGGTTCCCGGTCGGCCGAGGCCCGCCGCCATCTTGGGCCTCTCGTCCCTCCTGCATCCTCCAGGTTTGGGTACTGAGACCGGGGCTACACGCCACCCTCAAGGACCAGCTGCGTCCGTGCACCAGCCTGAGCGGATAGTGGCCAACGAGGCGCCGCAGGGAGACCTCTGGAGCCCTGACTCCCAGCTCCGTGAATCCGAGGCCTGCCGACGATCCTAAGCCTAAGGAGCTTCTCCCCAGGTACAGTGCCGGTTACAGTCCTCTAATCCTCCTCCCGGGACACATACTCAGACCCCCCCCCTGAAGCCGCAGAGATCCGCCAGGGTCAGTTCGGAGCGGGGCCCTCCCGATCGGCGGCCGAAACTAGGAAACACCGCGGCTCCGGCCTAGTCCTGGAGGAGGGCGGCCATCTTATTACACCCGGCCCCCCCCTGAAGCTTGTTCCTCTCCACGCCGATTGTGACAGCATCCTCAGAGAGAGCAGAGAGGGCAGGGGATCTGGCCACTTCTGGAAGCCTGCCTGAGACCCCCTGAGGGCCAGCTCCATTCTCTACCTGCATATAGCCATTTTATGGTCCGCTGGCGTCTGCTCCTTCCCCCCCCCCCGTCAGCTGTGGCTCCCCAACACAATATCTGACCCCAGAGAGAAAATCCTCTGCGTGTATCAGACTTGACTCCCTATCTGTCTGTTCATCAGGCCTCCTCCCCCTCACGGTACTCTTTGCAGACTTTTAAAGGGCCATACCCCTCATCCCGCAAGTCTCTAGACTATCAGATGCGCCCCAGTAGCGCAAAATAGGAGGTTACATGCACGGCCAGCAACAATGAGGGACATGTCTTAGACTCGTTTCCGCCCCCGCTCCTCCCCTAAGGGGTCCCGCTTTGCTTCAACAGCTTTCACAACCACGGGATCAATACTAGTTACTTCCGGTCATCTCTGAACACTACATGGGCAAAGTAGGATTTCAGAAGAACGTATACCAGGGTTTTGTTCCGCCACCGAGATCTGCGCAAACCATGGAGCGTTTTTTACACAGGCCGCAGTCCCCAGCCTTGAATGCGCCAATGGAACAAACAGAATCTGCAGACCTCCCGGCCTCTGCACCAGATGTCTTTCGCACTAACCATGCCTCCCAACTAGCAAGCCCCACGGAAGTAGTCACGGTGTCAGTCTTAGACTTGAAACTGCAGGCGCTTCTTCAAGATTTGACACGCAACATAACTAATGCAGTTGGAAAACTTGCTCAAGAGCTCAGGGGGGAGATTGACCAGCTTGGAGAGCGCACGGATGCTTTGGAGACTAAGTTTGATGAGACTGTTCAATACATGCATGCACTGGAGGAGGAAAATGCTTATCTTAAACATACAGTTTCCCAACTACAGCTCCAGCAAGAAGATTTGGAGAATAGAGAGCGTCGTTCAAACTTGAGGTTCCGTGGAGTTCCCGAAACGGTGAATGATAAGGAGCTGCGGGGCTATCTACTTGCTCTTTTCGTCACACTGGCTCCTCACATACCCGATATAGACTGGCGCCTAGATAGAGCCCATAGATCCTTAGCTCCTAAACCCCCCCCTGGATCCAATCCAAGGGACTTAATAGTTCGTTTCCACTATTATGAAAGTAAGGAAGCCCTAACTACAGCTACGCGCAACAAGAATCGCATTGACTTCAAGAGCTCCAAAATTCAGATATTCAGTGATCTTTCTCCCATCACCCTGGCCAAACGGCGCAATCTTCGCCCAATTACGGCACACCTCCAACACCATCAAATCCCCTACAGATGGGGTTTTCCGTTTCGCCTCTCGGCTTCCAAAGATGGTACACAATACTCCATCAGAGATCTTCATGAATGTGAGGTCTTCACGCGCAACTTGGGTTTGCCACCTGTCCCAGATGAAGACCTTCAGCTACCTCCGCCTGCTCTGGCTACAAGGCCCCTTCAGGCCCCTGCAGCAATTTGGACTCCAGTCCGTCGACGACAACAGAAGGCTTTCTCCACACCGCTACGCTCCAATGTGCCTAGACCCCCCACCTGAATCCCAGAGACACCCTTGATTTACATCTCCTACTTCGTTTTTCTGAGGGGTCCGTTCAGTTCCGTTCAGTTCCGTTACTAATTCCGATCCACTTTGCCACACATATTGGAAGACTACCGTTCCCACAGTTTGAGATGTTATTTGTTGACTGTCCGAGAACGATCACCCTCTACAGGAGCGGGCCAGACCTCGTCGTTGCTGCTGTCCGTCATGTTCCTCTACATGTCCAAGGTGTCCCACCTTGGCCTCCTGAAGGTCAATTTCCCTTCAGGCTTTCAAATCATACTTTTTGTTATTTTTTTAGTTTTTTGCCTTTTTTTACTATCTTTACACTTTGTTTTTGTTAAACCTTTACATTTTTTGTCAGGTCCTTTTTTGACCTGGTGTTCCTACATGTTGCTGCAGGTAATGTACTCGTCACAAAATGTCTTATTGCTCGGAATTGCTGATATGTTCGTGTTTCTACCAGATTTTATTGGAGTAGACCACCTCCTACCCATGAGCTATGTTAAGATGTTGTTTGCATACCTCCCCATGGATATAATATGGCTTTAAAGATATTTTCTTGTAATGTTAAGGGCTTGAATTCCTTGCGTAAGCGCTGGTTGGCCTTGAAGGAATTCAAGTCCTCTGGAGCTGATGTGATAATGGTTCAGGAGACGCATTTCCGCCCAGGGGGTTCGTTTAAATTTGCATCTAGAATGTTTCCCATAGTTTATATGGCCTCGGATCCGTCTGGGAAAGCAGGAGTGGCTATACTAATTAAACGTTTGTGCCCCATACGGGTTCTAGCTTCAACTCTGGACCCCCGGGGTCGATATGTCCTCCTGAACTGTACTTGCCAGAATACCTCCTTCACCTTAGCTAATGTTTATGCACCCAACACAGGGCAGATTGGTTTCCTCACTGGAGTTCTTGATCGGCTGCATTCCTTTTCTCAGCCTTTCATGATCATAGGGGGGGATTTCAATATGTGCATGTCTCCCAGCAGAGATAGACGTGCTTTGTTTCACCAGACCCCATCTCTTCAGGTCTTAAAATTGTCCACCTCCTTTCGCAAATTAATTCGCTCCCATAATCTTTTTGATACATGGAGAGTGAAGCATCCTACTCAACGTCAATACACTTTTTTCTCCCCCCCACATAAACTATACTCCCGTCTAGACCACTTCCTGGTTTCTGCCCCTCTACTGCCCAACATAGTTTTTTCGGAAATAGATCCTATAACGTGGTCTGATCATGCCCCCATTTCCTTGGGTTTGGAGCTCCAAGCTGCATCACCTAAGACGTGTCATTGGAGGCTTAACGAATCTCTTTTGCGGCATGCCGAAACCAAGGATAGGCTCCTTCAGAACTTGGAGGAGTTCTTTCATTTAAATGTTGGCTCAGTCCCTGATACTTCTACTTTATGGGAAGCCCATAAGGCATTTTTTAGGGGGGAGTGCATCTCGGCTGGTTCTCGCCTGAAACGCGACTCTGTTAAGCTCAGGTTGGAGCTTGTGGCCCAGCTGCAGACGGCAGAGACACAGTTGCTTACCTCTCCTACGGTGGGTCACTTGCGAAAGGTGATTGCTATACGTAGCCGCATTAAGTCTGTAGATGCAAACAAAATCTCAAAGTCAATGTTATGGTCTAAGCAGAGGTTTTATGAGTATGCAGACAAACCTCATAGGATGCTTGTCCACAAGCTAAAACCCCGCCCTTTTCTAACCATCCCTGACCATATAGTACAGGCAGATGGTACACCTACCCACTGTCCTCAGACCATGTCCGGAGTTTTTGGAGACTATTATAGTAAACTTTATAACTGCTTGAGCACAGACCCGCAGACACAGTTCTCACACGACAGACTAGATACCTTCTTGTCCTCTATACACCTTCCCAGACTAACACCGGACCAACGCTCCTCATTAAATCAATCTATTTCTGTAGAAGAATTAACTGAAGTAGTAAAACACCTCCCCTCACATAAAGCCCCCGGCCCGGACGGCCTCCCTTATTCTTACTACAAGACGTTCTTACCGACCCTAACTCCACATTTATTAGCCCTGTTCACCTCGCTACTTCAGGGCAATATACCGCACTCTTCGTTTTTACACGCTTATGTGACCGTCATCCCTAAACCAGGTAAAGACGCCTCCCTTCCCGATAACTATCGCCCCATCGCCCTATTAAACTCGGACTATAAAATTTTCACCAAGATTTTAGCAAACAGGTTATCCTTACTGCTACCAGTTTTAATCCACAGAGACCAGGTAGGTTTCGTCCCCATGAGACATGCAGGTGACAACACGCGTCGCACAATCGATCTTATAGATCTACTTACTAAAACACAAAATCCTGCTTTGATTCTTAGTTTAGACGCCCAAAAAGCGTTCGATCGACTTAGTTGGCCGTACATGTTCGCAATACTTAGTCGTTACGGCTTCTCAGGCCCTTTTGTCCGGGCTCTCCAAGCCTTGTACTCGAAGCCCACATCACAAGTACAACTTTCCTCACATTTATCCAGTCCTTTCTCCCTTAGTAATGGCACAAGACAAGGCTGTCCCCTATCACCGCTGCTCTTCATTCTTAGTTTAGAACCCCTGGCTGCGGTTATACGGGACTGTTCGGACATTAGGGGTGTTCATCTTAGACACACGGAATATAAATTGTCCCTATTCGCAGATGACGTTCTTCTCACCCTCACTCACCCACACTCCTCCTTACCTCACCTACATACGGTGTTAACAACCTTTTGTTGCCTCTCAGGTTTTAAAATTAACGCTGCTAAAACGGAAGCATTGCCCATAAATATTCCTTTCTCTCTCCTGTCCTCCCTCCAAAAGAGGTACAATTATCATTGGTGTTCTCAGTCACTTAAATATCTAGGGGTTCAGCTTACTGCTTCTTATGATACTCTATACCGGGCTAACTTCCCTCCCCTGTTTGCGGAAATCAACCGTTTGTTGACTCACTGGACTGCCCTCCCCCTGTCCCTGTTGGGGAGAATTAACGTTCTTAAAATGTCTATACTTCCTAAATTGTTATACTTGTTTGAAACATTGCCGGTAGCGGTCCCATTGACACAGCTGAAATCCCTCCAAAGGAGGAGTCTCCGCTTTGTCTGGAATAACGCCTCCCACAGGTTGGCAGGGTCGGTGGTCTTGGCCCGGAGGGACAGGGGGGGTTTGGGAGGCCCAGACTTCATTAAATACTACTATGCGTCACATTTGAGAGCTCTTGCCTCATGGACCTCCAGTAATGCACCAAATAGGTGGGCGGAACTAGAAATGAGTGTCACATCCCCGGTCCACCCTTGCTATATGCTCTGGCCTTCCACTGCTCTTCATATGCCCCAACTGCGCAAAATCTGTTTGGCTCCCATGTTGTTCACGTTGTTTATTTGGAAACGCTGCTCTGAGCGCTTTTCTTTGTCTTCCCCGAACCCACCACTCTTGAACGTCTTATTCAACCCAGATATACCAGATAGCCTCTCCTATGACCGTATGTTGCCGTGGACTCAGGCAGGACTTTTCCAAATACGACACTTTGTTAATCCAGTAACTCGACGCTTACTGACCTTCCCTGAGTTGCAAAAAAAACATCAGGTTCCCCAAAAACTCTTCCATTCATACCTACAGATTAGACATTTTTTCTCCTCCAGATCCCCCACTTTGACTTTAGAGAAGCCAACTGACTTTGAGGCCTTATGCGCTAGAGGCCCTCACGAGCCCCAAATGATCTCTACCATCTACAAAATATTGCAGGAGGCAGTTCCTATGGCAGTGAATACCCACCTCTACATGAAAAAGTGGTCCCAGATCTTACAGCATAACATCTCTTTGTTGGACTGGGAGAGCATATGGAAGCACACTTCCAAGATCTCTCGATGTGTGTCCCATAAGGAAACCGCGTACAAAGTCCTGATGCATTGGTATAGGACCCCAGATATTTTACACGCCCGCAATCACACAGTCTCAAAACAGTGCTGGAGATGTAATGGTGCGGTGGGTACTCATTTCCACATATTTTGGGAATGTCCCCCTGTTCACCAATTTTGGCTACGAATACAGGAGTTGTTGGAAAGAGTGGTCGGTATTCCTGTCTCCTTAACCCCCATGCACTGTATGTTAGGTCTCCCCTATCCGGGTATTTCTAAGGCCCTGCGCCGGCTGGTGTTCTTTATTTTATTGGCTGCCAAAAGGGTCATTCCTAGACTGTGGCTGTCTACCTCACCACCAACAATTTCACAACTACTCACTACCGTAGCTGATATACGCAGAATGGAGCAATTGACGGCTACGGTGGAGGGTACAGAACAGAAATTTTCTGAAACATGGTCAGCATGGGATGATTCAGTGTATGGATCTGAAGGAAACGAACAAAGTTAGGTTTACAATATGTTTATTTACGTTTATGTTTCCTTGGGTCTTAAGATCTCCGTGAGATTGGGACGAGTGATTGTCCCGAATTTACCTAGATCTCTACCATTGTGCCTTGCCTATTTTACTATGTGTTTGTTATTTCTACCTTTCTTCGATGGGATTGAATCTTTATTACACTTAGGATACTTGTATATCCACATTGCCATTTTTTTTAATCTGTGCAAATGTATAAGCGTAGTAGTTCATTAAGACATTGTATACCTGCACTCCTTCAAACTGTTGATGATTCATGTGCATTCTCTTTTGTATGACTTTAAAAATTTATAAATAAACAATTAAAAAAAAAAAAAAAAAAAGTCAATTGTCAGCTCCTGGGATCAGTTTTTCTGTGTCTGGACAAAACTGCATTCCAAAGCAAATTCATTAAACACAGGATGTGGGGGATGGTAGAAGGCCAGAGCACACATTAGTAACTTTAAGATACAGTCCTTTATACTTAATTTCCAATGCTCGTTCATAATTTTCATTAACACATCTTATGTCATCATCAAGGAAGATAAGGCACTATTGTGGTTCATAATCTCATACATGCATAAATGTATATATAAAAAGAATATATAAAAAAGATTATATAAAAAAATACAAAAACTTAAAGGAATATACACACTTCATTTCAAATGGCAACCCCTACAAGGCGATATCTAAGTGGCTCTTATTCATAACACAAAAATATTAATTTTTCCATATTTCCATCCATCACAGGCCCCCCTAAATTAATTTTTTTAAATGTGGTATGTGTGTTTTCATTAACAGGCAAGGACTGTAACAGAGGACACGGTCAATACAACAAAACATTATCGTAACCCATATAAGCAGAAACAAAAATTGCTATACCTAAGTACAAATGTATTATCACCCAAAATACTGTCCCCAGGTGACATTCTAAAAGGCACCCCCCTAGTTCATTAGGGCCATCCATCTACATTTCCATTACTAACTTAAATTTCATAAAAGCATCCGTTTCACCAAATTCCTGTATTTGTCTTCTTACTATATTTCCAATCATAAACATTTTAATTTTCCAGAAGAACATTAATTTTATATTGGGCTCTTTCCTAAATATTTTACTCCCTAAAGGAACTTATTCATTAACTTACACTAGTTATCAGAACCGATTGGTCACATAGTATGAATACTCTTGTCACATGACTGTTTAAACAAGCAGCCTTTGGTTTTCACTATTTTGTCTGACCTTTCTTAACCTATGCAGATTAACACCATGTTTTATTCTCTTTGAAATTACACCCTTAAAGTAAGATATTCTTTAAAACAAATGGTGCAAAAACCCCACAGTTTAGTAAAATATGAGAGAGAGAAAGAGAGAGAGAGAGAGAGAGAGAGAGAGAGAGAAAGTGTGAGTGTTAGAGAAAGAAAGAGAGAAAGTATGAGTGTGAGAGAAAGAGAGAGAGAGAAAAGAAAGCGAAAGAGAGAAAGAGAAAAAGAGTGAGAGAGAGAAAAAGAAAGAGAGGAAGAGAGAGAGAGAAAGAAAGAGTGAACAGAAAGAAAGAAAGAAAGAAGGAAAAGGGAAACATTTCTATATCTCTGGCAAAAACTTAGTTCAATACCAAAAGGCTTTAACATATACCGTATATATATATATATGTTTACAAAATCTATCAAAACCTGTCAGCTTCTAGAATTTGAAAACTCAGGTTCAAATGTCACATCAGGAGATCATTGACTCAAAACTCACTTTCACATCATATTAAATAGAAATATATATTCTTAATGATTAGACCAGATTCAATTTAGTTTTTAAGAATATAACATTCCCCTCTGAAATATGAATAATGATCATATTTCCTAAATCATTCATACAAACATTCATGTCACATGCACTCTGACTTTGATCCAATAACTCCAAATGTATTGTCATTTGTAACCGAGCTTGCAACTCCAGAACCCATATTATAAAAACTTTTTAAGCTTATTTTGCAACATATCATCACCTTTTAAAGTTACAATGAACTCTCAGGCGGCGTACACACGAGGGGATATGTCCGCTGAAAACGGTCCGATGGACCGTTTCAGCAGACATCTCCGCTCGTGTGTATGGGCTAGCGGACAGATTTCTCCACCCGACAGATTTCAAAGCAAGCTTTGAAATCTATCCGGTGGAATCTGTCCGCCCGACATGTCTGCTGGTTAGTACACTTACCAGCAGACATGTCGGCCCCCACCGCCGCCGCGCCGCTGCCGAATGGATTCGGCGCATGCGCGGAAGTGTTTTACTTCCTGGTGCGGTGACGTGGCGGTGACGCGGCGGCGTCAACGTCACCGCCGCGTCACCGCGCCGTCCGGCGGCGGGGAATTTGATCCGATGGTGTGTACACGCCATCGGATCAAACTCCCGATCGGACATATCCGATGGAAATGGTCCGCGGACCGTTTTCATCGGATATGTCCGATCGTCTGTACGCCGCCTTACAGTCACTTAAAACCCATTCCTAGAAAGTCACATAGCTTCTGGCTTCTGCAAACACACAGCAGGATAACCCAGCATGTGGGACGGTGTAACCTGATCTCTGGCAGCTAAAAGACCTCTGTTTAAACATCTGTTCGCCACTACTTGGAGAGATTGTATACAATCTATAAGGAAGATACACACCATATACTATACAATCTAATTGTGCCGTTTTTCTCATTTTTTAACGCTTTTTCAAAATTTTTAAACATATTTAGTTTGTATATATGCCAAAAATTAGGTATATTATATTACAATTTGACATTTCTTACTAAAAACAGTGACAACAGATCGTTTAGAAGAGAAATCTCACAAAACTCACAGATTAGTTCCAGCCTAATGAACTGTGAATTGGCCATTTTCACGAGAAACTCCTCCTTTCAATCAGAATCTCTACTCTGTCAGTAACATCACATTATAAAACTTTTTAACATTTGTTTATTTTTATTCTATTTTCATCAAATTTTTTTAATTCTTCCTATTTTTATCCAATTTTTTATGTTTACTCTTTTTATTATTTTTTTATGTTTACTATTTTTATATAATTTTTTTTTAGAATCGGTTGTAAACATTGCTTGCAACCAGATCTGTAGGATTTTCTGTTTAAATACCAAATACCATGCTGTTTACCATCATTTGAGTTTTTATACAATTCTTTACACAACCTTAATCAATAATTCTCTCTTAAACCTTTGTTCTGATCCCATGTTTATGTTTTTACATATCATATCCTAACACATTTTCAGGTTTTCAGGCCAGATATTCATAAACATCTACAGACAATATTAAACTCAATTTTCTCATTATAGAACCTCTTTACACTCTAACATTAATTAACTAATTATCCCATGAGACATATCACAGTGATTATGGGACTCAAGACCTGTAATGGCTTCATCTCTTGATTTAAACTTGTCTGGGGCCCCTCTATACATCAGGGCATATATCACACATATATCAGCTATATTCCAACCCACAAATTCCCAGTGGTCACAATGACATGTATTTGAAAAAAGATATATAGGGCCAGATTCATGAAGAGTTAGGCTGGCGGATCCAGTGATCCGCCAGCCTAACTGTCACTTTAAGCCGGCGTTTCTGTTTTCTATAACCAGAAAACAAGAAACGCCGGGTTGGAGTTCCGATGCGATCGGCGTAATTGAATTTCGCCATCGCATCGTTACTTCAACTTAAAAATGGCGCCGGGGGCGTTCCCGCTGATTAACGCTGAAAAAATATGTTAATCAGCGGGAGTCGGAAATTCACGATTGTTTTCGGGCGCGACGCAGTGACTTTACGACGTTTCCGGAAGCGATACGCGATGTAAAGATAAAGCAGCCCCCTGGTGGAATATCCTATGTTAGGTATAGCCGTCGTCATCGCGTCGGAAAAAAAACAAATTGCGTCGTTTGCGTAAAACATTCATGAATGGGGACGTGACGTCATTGACGTTCACTGACAGAACTTGGAGCATGCGCACTGGGATGCATTGACACTCGACGCATGCGCAGTACGTTCGCCGCGGGATCGCGCATAGTTAGAATACTACACGCCCCGTATCCGCCCAATTTGAATTCCGCTGGCTCATTTGCGATGCGCTGCCGCAACTTTAGGAGCAAGTGCTTCCTGAATAACAGCACTTGCTCCTAAAATTTCGGCAGAGTAACGCAAATGAGAAGCGTTACTCCTGAGCAAAGATGCTCTGATCTACCTGAATCTGGCCCATAGTTTCATTCAGACGTGGGTGGCACAGTCCATCATATCTCCAGAGAATGTTTTTGTGAAGGAACCTTCTAATCATCACCCAGGGGATATCGATAATTATTGGTACCTACATAAATGCAAAAAACTCGTACACAGATATTAGTTAATTACTTTTCAAAAGCGGTCACATAATTTTCAAAGTACTAGACTGTAATTGCAACTGTCATCGCCCATAGCAACCTATTTTAGAGACTGTCTTCAAACAAGACTTCAAAAGGGGATAATAAATACTCCCCCCTTGGGGCCACTTACCCACTAACAATGAGTGTGATATGGTATATCATGTGGAATAAAACCGTTTAAACATTATATGTAAAACCGTTCTGATGTGATGCCCAGAGGCCTTCATCCTTCATTTGTGACTGTGAGCACCAGGACAGTAGCAATGAACGCAAGGATTTATTCACCCTTATTCTACCATCTCGGCCATCCACCAGGCGAGGCCTGTGGCCCTGTCAATTCTCTTTTTTCCGTGTTTGTACAATAGAATTGTAGTATCCTACTCCCCCCTTGTACAAACTCAAGGAGAGAAAAAGGGCCGGTGGGCCGCAGAAGCCACTAGAGCATGCACCTCCAGGCAGGTAGCGGGTGACACCAACTGTGTTCAGGGATAGGGGCAGGACAGGGCAAGATGGGGCAAGGCCTCGAGCATTCGGAGCGGGGCATCACATGACAACAGCTAAACTGGCAAAAAGCCCTTTATATATTAAAGCATAAATCATATCACCATCAAAGCGAGTGAAAGGCAGTGAGAAATATAGATAGGTCCCCACAGATCACACAATGTATGCAAAAAATATCTAAATCAGTGCGATCCACCAAAACTCCTACTTATATATCATCGATAGTTGCCATAAACGTGTAACAAGTTGCAAAACAGCAGTATGTCTTTTAAAAGAAAAAACAAACTGTGTCTCAGGAAACTGTGTGCAGAGCATGTGTTCATCTCCCATTGTACTGGGCTGCATGCATCCCCCATACAAAAAGGCATATATTGAAAAAAAAAAACACTTGAAGACACGGAGAAACAAACAAAACAGTACACAAAACACATAGAGCACACAGTATACTGAATATAAAGAACACAACTGTTTCAGTCCGCTGTCAATTAGAACGCCTATAACCCCAAAAACATATAACTAAAAAAAACATAAGTACCCCTTTACCCCCAGGTCAACTGCCTTAGCGACCATCACAAAATCCCTTAATTCACCCTGTACCCCCAGGTCAACTGCCTTAGCGACCACCACGACACACCCCTTAATGAACCCCTTAATTAAAAACCCCTTAATCAAATTCCGCCTTGAACACACTCAGTCAACGGCAACCCCCTCAAAAAAAAACGCTCAGCTCCTCTTAGCTAAGGCCAGCCTGAACTACCTTAGGCAGGAAAAAAAATTAAAATAAAACCCTCAAAAAACCTACCTCCGACAGACAGACCCAGACAGAACACAAAACTGCAAACAGAAATCATAAGACGACAAACGCAAAACAAAACACAGAATATGACGTTTTCAGCGATATTCAGCTGATAGGGCAACCGTGATTATATCACCCTCTTTAATCCTTACATGCTCCTTTCGTCTGTATGGGGGTAAATATTATACACACAAGCATGCATAGATCACCTCTGATCTGTATATTACATATTTGCATATACAATATTTAGCACATCTTCTATAAATCTGGGTGTGAATCAATATGATTTTCCATTTTAGTTTTCGTCACACACAGAGTGGTAGGGCATATGCGGTACAACCGGGCCACACTCACTACCGCACTCTGCTTCCAGACAAGGAAACTGTGCCACCGCCTTTCCATACAGATAATCGCTGAAACAGCCCCATTCAAAGCAACACAAGACATACACAGACATCAAAACGGTAGAAAAATGCTATGGGTTGAAAAGTTTGCTCAAGAAAATTTCCCATATTTGAATGGATAAGGCACAGCAAAAAAAACGAGAGAATGGAGGGAGCCTGCACGGAAGTGGACTGCGGCAAGAAGCGCATCCATTGGAGGTGATCAGCCTCAATCCACACAGACGCACCTCATGGCATCTCGGCGTGCTATATCTCCCCATTAGAGCAAAATCCACGTTGGGTGGACAAATTGTGAGGGATACTTAGACTCTTATTAATTAATTGATCTCCTGACATGATCTCTCAGGGTTGCCATTTCTACCGGTCTGATTCCAAATTACATCAAAGCATGCATAGACAAACACAGAGACACAGTTACATCTTTACCTCTCCATGTGGTCAGCAAAAAGAGACCGGGCAGAGCCCAGCTCTGCAGTTTTATTAAAACACCCAAAGTCTTCTCATTGGTTTACATCATACAGATACACCGATTGCATTGATTGGTCAACCCATATGTGCGACCCTCATTGGACAGTTCATACAGGCAGAATAAAAGTCAATTGTCAGCTCCTGGGATCAGTTTTTCTGTGTCTGGACAAAACTGCATTCCAAAGCAAATTCATTAAACACAGGATGTGGGGGATGGTAGAAGGCCAGAGCACACATTAGTAACTTTAAGATACAGTCCTTTATACTTCATTTCCAATGCTCGTTCATAATTTTCATTAACACATCTTATGTAATCATCAAGGAAGATAAGGCACTATTGTGGTTCATAATCTCATACATGCATAAATGTATATATAAAAAGAATATATAAAAAAGATTATATAAAAGAATACAAAAACTTAAAGGAATATACACACTTCATTTCAAATGGCAACCCCTACAAGGCGATATCTAAGTGGCTCTTATTCATAACACAAAAATATTAATTTTTCCATATTTCCATCCATCACAGCATGTGAGGCATGTTACAGGCACAGTGAGGCATGTTACAGGCACAGAAAGGCATGTGAAGCATGTTACAGGCACAGTGAGGCATGTTACAGGCACAGTGAGGCATGAGGCATGTTACAGGCACAGTGAGGCATGTGAGGCATGTTACAGGCACAGTGAGGCATGTGAGGCATGTTACAGGCACAGTGAGGCAAGTTACAGTTACAGTGAGGCATGAGGCATGTTACAGGCACAGTGAGGCATGAGATGAAGGAAAAAATCCTGGATCGCCGCACTCCTCGGAAAACGATGTCTTTATTTAAGCATAAGCAAACAAAATTTCAATAGAAAAAAACAGCCAAAATGCATGCAGTCAAAAACGGTGAGTGGACAAGGAGAAAAGGGCTGACATGTTTCACATCATGTGATGCTTACTCGTAGCTAGTGAATAAATGACCAAAATGTGTTTAAATGGAGGAGGGAATGAGGTAAAATGGGGCGTTTCACCAATCGTTTCCAGGTGATCATTAGTCAAAGGAACACTAATATCCTTGATGTATCACACATGTGGTGCTCCTGTATGTGGGGTTGAAAAAGTTTTGTGAATGAAAAATATCTTGTTTCTCAATCTCTTGATAATAAAAAAACAAAAAAGAGAAAGGGAAAAAAAGAAAAAAGGAAAAACCCCATGTGTGAGACACATATATATCATAACCAGTGTGAAAAACTAACAAATAGAACAAAACAAATGATAATAAGATAGTGTGAAGTTATAAAAGAGTTGTAAAATAGACATATGTGGCTATAGAATAAAACAGCCTGAGGAGGAGGCGCGGCTTTTGATAATGGATGGCGACGGCTGCTGCTGACACAGGAGGTAAGTAATTGCGGTAACGCCGCCCCAGTAATGGGAGCGACATTGCCGAGAGGGGAAGAGTAATCTGGTAGATTACTCGTTACCCTCAAAACGGCGTTAAAATAAACGCTGTTAGTTACAACACTGAGGAGCAGTAAAATAACTTCAAATTACTTCTAACTTGGACATTCTCAGAGTAGAAAGATACTTGAGTGAACAAGACTGCATGTGGATCTTAAACCCACCTCACTCTTCTCACTTGGGAGGTGTTTGGGAGTGGATAATAGGCATAGTTTGCAGAATTCTTGACTCTATCTATCTTCCTGCAAGTAGGAACTGCAAGGCTTACTCACGAATGTTTAGTGACATTTATAAAAAAAAGTTACAGCTATCATTAACGCCAGACTTTTGATATCAATTTCAAGGGACTCTGAAGATCCAGTGGTCCTCACACCTGCCATGTTACTCACGCAAAAGACTAGTCTTGCCGGTGCTCTAGCTGGAGAGTTTTGTGAGAAGGACCTTTACAAACGTCAATAGAGACAAGTACAAACCATTTCCAATACCTTCTGGAGCCGGTGGGGGGGGGGGGGGGAACATTGTATATCTACTCTACAAGTAAGGAGAACGTGGTACACTAAAAAGCCTAATCTTAAACCTGGTGATGTTGTGCTCATGAAAGATTGCCAGACACTAAGGAATATGTGGCTTTTAGGTCTGGTCACCAAAGTACTCCCAGGCAAGCATAATCGTGTCCGTAAGGTAGAGGTCAAGATCTTTCAACAGAATGAGGCTAAAGTATTCTTAACCCCCCGGCGGTATTCCCGAGTGTGGCTCAGGGTAAGATTTCTGTACCAAAAAGTGGTAAGCCCGAGCCACACTCGCAGCAGCCACAGGCAGGTTTTACTTACCTTGTCCCTGGATCCTTCTACGCTGCCGCGCTGTGTGAGCGAGCGGTGTCCTCTTCGCTCGATTCACAGTGCCTGTGTGCCGCCGATCTCTGTTCCCTGCGACCTTACGACGCACGGGGATGGAGAACGGCGCCAAATTCAAAAAAGTTAATAGACACATTACATACATTATACTGTAATCTTACAGATTACAGTACGGTATGTAAAAAATACACATCCCCTTTGTCCCTAGTGGTCTGTCCAGTGTTCTGCATGTACTTTTATAAAATAAAAACAGTTTTTTCTGCCTGCAAACTGTAGATTGTCCATAGCAACCAAAAGTGTTCCTTTATGTCAAAAGTGATTTTTAGATCAGCTAGAAAACAGCGATAACAAATTATAATCACTTGCACAATTGAGCGATAGCGATTTGTGGGGAAATTCATCATAAAAAATAATAATAATGACAGCGACAATTCTGCAACTGAACAAATTACAGTGATTTTGAGTTGATTACATTAGTGAATATTTTTATTATAATTATATTATTATTTGTTATAATTATTTATAATTATTTCTTATATTATAATTTATGATTTTGTTTTTCAAACTTTAGTTAAATGTGAAAATCAGAGGTGTTCTTTCACATTAAAAACCATATAAGGTCAGCAGGTTTGCTGCGGCTTTTAAAATTTAACATGTAAACAGTTTGTCAGATTTACATATACTCGGCCAGATTCAGGTAGAGTTGCGCTGGAGTATTTCGATATGCGCCGCGTAACTGTGAAGATGCGCCGTCGTTTCTATGTGGCCGTACCCACCAAACTAGATGCGACAGAAAACGGGCCATTTCCGACCGGCTTAACGTTCCGACGCCAGAGTATCGTCAGCGCATAGTTTCGCTTGGCGCATCAGTCGCGCCTATTGATTTCCCCTGCAAATATGCAAATGAGGGAGATTTCCCAATTCTCGCACGGATTAGCACCATACGCCAGCTACATGCGCCGCGCATATGTCGTCCGTCCGTCGCAAAGTTATTTCTACAAATGGCTGCTTTATCTTTACTCCAGACGACCTCAGGTCAGCAGGAGAGCAGCTCCAGCAGCAGCGCTACCGACGAAACTAGCAAGCTGAACAACCACACGTGCAAGGACAACACCTCTGTGTGCCAACATGCCAGGGGCAATCGTGGTCCTAGAACTACTGATGGGTCCCCCGGAACGAAGGAGGCGGGCACGTGAGAGGATATACCGCACGCGCATGAGCCTCTTTGGCATGGGGGATGAGGAGGTGTATCGCCTCTTCAGATTCAGCCCTGATGCAATACTTTAACTAACCACAACCCTGCAGGGTGACATCACCAGCAAGACACACCGCTCACAAGCAGTGCAGCCACTGGTGTAGGTACTGGCAACACTTCATGTCCTTGCAAGTGGATCATTCCAGTGTACAAGTGGAGTGGTGGCTGGGATGTCACAATCCTCCGTGAGCAGATGTGTGCACCAGGTTGTCCCTGCAATCCTCAGCATTGCCAGATTCCCACGCACTGTGGGGGCCATTGATTGCACACATGTGGCCCTACAGCCCCCCCAGTGCCACAGAGCACATATACCGCAATCGGAAGCATTGGCATTCCATCAACGTACAGGTGATAGCTGATGCCCAACGCCTCATATGGCACGTCCGTGCCAAACACCCCGGGTCCAGCCATGACAGCTTCATATACCGTCAGAACCCCATCCCAGCAGAATTCGAGCAGAACATGTATGGGGACAGCTGGCTGGTTGGTGAGTGACATGGGTGGCAGGCATGACTATCCCGTCCCGTGATGCACATCAGAAGTGGCACATGCATGACTAACATCCTCCTGTCTTTTCCCTTACAGGTGACTCTGCATATGCACTGGGACCCCATCTCATGACTCCTTTCCGGAACCCCCAAACCAGAGGAGAGAGAAAATACAATGAAGCACACATCAAAACCCGTGCAGTGGTGGAGCAAACATTTGGGCTCCTGAAGTCCCATTTCCGCTGCCTGGATAAGTCCGGGGGGACCCTATTGTATTCCCCTACCTTTGTGTGTCAGATCATCGGTGCATGTTGCATTCTGCACAACTTTGCTATGAGAAAAGGCCTGCAGATTGACATACGTGATGACCTGACCCCCGACCCACACAGTCCCCACCTGCCAGAGGAGAACCAGTCTGCTGATGGAAGAGCAGTCAGGAGGGTCCTCGCCCTAGGCATCTTTGGACACTAAACCAAAACATTTATCACACAGAGAATGCACGCGTGTACACCACTGATGTCCCTAGATCACACACACCACATGCACATCGCATTGGATTAGCCCAAGTCCAGCATGTAGGACTTGGGAGCAGCAACGCCAGCGTCAAGGCCCCAATGATGTCGATGTCCATTCATACACCTTTCACACGTCATTCATACAGCCGTGGGGTTAACTTCACCACCACGGCCGAGGGTGACACCCCTTACTCGCAGGAGTGCCACCCCCTCACATTCACACACCATTCACACTGCAACGTGTGCAGTATCAAAAAATAAAAAACTCATAACCTGAGTATAAATCCAAATAAAATAAAAAACTCATAACCTGAGTATAAATCCAAATAAAATAAAAAACAAATCATCGGGGATGCCGGGGGCTCCTTCTTGCCGAACCTCTCTGGCTCCTCAGATGCCTGGATGGAGTGGGTGGGGGTGGGGGGGCATCTGGAGGTGGCTGATCCCCGGGTGGGACACTCCTGGCAGGTGTGGCCTGCATACCCTCCAAGGCCCTGGCTATCCGGCCGAGGTATGTGTTGGTATGGGCCTGCATCCTGAGCTGACGGGTGACCTGATAATGCTGGGCCCGCCGACTCAGCCTCCCCTGGTCCCGGATGGCAGCACTGTTTCCCTGGATGGCAGCAGTGTTTGCCTGTACGGCTGCAGTGAGGTGCCTAATATCCCCCTGCACCTCCCCAAACTGGTCACCACTGCAGCGCAGTTGCAACTCACATCCTGCACTGCGTTGCTTATCTGGGCAACGGAGCACAGGCTGTCAGCCACTCTGTCCAAGTGCCCAACTATGTCCCCCATTTGTTGGGTCTGTCTGGCGTGATCCCTCGCCAACTGGCCCTGGACAAGATCCGACACCCCCCTGGTCTTCTGGGTCGCCTTCCTGGGGCCAGCAGATGGTTGTCCCCGGGGGGATGGAGTCGCCCTTGAGGGGCTTCCAAGGATGGGGGAGGGGATGACAGACGGCCCTGGAGAAGGGGAGGAGTCCTCCAACAATAAGGAAAAGTCCTGCTCTGCCACAGCAGGATCCTCCACAACCACCTCGGCAGGTGTGGTGTGGGCACTCTCCTCCTCCACCTCGGTGTCTTCACCACCCAGGGGCTCGGGCACACGATGGCGTTGGGGGGATGGGGTGGACTGGCCGCCGACAGATGATGGCCCAGCTCCGTCATCTGTGGATGACACAAAGCAGACACATGTTGGTGGTCCCACACACTTGGCACATGTACCCTCCCCCCCCCACATGCAACACATCAAATAGGGGAAAAAAAACACTTACCTGTCCTGGAGCCTTCCTCCACGGAGTCATATCCAGGGACCCCCTCCACCTGCTCCCTGTCCAGGCAGCGAGCGACCACCTCCTCCTCCGTGGTCAGGCTGACCGGACATGGGGGACCACCACCTGTGCCACTCTCATGCCTCCTGATGGTGGCCACCTTGCCACGGA
Source organism: Rana kukunoris (assembly GCA_029574335.1). Lineage (NCBI taxonomy): Eukaryota > Metazoa > Chordata > Amphibia > Anura > Ranidae > Rana > Rana kukunoris. The sequence goes on along the minus strand of CM056059.1, from coordinate 267,499,693 downwards.
CCTTGCGCCGCAGGTCGTTTACCTTTTTTTGGATGTCACCAGCAGTCCGGGTGGAGTACCCTAGCACATTCACCCTGCTGGCAATGGTGTCCAGGATGGCCTGCTTCCTCTCCCGGCTGGTCTTCCGACTTTTTTTGCCATGGAGGAAATGATTAAATGTCTCCATAGCGGAAATGATCACAGACACATCCTGGGCATTAAAGTTGAGGTTCCTCCTCTCTCTGGGGGTAGCGGGAGCAGCCATCACAGCACAAAAGTATCTTCCCTGGGGTGAGGGGAAACGGAAATATTTTTGCGCCGGAATGGCGTTTCCGCTAGCGCTTTTAATTGCACAACGGAACACATTGCGCTGACCTTTCCCGTGAAGTGGTGCCGACGGAAGTTGTGAGCATGCGCACAAGGGGGCGAGTGGAGCCTCACTCACTGCGCATGCTCCGTGGATGATGCGCTGAACGTAAGCCTCTGCGCTGGGCTCCGCCCATCATTTACATATGATCACACCCACTTCCACTTGCGTCGGGTTACGCCAGGGCATTATCGTTACTCTGGCGCAAGTTTACGCGCAACTGCTATGTGAATAACAGTACTTGCGTCGAAAGTGTCGGCGGAGTAACGTAAATGAGAAGCGTTACACCGGAGTAAAGAAACTCCCATCTACCTGAATCAGGCCCACTGTATTTAACCACAAAAGCTCTTTTGTGTTGAAAATAATTTTAAATAAATAACATTTTGAGAATCGTGATCTTCATTTTATACAAAAGAATCACGATTCTTATTGTTCCCAGAATCGTGCAGCTCTACTGTACACCAACTGTGTACACAAGGCCCCGCAGGTTACCATATTGCATTGGATTTTACAAAAAGAAAAATCACAGTGACTGCAGATTGAAAATAAAAGGGCATTTTTAACCACTTCAGCCCTGTAAGAATTCACCCCCTTCCTGACCAGAGCACTTTTTGCGATACAGCACTGCGTCGCTTTAACTGACAACAGTGTGGGCGTGCGACGTTTCACCCAAACAAAATTGACGTCCTTTTTTTCCCACAAATAGAGCTTCCTTTTGGTGGTATTTGATCACCTCTGCAGTTTTTATCTTTTGCGCTATAAACCAAAAAAGTGACAATTTTGACAAAAAATTCAATATTTTTTTTACTTTTTGTTATACTAAATATCCCCAAAAATATATATAAAAAATATTCTTCCTCAGTTTAGGCCAATATATATTCTTCTACATATTTTTGGTAAAAAAAGAAAAAAAATCACAATAAACATATATTGATTGATTTGTGGAAAAGTTATAGCGTCTACAAAATAGGAGATAGATTTATAGGGCCAGATTCATGAAAAGTTAGGCTGGCGGATCCAGTGATCCGCCAGCCTAACTGTCACTTTAAGCCGGCGTTTCTGTTTTCTATAACCAGAAAACAAGAAACGCCGGGTTGGAGTTCCGATGCGATCGGCGTAATTGAATTTCGCCATCGCATCGTTGCTTCAACTTAAAAATGGCGCCGGGGGCGTTCCCGCTGATTAACGCTGAAAAAATATGTTAATCAGCGGGAGTCGGAAATTCACGATCGTTTTCGGGCGCGACGCAGTGACTTTACGACGTTTCCGGAAGTGATACGCGACGTAAAGATAAAGCAGCCCCCTAGTGGAATATCCTATGTTAGGTATAGCCGTCGTCATCGTGTCGGAAAAAAAACAAATCGCGTCGTTTGCGTAAAACATTCATGAATGGGGACGTGACGTCATTGACGTTCACTGACAGAACTTGGAGCATGCGCACTGGGATGCATTGACACTCGACGCAAGCGCAGTACGTTCGCCGCGGGATCGCGCATAGTTAGAATACTACACGCCCCGTACCCGCCCAATTTGAATTCCGCTGGCTCATTTGCGATGCGCTGCCGCAACTTTAGGAGCAAGTGCTTCCTGAATAACAGCACTTGCTCCTAAAATTTCGGCAGAGTAACGCAAATGAGAAGCGTTACTCCAGAGCAAAGATGCTCTGATCTACCTGAATCTGGCCCATAGAGTTTAAAAATATATATATATATATTAGTAATGGCAATCTGAAATTTTTATCATGACTGCGACAATATGGCGGACACATCGGACACTATTGACACTGTTTTGGGACCATTGTCATTTATATAGCAATCAGTGCTATAAAAATGCACTGATTACTGTGTAAATGACACTGGCAGGGAAGGGGTTAAACACTAGGGGGCTATCAAGGGGTTAAGTGTGTCTTAGGGAGTGATTCTATCTGTGAGGTGGATGGGCTACCACTGACATGACAGCGATCATTGCTCCCGATGACAGGGAGCAAGTAGATCTCTGTCATGTCACTAGGCAGAACAGGGAAATGCCTTGTTTACATAGGAATCTCCCTGTTTTGCAGCTTTGTGACACGATCGCAGGACACCGGCAGACATAGAGTCCACGGGCACGTGGCACGTGCCCATTTTGCTGCGATTTAAAGGGGAGGTACCTCTATGCCTATTTGCACAGCCGTGCTTTAGTGCTGACGTATATCGTCGTGCAATGGTCAGCAAGCGGTTAATAACATTCAATTTCAATATGGCTTGTGTAGCAGTTGTATATGTTGTTAATGTGTTATTTTATTCACAAAGATGGAATTACCTTTTAAGTCTAGGATCAGTAGAGCTGAAGAAAAGATATTCATCTTCATAGGACACTGGAAAATAACTGAAGCATGCTGGTCATGGGAACAATAAAACCCAGAGTTGACCTACAGTTTTTTTGTTTTCCAGTGTCCTGGACTTGCTTCCTGTAGTACCGGAGTCTATGGGTAGCTATCTAGGCAGATGACCTTTTTCTGTGCACACAATAATAGACTGCTGTTTCTTGTCTTGTGTCTTCATTGGCATATTGCAGATTTCAATATACATGTGAATGACACATGAAACTGGAATTAACAAGAATAGTATAACATTACCATACAATAATAAACAACATCATACAAATACTAACTGAGATGACTAACTACCTCCCTAACAGCCTGTGGAGGCAGAAGCAGAAGATTGCTTACCTCCGATTCCATGGATGGGGAGAGATAACATCTAGGCCTGCTGCCTTAATCTTGAAATGGAGATCTCTAAGGACATTCACTTCCTGACTAAAAAAATCCTTTAAGAACTAGATAGGAACATTTACTCCCATATTAATGTTTGGCCAGTAGATGTCACAAGCGTAACAGCTAACCTGAGACAAACACAATTATAGCTTACTAATACAATAACACATTGTACACATTAAACACACAGTGAATTGTCTTTTTTAAACCTGAGAGAAAGGTATCCTGGAGACATAACACTCCCCATCTGGCATTAACCAACGCCACTACCAGCATTATTGGACACAAGTAAAATGAAGTCAGAAATGGGTCTGAAAAATGTCTTTACTTCACCCTGTTTGGAAGTTTTAACTTTGACCTTCCTGACATGTCCATCTTTGCTTGGGAATGTCTGTGTGATAAGTCCCAAAGGCCAGTAATTTCTGTGTGCTTGGCAGTCTTTAACAAGCACCACTTCTACTGACTTTAGGTCTGGTTTGTTAACTTGCCACTTATTTCTGGGTTGTAGGGTTTGGATGTAATATCTCCTCCATATGTCCCAGAAAGTGTTGGCTAGGGATTGCACCTGTCTCCATTGACGTCTGAAAAGGTCTTTATCTGTAAACTCTCCACTTGGAGCACTGACCACGTTGTTTTTTGAGTGTGTAGAGTTGAAGGTGTCAGCAGCATGGGTTTCTCTGGATCGTTAGTAAGTGGCATCAGAGGTCTAGCATTTATGATGGCTGAGACCTCAGCCATAAAGGTGGACAGGCATTCATGCGTGAGTCTGGCATTCCCCATTTGAAGGAAAATGGATCCAAGATCTTGCGGGCTACACCTAAAATACGCTAGTATTTTTATCTTTATCTTTATCATTCATTCCTTGGAGTTGGAGAAGTATGATAAATACTGATAATCCAGGTGGTGTCAGGTTCCCTTGTAAATTCTGATTTTATCAGCATGTCGCCGATACTCCTAGCATGGCACGCCACCAATTTAAGGGAGTCACCGACTATGGTGGCCAGGGTAGGTGTGTTGGTCAGTATAGCCCAGTGTTTGACAAGGGTAGTGTGGACGCATTCCCATTGTGATCCAAACGAAGTGATCATTTTTATTGGTTCACTTAGGTCCTGGGGTAACTTATCGATGGATCTTTTTTTAGTCAATAAATCGAGCCGGTCACGAATAGCGGCTCGTTTTTTGGCCTTTTTAAGTTGGTTGTGTGAATAACCTCGCTCACGAAACCGGATGTATAAATCCCGGCTTTACCGTCGGTAGTTCTCCGCATTGGAGCAATTCCTCTTAATGCGGAGAAACTGCCCGACAGGAATACCGTTCTTTAGCCACTGGGGATGGTGACTGGTGGCATAGAGAAGGGTATTCGCAGCAGTTGGTTTACGAAAGGTGCAAGTACTGATTTGGCCCTGATTGATGGTTATCTGTAAATCCAGAAAGGCTAATTTTTCAAGGTCAAAGGTGTATGTCAAATGAATATTCTGTTAATTTTGATTGAGGTCCCTCGTGAAATGATGCAGGAGTTCGACATCAGGACGTCATTGATGTACCGCCACCAGGTAAGTACATGGCGGCGGTACATCGGGGACGTGTACACATCCATCTCCTCCCAAAGACAAAGATGGAGGCAGGCGTAAGCAGGAGCCCATGCTGCCCCCATCGAGGTCTCCATGATTTGATGATAGAATTGAATTAGAAATTGAAAATAGTTGTTGTGTAAAGCAAAATCCAAAAGGTCCATGATAAGTTCATTTTGGGGACCTGAAGTAGGGTAGGAGGCATGTAGGAAGGTTTTGACAGCCTCAATGCCGACTGTGTGAGGTATAGATGTGTACAGTGATTCGACATCTATACCGACTAGGAGCACTCCATCTGGTTGATCCCTGGCATTGAGGTCGTTGAGTTTGGCTAGGACTAGTGTTGCTCACGAATATTCGCATTGCGAATATTCGCTACGAATATTGCATATTCGAGTATTCGCGAATATCTCGAATATCGCGGCGAATATTCGCTATTTCGAATATTCGTATTTTTTCGCAATCAATTTCGCAATAAATTTCGCATTCGCGAATTTCGCATTCGCGAATTTCGCAATAGCGACATTTCGCAAATTTTTTTTTTTTTTTTTTTTATAAAATATAGCGAATATTCGTAAATATCGAATATTCGTGATATTTTATATAAAAAAAAAAAATCGCGAAATTTTGCATTAGCGAAATTTCGCCTTGGCGAAAATTCGCAATTTTTTTTATAAAATATCACGAATATTCGATATTTACGAATATTCGCTATATTTTATAAAAAAAAAAAAAAAATTTGCGAAATGTCGCTATTGCGAAATTCGCGAATGCGAAATTTATTGCGAAATTGATTGCGAAAAAATACGAATATTCGAAATAGCGAATATTCGCCGCGATATTCGAGATATTTTTTCGCAATCAATTTCGCAATAAATTTCGCATTCGCGAATTTCGCAATAGCGACATTTCGCAAATTTTATTTTTTTTTTTATAAAATATAGCGAATATTCGTAAATATCGAATATTCGTGATATTTTATAAAAAAAAAAAAAAAAAAATCGCGAAATTTCGCATTGGCGAAAATTCGCACTTTTTTTTTTTTTTTTATATAAAATATCACGAATATTCGATATTAACGAATATTCGCGAATATTCTTCTAAATATTCGCGAAATATCGCAAAATCGCTCATCACTAGCTAGGACATGTTGGGTGTCCTGTACAAATGACCTAAGTTCGGTGACCATCTCTTTCAACAATAAATCAAGGTATTTACCAACACGTTCGAGGGGACCCTGGCAGGCCGACACGTGGTTCCTGTAAGTTCTTATGTATCTTGGGAATAAAATAAAATGTAGGTATGTTATAATCCTGTATTCCCAAGTAATTTAATTCTGTCATGGTCAGTAACCCTGCCTCTTTTGCAAACTTTAACTTAGAATTCAGCTCAGTGACAACTGCAAGGAGGGGGTTATGGTCAAGTTTGTTGTATGTGGTTTTATCACTGAGCAAGCGTTTGGCCTCTCGTTCATATTGGTCTTGGGGGAGTAAGACCACATTACCACCCTTATCGCTATTCTTTATGACTATCTTTTTGTTCCTTTGAAGATCTTTTAGGGTCTGACGTTCCCCCTTTGTTTTGTTTTGTCTTAATTGTTTGTCCTGTTGGCCACATTGGGCCAGATTCAGCAAGACTTGCGCTGGAGTAATTCGATATGCGCCGCGTAACTGTGAAGATGCGCCGTCGTGTCTATGTGGCCGTACCCACCAAACTAGATGCGAAAACGGGCCATTTCCGATCGGCTTAACTTTCCGACGCCAGAGTCTCGTCAGCGCATAATTTCGCTTGGCGCATCAGTCGCGCCTATTGATTTCCCCTGCAAATATGCAAATGAGGGAGATTTCCCGATTCGCGAACGGATTAGCACCATACGCTGGCTACATGCACCGCGCGTATCTCGTCCGTCCGGCGCAAAGTTATTTCTACAAATAGCTGCTTTATCTTTACTCCAGACGGCCTCAGGTCAGCAGGAGAGCAGCTACAGCAGCAGCGTTACCGACGAAACTAGCAAGCTGAACAACCACACTTGCAAGGACAACACCTCTGTGTGCCAACATTCCAGGGGCAGTCGCGGTCCTAGCACTAGTACTGGGTCCCCCGGTACGGAGGAGGCGGGCACGTGAGAGGATATACCGCACGTGCATGAGCCTCTTTGGCATGGGGGATGAGGAGGTGTATCGCCTCTTCAGATTCAGCCCAGATGCAATACTTGAACTAACCACAACCCTGCAGGAGGACAACACCAGCAAGACACACCGCTCACAAGCAGTGCAGCCACTGGTGAATGTACTGGCAACACTTAATTTCCTTGCAAGTGGATCATTCCAGCGTACAAGTGGAGTGGTGGCTGGGATGTCACAGTCCTCCATGAGCAGATGTGTGCACCAGGTTGTCCCTGCAATCCTCAGACGCATGTCCAACCAGTTCATCAGACCCACCACTGAGGAGCTGCGGCTGAAGGCAATGACAGATTTCTACAGCATTGCCACATTCCCACGCACTGTGGGGGCCATTGATTGCACACATGTGGCCCTACAGCCCCCCAGTGCCACAGAGCACATATACCACAATCGGAAGCATTGGCATTCCATCAACGTACAAGTGATAGCCTCATATGGCACGTCCGTGCCAAACACCCCGGGTCCAGCCATGACAGCTTCATATACCGTCAGAGTCCCATCCCAGCAGAATTTGAGCAGAACATGTATGGGGACAGCTGGCTGGTTGGTGAGTGACATGGGAGTCAGGCATGACTATCCCCTCCCATGATGCACATCACAAGTGGCACATGCATGACTAACATCCTCCTGTCTTTTCCCTTCCAGGTGACTCTGCATATGCACTGGGACCCCATCTCATGACTCCTTTCCGGAACCCCCAAACCAGAGGAGAGAGAAAATACAATGAAGCACACATCAAAACCCGTGCAGTGGTGGAGCAAACATTTGGGCTCCTGAAGTCCCGTTTCCGCTGCCTGGATAAGTCTGGGGGGACCCCATTGTATTCCCCTACCTTCGTGTGTCAGATCATCGGTGCATGTTGCATTCTGCACAACTTTGCCATGAGAAAAGGCCTGCAGATTGACATACGTGATGACCTGACCCCCCAACCAGACAGCCCCCCCCTGCCAGAGGAGACCCATTCAGCTGATGGAAGAGCAGTCAGGAGGGTCCTCGCCGTAGGCATCTTTGGACAATAAACCAAAACATTAATCACACAGACAATGCACGCATGCACACCACTGATGTCCCTAGATCACACACACCACATCCACATCGCATTGGATTAGCCCAAGTCCAGCATGTAGGACTTGATAGCAGCAACGCCAGCGTCAAGGCCCCAATGATGTCGCTGTCCATTCATACACCTTTCACACGTCATTCAAACAGCCGTGGGGTTAACTTCACCACCACGGCCGAGGGTGACACCCCTTACTGGCAGCAGTGCCACCCCCTCACATTCACACACCATTCACACTGCAACGTGTGCAGTATCAAAAATATCAAAAAATATCATATCCAGAGCATAATCACAAATAAAATAACTCATAACCTGAGCATTAAGAATAAAATAAAAATCTCATAACCTGAGCATTCAGAAAAAAAAAAAAAATAACTCATGTCCTGAGCATCAATCAAAAAAAACAAAAAATAAATCATCTGGGATGCCGGGGGCTTCTTCTGGCGGCCCCTCTCTGGCTCCTCAGCTGCCTGGATGGAGTGGGTAGGGGTGGGGGGGCATCTGGAGGTGGCTGATCCCCGAGTGGGCCACTCCTGGCAGGTGTGGCCTGCCTGCCCTCCAAGGCCACGGCAATCCGGCCGAGATACGAACTGGTCTGGGCCTGCACCCTGAGCTGTTGGGCCTGCATCCTGAGCTGCCGGGTGACCTGATAATGCTGGGCCCGCCGACTCAGCCTCCCCTGGTCCCGGATGGCAGCACTGTTTGCCTGGAGGGCAGCAGTGTTTGCCTGGACGGCAGCAGCGAGGTCCCTTATGTCACCCTGCACCTCCCCCAGACTGGTCACCACTGCAGCGCAGTTGCAGCTCACATCCTGCACTGCAGAAGAAATCTGGGCCACGGAGCACAGGTGGTCAGCCACTCTGTCCAGGTGCCCAACTATGTCCCCCATTTGCTGGGTCTGCCTGGCGTGATCCCTCGCCTCCTGGACCAGATCAGACACCCCCCTGGTCTTATGGGTGGCCTTCCTGGGGCCAGTAGATGGTAGTCCCCGGGCAGATGGAGTCGCCCTTGAGGGGCTTCCTATGATGGGGGAGGGGATCTGAGAGGGACCTGCAGAAGAGGAGGACTCCTCCAACAATAAAATAAAGTCCTGCTCTGCCCCAACAGGCTCCTCCTCAACGACCTCTGCAGGTGTGGTGTGGGCACTCTCCTCCTCCACCTCGGTGTCTTCACCACCCAGGGGAACAGGCACTGGGTGCCGTTGGGGGATGGGGTGGACTGGCCGCCGACAGATGATGGCCCAGCTCTGTCATCTGTGGATGACACAAAGCAGACACATGTTGGTGGTCCCACACACTTGGCACATGTACCCCCCCCCCACATGCAACACACCAAATAGGGGATAAAAAACACTTACCTGTCCTGGAGCCTTCCTCCACAGAATCATAGCCTGGTACCCCCTCCAATTGCTCCCTCTCCAGGCAGCGGGCGACCACCTCCTCCTCTGTGGTCAGGCTGACCGGACATGGGGGTCCACCACCTGTGCCCCGCTCATGGCTCCGAATGGTGGCCACCTTGCCACGGACCTTGCGCCGCAGGTCATTGATTTTTTTTTTGTATATCCCCAGCAGTCCGGGTGGAGTACCCCAAGACATTCACCCTGCCAGCAATGGTGTCCAGGATGGCCTGCTTCCTCTCCCGGGTGGTCTTCCTACTTTTCTTCCCATGCAGGAAATCATTGTAAGTCTCCATAGCAGAGATGACCACAGAGACCTCCTGGGCATTAAAATTGAGGTTCCTCCTCTCTTTGGGGGTAGCGGGAGCAGCCATAACAGAGCAAAAGTAAATTCCCTGGGGTGGGGGGAAACGGAAATACTTTTGCGCCGAAATGGCGCTTTTATACGCGCAACGGAACACATTGCGCTGGCGTTTCCCGTGAAGTGGTGCCGACGGAAGTTGTGAGCATGCGCACAGGGGGCCGAGTGAAGCCACACTTACTGCGCATGCTCCGTGGTTGATGCGCTGAACGTAAGCCTCTGCGCTGGGCTCCGCCCATCATTTACATATGATCACACCCACTTCCACTTGCGTCGGGTTACGCCAGCGCATTATCGTTACTCTGTTGCAAGTTTACGCGCAAGTGCTATGTGAATAACAGTACTTGCGCCGAAAGTGTCGGCGGAGTAACATAATTGAGAAACGTTACTCCAAAGTAAAGAAGAGCCCATCTACCTGAATCTGACCCATTGTGTGTTATTCACATTGATAATCAAACTATTGTTTATGATTATCTACCTCCTTTTATGAGTTCATTTTTGATCTCTGTACTGCTCTATAAATGTTCTTGATACTAATATTTAATAATTTAATAAATTAATTTTTTGTATTTCAATAGTATTTTAACATCATTTGACCAATCTTAGGCCGCGTACACACGATCAAATCTATCTGCTGGAAACGGTCGGCCCGACCGTCCCAGCAGACAGATTTGATCGTGTGTACAGGCGAGCCGACGGATTTGGCCAGCCGACAGATTTTAAAGCATGCTTTAAAATCTGTCGGCTGGGAATCCGTCCGCCCGATATGTCTGCTGGTTAGTACGCTAACCAGCAGACATATCTTCTCGCACATGCGTCGAATGGATTCGACGCATGCGCGGAAGTAATTTACTTCCTGGTGCGGTGACGTGCTGGCGTCAACGTCACCGCCACGTCACCGCGCTGTCTGCTGGCGGGGATTTTGGTTTGATCGTGTGTACAGTGATCAAACCAAAACGGCCAGCAGACAGATTTGTTCAAATCGGTCGGTCCGACCGATTTGAACAAATCTATTTGCTCGTGTGTACGGGGCCTAAAATTATTGTTGCCAATAGTAACCCCTGTAGCCTATCCTTGGCCAATTTCCCCTCTTCCCCCACCCTACTCTTTAAGCTACATTAGTAGGTTACGGCAATAGAACCCAATTTCCTGGGCATACTATCTGTGATGGTGTAACATTTCTTATACCCATCTTATTTATGGTCACCTTGCGTCTTTTCCCCTATCCCCATTTGTCCTTACATATTTACACCTATCATTCTTTCCCACACACCACCCATATGAGAAGAGTGAGGAGGGTTAAATGTCCAGGTACATCCCTGTTGGTTGAGATACCTTTTAACGCTGTTGTTGTCTAGATTGGAAAGGATCTGAAGTTCCTTGACCGCTCCAACAAAGTTGGTGCCCCTATCAGAGTGGATGTGCTTAACAGGACCTCTAATGGCAATGAAACGCCTGAGAGTGTTGATAAAGCTGGAAGTGTACATTGATTCAGAAGTGTTGTGTTCTGAATTGTACAGGAATTCAGAGCCTGTAAACCATGTTGTGTCCTTAAGACAGTTGGCTGGGACAGCTCTGGTCGCTAGGTGTGCGGGATTGTGCTTAGTTGGAACTAAGTGCCACTGTTATGGGTGTGTGCATCTCCTAATCCTCAACACTCGATTACTAACGTAGACGTAGAAGTGGCTGGTTTCGTTGTAGATGTACCCCAGGACTACTTTTCTGTCAGTGTAGAACTCAGTGTCTTTCATTTCTAGGTTCATCTCTCTAGTGATAGTGTCGGCTAACTCCACAGCTAACACTGCAGCACAAAGTTCTAGCCTAGGTATTGTGTGTTCTGGGAGTGGGGCAAGTTTTGCTTTTCCCATGACAAAACCTATATGGCACTGTCCTTTCCTGTCCCTGATCTTGAGGTAAGCTACAGCAGCGATTGCTTTGACAGAAACATCGCAGAAAACACAAAGTCTTTGGTTTTGGACTTCTGTAGACGGTACTGGAGCATATGGTTGAGGGACTTTAAAGTTAGACAAAGTTGTCAAGGAATTTTTCCACTCTGTCCACTGATCTTTTTTCTCGGGGGGAAGTGGATCATCCCAGTTCACTGTCTCTTGAGTCAGGTCTCTGAGCAGTGCTTTACCCTCAATGGTGACTCTAACAGACAGTTTATGGTTGACAGAACGCCTCTGCGTGTAAGGGTTTTTTCTTCCCGACTAACCTTGAAGGTGAAGGTGTTTGACCTTAAGTCCCAGAGTAGTCCAAGGCTACGTTGCGTTGGCAGAGAGTCAGAACCTAAGTCTCTGAACTCACCAAAATTGTCTTGAGAGGGGAAGGCCTTCATCAGTTCTCTGCTGTTAGAGGCGATCTTGTGGAGCTTCAAGTTAGAACAGGCTAGCATCTCCTGAGCTCTCTTGAGGAGACTGATAGCTGCTTCAGCGGTGGGTAGGGATTTTAAGCAATCATCTACATAAAAGTCCTTTTCTACCAAGTGTTTCACATCAGGCCCATAGATGGATTCACCTTCGCGAGCCGAGCTTCTAAGCCCGTAAATGGCAACTGCGGGGGAAGGGCTGTTCCCAAATATGTGGACCTTCATGCGATACTCTACAATTTCTTTGGAAGGGTTGTTATCTTTAAACCAGAAAAATCTCAAAAAGTTCCTGTGTTCCTTTTTAACGAGAAAACAGTGGAACATCTACTGGATGTCCAGCATGAATGCAACAGAGTCTTTGCGGAAACGGAGGAGCACCCCAATGAGTCTGTTGTTCAGATCCGGTCCTGAGAGGAGAACATCATTTAACGTCACACCTTCTTCTTTAGAGCTAGAGTCAAACACCACTCTAATCTGACCTGGTTTCTTGGGGTGGTAAACTCCAAATATAGGTAAGTACCAGCACTCCTCGTTGTCTTTAAGGGCAGGAGCTAACTCTGCGTGATTATTCTCGAATATCTTACCCATGAAGGTAAAGAAGTGATCTCTCGTGTCTGGTTTTCTCTGGAAAGAGGCAAAGCGTTTAAGGACTTGTTCCTTGTTGTTAGGTAGACACTGTCTATGGGGTCTAAATGGGAGAGGTGCTACCCAATTGTTTGCCTCTTCCTTGGCTGTCTCCTTTTCCATTATTTGCAAGTAAAGTCTATCTTCAAAGGATAATGCTACCTGCTGATCTTCCTTTGTTCTATTAAAAGACTGTACACCCTAGATGGTCTGGGCCACTGTCACAAGCGTGGTCATCTGTGTCTGGGTCTACAGAAGAGCAAGGTATGTGAGTACTACCTGGAAGTTCTTTAGTGATGAAGCTGTTGTGACATGGTTGAAAGGAGGAAGGACGTCCTTTGTCAAGTACGTTAGTGAACATGCTATTGACCATGGCGGGTCTGTGCACAGTCTTTAGGCAGACGTCCCCTACGACGACACACCCCAGGTCAAGTCTTTGGGCAAAGGGAGTATTGCGGGGACCATTAATCTGTTCCCTTACTGTATGAACCTGCAAAATGTCTCTTCCCAGGAGCAGCATTAACTGAGACTGCTTGTCATATTCTGGTAGTAGATAGGCCATGCATTTTAGATGAGGCTGGTGAATTGCAGCGTCTGGTGTAGGGATTTCTGACCGGTTATCCGGAATCTGGTTGCACTCGATTATGGTGGGTAAAGGTAGACGAGTCTGACCATCAATGGACTCTACACAGAACGCGGTGGCTCTTCTCTCCGCCGTCTCAACAGTACCCGCACAAGTCTTTAGAGAGTAAGGGGAGCTTGGACCCCTAACACCGAAGGTGTCAAAGAATGTGGATCTAGCCATCGAGTGGTTGCTTTGGTCATCTAAGAGTGCATACATCTTGACAGCTTTGTTTCTGTGACCCATTGGATAAGCTCTAATACGACAGATCTTTGAACAAGACCTACTGCCTGCAGGATCTTTGCATACCTCAGTACACTGTGAGGTAACCATTGAAATGTCCGAACCAGTGTTCTCTTGCTCCCCGCCTTGCTCGTTGGTATCGCTAGCTCGCTGGGCAGTCCAAGGAGCAGGGCCTGGATGTAGTGCTGAGTTGTGGTCTGATTTATCACACCCTGTGCATGATACGCTAACTTTATAGTCCTTGGCAAAGTGTGATTTGGATGAGCAGCACCTGAAGCATATGCGGTTCTCTCTTAGGAAAGCTTTGTGATCTTCCAGAGACTTTTCCCTGAAGGTCCTGCATTTTGGTAGAGGGTGCGGTTTCCTGTGTAGAGGGCACTGCTTGCTCGGGTCCTCGACTTTGTCCTCTGGGTGAACGATGTTGGAAGACCTATAGGAGTAATATGTCGGGGGAAACATGTCACTGGCATCCTGTGCTGTTTGAAGCTAGGGGGCGTGGCTGATGGTAGTATAAAGTCAAAGCTGGGATCATTCAAGAACTTAACTTGCTCTGAAACAAAGTCTACAAAAACGTTGAATGGTGGAAATGGTATCTGGAACCCTTCTTATTGTTTAGAACCATATGTGACCCACCTTTGTTGTAGGTCATAAGGAAGCTTCAGAATTAAAGGTTTAATCCCTCTGGCCGCATCCAGGGAGGCGAGACCCGGCAGGTCTCCCTCTTCTTTAGCAAGAAGTAGTTCTTCTAGCAAGTCGGCTAATTCTCATAGTTTGTGATAACCCTTGCTAGGTATTCTGGGAAAGTCCTCAATCCTTTTAACCACTTCAATACCCAGCCATAGAAAATTGACGGCCTGGGATGGGATTTACCATCCTAAGTGGCCGTCAATTGACGGCCTGGGCATTGCAGGCGAATATCTGGATGATGCCTGCAGCCAGAGGCATCATCCAGATATCCTCTTCTTCAGCCGACGATTCTGCCGCTTGATCGTTCTTACAGGCCGAGGGAGGGGACATCCCCCCCCCTCCCGCCGCCATCCGGTGCTTCTCCGGGCTTACCTGTGCCTTCGGACGCCCGGAGAACGAATCGTCGGCGGCGGCAGGAAGCATAGAGATGACTGGTGACCAGATGGTCACCAGTCATCTCTATGACCGTCGGAGGACTCGGCGCGATCTGATGACGTCACGCCCGGGTCCCCGTAAGTAAACAAAGCCGCAATTGCGGCTGTAAGCCACCATTCATGAGATCGGTGAATTTTTTTTCACCGATCTCATGGTTTCCAGCCTGGAGGAGAGATGTGAGGTCTTATTGACCCCACATCTCTCCATAAAGAGGACCTGTCACACACATTTCCTATTACAAGGGATGTTTACAGTCCTTGTAATAGGAATACAAGTGGAAAAAAAAAATGAAAAAAAGTGGAAAAATAAATAAAAAATAAGTCAAAAAAATAAATAAATAATAATAATAAAGATAAAAAAAAAAATGAAAACACCCCTGTCCCCGATAGCTCGCGTGCAGAAGCGAACGCACACGCAAGTCCCGCCGACATATGTAAACGCCGTTTAAACCACATAAGTGAGGTATCGCCACGTGCGTTAGAGTGCCAGCAACGAATCTAGCACTAGATCTCCTCTGTAAATCTAAACTGTAACCTGTAAAAAATAAATAAAGCGTTGCCTATGGAGATTTTTAAGTACCGAAGTTTGGCGCCATTCCATGAGTGTGCGCATAATTAAAGCGTGACATGTTGGGTATCTATTTACTCGGTGTAACATAATCTTTCACATAATACAACAAAATTGGGCTAACTTTACTGTTTTGTTATTTTTTTAATTCATAAAACAATTTTTTTACAAAAAAAAAGGCGTTTGAAAAATAATTGCGTAAATACCGTGCAAGATAAAACTTTGGAATGACCGCCATTTTATTCCCTAGGGTGTCTGCTAAAAAAAACATATATAATGTTTGGGGGTACTGTGTAATTTTCTAGCAAAAGAATGATGATTATTACATGTAGGAGAGAAGTGTCAGAATAGGCCCGGTATGAAGGTGGTATAAAAGCCTGGTATTGAAGCGGTTAAAAAGTGCATGCTCTATAGCCTCTGTTGAACCATAGCACTCTTCTAATCTACTCCAAATCTTTTTGAGACCAATCCCTGGTTGTTTTATGTTAATGTTCCTGATTCTACTGGCATGTTCGGCAGAGTCTTTCCCAAGCCATTGGACTAGGAGTTCTATTTCATCTTCATGAGACAGGTCTAGACCTTTTATGGTATTTTGAAAGGACGACCGCCAGGCTTTGTAATTTTCTGGCCGATCGTTGAACTTTACAAGTCCTTTTGTGATTAGATCACGTCTGGTGAAAAACTTGGCAAAGTCTGTTATAACTTGGTTGGTGTCAGAGCATGTTTGTGATTCACTACCGTAGTGGGAGTGTGGTGTGCGACCATACCTGTCAGAAGTTTCTGCTTAAAGGGGTTATCCTGATGCTGGTTTGGAGCTTGAGGGTCGTGGCGTGCAGAGACATAGGCTTGATCTGTAACGTGCTGACCAGGGTTCTGCTGCTTGCGGCTCGGAGGAGTTTGGTTGCTCTCATGCTCTGTTACCTAATGTGTTTGGTTTGTTTCTTCTAGGAAACCGTCTATTCCCAGTAGAGGAGAGGTCTCATAGGTTGATTTGAAGTGTTGGTGCAAGTACTCTGACGTTGCTTTGCGAGGGATTCGGCTCTCCTTTTTCTGAGCCAAGCACATTGATGCATTCACCACTGAGGCTCATGGCTGCTTCCGGGGCTTCTGCTTCAGCTATGGCAGTTGCAGCTTCCTTTTCTGCAGTGAGCTTCTACAGAGTGACATCTAGGAGGGCTTCCTCGGCCTCTAACTGTGCCCCTTGCTGCACTTTCTGTGCCTCTAACTGTTCCCCTTGCTGCACTTTCTGTGCTTCTAAGGCCTCGTACACACGATCGGACATATCCGATGAAAACGGTCCGTGGACCATTTCCATCGGATATGTCCGATCAGGAGTTTGATCCGATGGCGTGTACACACCATCGGATCAAATTCCCCGCCGGCGGACGGCGCGGTGACGTGTCGGTGACGCGGCGGTGACGTTGACGCCACCACGTCACCGCCACGTCACCGCACCAGGAAGTAAAACACTTCCGCGCATGCGCCGAATCCATTCGGCGGCGGCGCGGCGTTGGTGGGGGACGACATGTCTGCTGGTAAGTGTACTAACCAGCAGACATGTCGGGCAGACAGGTTCCCACCGGATAGATTTCAAAGCATGCTTTGAAATCTGTCGGGTGGAGAAATCTGTCCGCTAGCCCATACACACGAGCGGAGATGTCTGCTGAAACGGTCCATCGGACCGTTTTCAGCGGACATATCCCCTCGTGTGTACGAGGCCTACCTGTGCCTATTGCTGCACTTTCTGTGCCTCTAACTGTGCCCGTTGCTGCACTTTCTGTGCCTGTTGCTGCACTTTCTCTGCCTCTATCTGTGCCTGTTGCTGCACTTTCTCTGTCTCTATCTGTGCCTGTTGCTGCACTTCCTCTGTCTTTAGCCTCACTTTCTCCCTTTTAATCTGCATTTCTTGCTCGGCAAAGGCTGCTTGGGTCTTTGCTGCTTCGGCTTTCCCTCGGGCAATGGCGGCTGCAACACTGGCTGTCATCGACTTGCCGGAACCGTAAACTTGTGATCTGGTTTTGAGCGAGGATATGCTACTGCGTGACATGGGTGCTTGACTGAGTAGCGGCCTGTGGGAGCAGTAAGCGTATAAGGCTGCAGTCTCTGTATGCTGATTGGCTGTATGAAAGTGGCTGTATAGTTGGAGGAGGGCACAGGAGAGGATATACCGAACGAGCATTAAAGGGGTAGTTCCCCCAAAAACCTTTTTTTTAACATTGATTGAGGCTCGTTATGTCAAGGGGAATCGGGTGGGTTTTTTTTAGAAATGAAGCAGTACTTACCGTTTTAGAGATGCATCGTCTCCGACGCTTCCGGGTATGGTCTCCGGCTCTAGGCGTTCCTATTTGATTGACAGGCTTCCGAGGTCGGATACATCGCGTCACGATTTTCCGAAAGTAGCCGAACGACGGTGCGCAGGCGCAGTATAGAGCCGCACCGTCGCTCGGCTTCTTTCGGCTACTCGTGACGCGATGTATGCGACCGTCGGAAGCCTGTCAATCAAATAGGCACGCCCAGACCAGACGATCATACCCGGAAGCGACGGAGACGATGCATCTGTAAAACGGTAAGTACTGCTTCGTTTCTAATAAAAAACCACCCGATTCCCCTTCACATAACGAGCCTCAATCAATGTTAAAAAAAGGTTTTTGGGGGAATTACCCCTTTAACGTCTTTGGCATGGGGGAATCAGAGGTATAACGCATATTCAGATTCCCTGATGCCATCCTGGAATTGGCCACAGCCCTGCATGATGAAATCACCAGCCAGACGGGACGCTCACATGCAGTGCAGCCACTGGTCAAGGTACTGGCAACACTCCATTTCCTTGCCAGTGGATCTTTCCAACGTACAAGTTGAGTCGTGTCTGGGATGTCACAATCTACCATGAGCAGATGCATGCACCAGGTTGTCCCCGCAATCCTCACATGCATGTCCCACCACATCATCAAACCGACCCATGAGCATCTGCGGCAGAAGGCAATGCAGGATTTCTACAGAATTGCCAGATTCCCACACACCGTCGGGGGCCATTGATTGCACACATGTGGCACTACGGCCCCCCCGTGCCACAGAGCACATATACCGCAATCTTAAGCAGCGGCATTCCATCAACGTACAGGTGATAGCCAATGCCCAAAGCCTCATATGGTACGTCCGTGCCAAACCCCAGGGATCAGCCACGACAGCTACATGTACCATCAAAGCAAAATCCCAACAGAATTCGAACAGAACGTGTACAGGGACAGCTGGCTGGTTAGTGAGTGACATGGGAGTCAGCATGATTGTGTGACCCCATGATGCAGACATCACGAGGGGCACATGCACAGCTAACATCCTCCTGTCTTTTCCCTTCCAGGTGACTCGGCATATGGACTTGGGCCCCATTTCCTGACTCCATACTGAAATCCCCAAACCAGAGGCGAGAGAAGATACAATGCTGCACACATACACACCCGTGCAGTGGTGTAGCGCACATTTGGCATCCTAAAGTCCCGTTTCCGATGCCTGAATAAGTCCGGGGGGCCCTGTTGTATTCCCCAAACTATGTGTGCCAGATCATCGGTGCATGTTGCGCGCTGCACAACTACGCCATGAGAAAGGGCCTGGAGATTGACATATGTGATGACCTGACCCCCGAGCCACACAGTCCCCCCCTGCCCGAAGCAACCCCGTCTGCTGAAGGAACAGCTGTCAGGAGTTGCCTCGTGGAACGTATCTTTGCACGTTAAACACACACATTCATCATGGCACACGGACAATGCACACATGCACACCACTGTGGTCCCTAGCTCACACACACCACATCCACCTCACATTGGTTTAGCCCAAGTCCACCGCACGGGATTTGGGAGCAGCAACGCCACGCCAAGGTCCCAATGATGTTGCTGTCCATTTATACCACATTCACACGGTCAGGGGGATAACCTCTCCCCGACTAACCAAGGTGACCCCTGCCAGGACCCAACAAAGGAGGCCAGGCTGTCAGCCACACAGTGGAGGTCACTAGCTATCTCAACCATGTGGCGTTTCTGCCATGCCTGCTCCCTCTCCAGCCCTTCTTGGAGGGATCTGGCTACACCCCTTGTCTTCCTTTAGAGCCTTCCTGGGAGATGGGGAGGCTTGTGTCCGTCTGGACAGGGTAGCCCTTGAGGGGGTTCCCCTGATGGGGGTGGCCCTTAAAGGGGGTTCCCCTGATGGGGGTGGCCCTTGAGGGGGTTCCCCTGATGGGGCTCGAGGTCTCGGAAGGTCCGGGGAAGATGTTATCCTCCTCGAGGTAGAGACATTCCTCAAGATGGATGTCCACCTGCTCCTCAACTACCTCTAGAGCAGAGGTGTGGGCACTCCCCTCCACTGGTGGTACATGGCTTCCCAGGGGATCAGGCTCAGGATTATGTTCTGGGGATGGCGTGGGTTGGATACAGGCAGAGGATGGCCCAGCTCCCTCCAGCACATCTGTGGATCACACAAAGCATTCACATGTTGGTGGACCCAGACACTTGTCACATGTCCCCTTGCACCCCCTCACATGCTACACACCGGATGGGGGATAAAACACGCTTACCTGTCCTCAAGTCCTGTTCACTGGAGTAACAGCCCTCAAGGCCCTCCACCTGCTCCTGCACCAGGCAGCTGGCAATCACCTCCTCCTCAGCAGTCAGCTTGACAGTACTGGCTGGTCTGCTGCCGTGCCCCTGAGGTGCCTCTTCACCTTGGCCAGCTTCTCCCTGACCCGCCGACGCATATCATTAATTTTCTTTTGTATATCGCTCAAGGTCCTGGTCTCATGGCCAAGGACATTTCCAGGGTGATCTTCTGGAGGATCTCCTGCTTCCTGGCCTTGCTAGTCCTGGTGCTTTGTGCCCCATGGGGGTACACATCATATTTGGAGATGGCAGAGGTCAGGATCGCCCTCTCATCTGCCGAGAAATGTTTCTTTCTCCTCTCCCTGTCCATCTCAGTGTCTGACATGGCACACCTAGCAAAAGTACTTCTGCACAACGGAAGACAACCTGGTGTACTTTTGCGCTCGACTGGCATATATCTGGGCGTACTTATGTTTTCGGCGCACACGGTGGCCCGGCGTATATCATGTAGTTACGTCGGCGTGGTTGTGCACAGGTGCAGAGGGGTGCTGAGCATGCTTCCACGTCATAACGTATGCACGGGTCGAGATACACCGGGCATAAGTTACTGCACCACGCCGGCGTACCTGTCCGGCGCACGGCCCAACATTTGCATGGGGTCACGTCCACTTACGCTGGCCTGCACCTTCGAAAATACGCTACGCTGGCACATCTTGGTGAGCAATGGCTTTCTGAATGCAGTGCTTGCCTCTCCGTGTTGTGCCGGCGTAACGTACTGTGTGTGCGCTACGCCGGCGTAAATGTGCTCCCCACTCTCTGTGAATCTGGGCCACAGTGAATTGTCTTTTTTAAACCTGAGAGAAAGGTATCCTGGAGACATAACAGCCAGTGTCTAGTAGGTGGTAGCATAACCCAAAGTTTTAAGGATTGCTGTGTCCTCAATGGACAAGAGAAAAAATCTGAAAAACAAAGTCTGCATAATGGCTATTAAAATAAGAAAATACAGAGCTTAAATAAATACATTTTTAGTGTTGTGTGTATGCAGTTGCTATTACATGCATTATTTTAGAGTAATTTTAATATTCATGAATTCATGGTTCGTTCATAACAACCTACCATTAAAGTTTCATTGGTAGAAGTTAAATTATATGATACTATGACACTCTTTAATGGATTGTGTTTTTTTTTCCAGATACTTGGAATTTATAAAAAGGGTTTAAAGTGTCAAGGTATGAAATCATGTCTTTAATTTAATCAATCTGTTTAAAATGCCAGACTCAATTTTTGATTATTTTTTACATATGCCTGCAAATGTGTTTATTTTCTTGACAAAAAAAAAAAAGTTGTTTTCTGCTATAATTCATTGGGTTTTATTTTTTTAGACTGGAACACTGAGTTTTCCCTATGTTTCCTCTTTTACTTGAATGTTATATTTGTGAATATGTGAAAGCCCTACCATTAATTCTATAATGTTTTCTCAAACTTTTATGTTCAGATACTTCTTCCTCATTTTTTTGTGCATTTTCTTGTGTGTTTTTATGTTTTTGCAATTGCACAATAGGATAATTACATTATTTAAATCTTGAATGTATATGCACTAAGTTATCACTGATAGAACACTAGCATTAATGACATTTTTTTCTTTGTGGAATTTTTGTGCGATTTGCACAAAAATTTGTGCGATTTGCTGTGCATTTTGTTGTGCATTTCTTGGAATTGGTATTGCACAATAGTAGTGATTATTATAGTGGGTGTAATCTTTATTACCTAGCACATGCTAACTTTAGGATGTATGTAGTTTAACCACTTAAGGACCGGACCAATATGCTGCTAAAAGACCCAAGGTGTTTTTACAATTTGGCACTGCGCTGCTTTAACTGGTAATTGCGCGGTCATGCAATGTTGTACCGAAACGAAACTTGCGTCCTTTTCTTCCCACAAATAGAGCTTTCTTTTGATGGTATTTGATTGCCTCTGCGATTTTAATTTTTTGCAATATAAATGGAAAAAGACCGTAAATTTTGAAAAAGAAAATGATTTTTCTTATAACAAAAAGTAAAAAATATCCAATAAACTAAATTTTAGTCAAACATTTAGGCCAAAATGTTTTTTTTGATAATTTTGATAGACCGGCCTATCCGTCCGCGCAAAACTGCGCTAGACACACCATTGATTTGCTATTCAAATATGCAAATGAGGGAGTTACGGGGATCCACAAAAGAATGTTGGTGCAGCGCAGGCTATGCACTGTGCGCAACAGCTGGACGTCATGTCTAAAATTAGACCATATAAAAGGTGGTATAAAATTAGACAATTCGTCTACATGTCAGCTAAAGCAACACTGTGAGGAGCTGAGCAGTCACACTTGCTGCACAATAAACTTTATGCCAATATGCCCGGGGCATCCTCGCTCATAGCTATACTAATGACTTTAGAGGAGCAAAGAAGGAGGAGGGCACGGAGGAGGGCACGGAGGAGGGCACGGAGGAGGGCACGGGAGAGGATATACCGCACACGCATAGACCTCTTTGGCATGAGTGATTCTGAGGTGTATCGCATCTTCAGATTCACCCCTCGTGCCATCCTGGAATTAACCATAACCCTGCAGGATGACATCACCAGCCGAACACACCCCTCACATGCACTGCAGCCACTGGTCAAGGTCATGGCAACACTCCATTTCCTTGCCAGTGGCTCATTTCAAAGAACAAGTGGAGTGGTGGCTGGGATGTCACAATCCTTCATGAGCAGATGTGTGCACCAGGTTATCCCTGCAATTCTCAGACGCATGGCCAACCAAATCATCAAACCAACCACTGAGGACCTTCGGCTGAAGGCAATGACAGATTTCTACAGAATTGCCAGATTCCCATGCACCGTGGGGGCCATTGATTGCACACATGTGGCACTCCAGCCCCCCCATGAGACAGAGCACATATACCGCAATCGGAAGCATTGGCATTCCATCGACGTACAGGTGATAGTCGATGCCCAAGGCCTCATATGGCACGTCCATGCCAAACACCCCGGATCCAGCCATGACAGCTACATATACAATCAGAGCCCCATCCCAATGGAATTCGAACAGAACGTGTATGGGGACACCTGGCTGGTTGGTGAGTGACATGGGTGGCAGGCATGACTGTCCCCCCCCATGATGCACACATCACAAGGGGCACATGCATGACTAACATCCTCCTGTCTTTTCCCTTACAGGTGACTCTGCATATGCACTGGGACCCCATCTCATGACTCCTATCCGGAACCCCTAAACCCCAGGAGAGGAAAGATACAATGAAGCCCACGCCCAAACACGTGCAGTGGTGGAGCGCACCTTTGGCCTCCTGAAGTCACGTTTCCGATGCCTGGATAAGTCTGGGGGTACCCTGTTGTATTCCCCCAACTTCGTGTGCCAGATCATCGGTGCATGTTGCATGCTGCACAGCTTCACAGTGAGAAAGGGCCTGCAGATTGACATACGTGATGACCTGACCCCTGAACCAGACAATCCCCCCCTAAGCGAGGCTACCCCGTCTTCTGAGGGAAGAGCAGCCAGGAGACAGCTCGCATTAGGCATCTTTTCACGTTAAACACACACATTAATCATGGCACAATGAGAATGCATGCATGCACACCACTGTGGTCCCTAGCACAGACACATCACATCCTCATCAAATTGGATTAGCACAAGCCCACCATGCTGGACTTGTGAGCAGCAACGCCACGCCACAGCTCTGGGGAACCCTTCTCCACCACAAATGAGGGTGACACCCCTTTTCTGGCAGGAATGTCTCCCCGACATTCCGAAATCATTCACAACACAAAAAAAAAAAAGACCTGCAAAAAAAAAAAAAAAAATTAAAGCCGCTGGCGTGACCCACGCCTGGGGCACCCACGGCCACGGCCCCGGCCCCGGCTCCTCAGGGGAGACTCATGGGGAGGGGGGTAATCCGGGGAAGGAGGAGCAGCCCCTGGTCTCTGCCCACCTGGCGGGCTGCCCTCCAATGCCACGGCAATTCTGGTCAGGCCAGCACTTAGTGATGCCGTATTGGCCTGGATAGCCTGGGTGAGGGCCCTCACATCCTGCCCAACGTCTGCTGTAGTAGTCTGCAGTACGTTTAGGCAGTTTGTAAGAGCCAGGGAGTGGCAGTCCAGGTCCCCAAGCGTATCCTTTATGAAGGACATGCTCTCCTCCATCCGCCCCAAAGTCTGGCTGACCTGTCCCAGATGGCGGGTCTGAAGGGCCTGGTCCCTTCTCAGATTGGCGGGCAGAACCTCGGCCACCCCCTTGGTCTTCTGGGACAACTTCCTGCTTCCAACTGATGCTTGTGGCCGGGGAGAAGGGAAGGCCCTTGGGAGGGGAGCCCTGTTGGGGGAGGAGTGGGAGGGGCTAGCCCTTATGGAGGGCTGGCTGCTGCCAGCCAGAGAGGAAGACTCCTCCAAAAACAGCAATCCACTGGCTGACATGACATCCTCCTTCTCCTCAAACTCCTCCTCCTCCAACTCCTCCGAGGACTCCGGCCCTTCGAGGACTCCGGCCTTGTCGGGGGGTCCTCATCAGGCTGTTGTCCCGGGGATGGTGCGGTCAGGCCAGATGGCCCAGCACCCTCCTGCACATCTGAGGATGACACAAAATATTCACAGGTTGGAGGATCCACACACTTGCCACATATTCCTTTCCCCCCTCCCCCACACATGCTACACACCAGATAGGAAAAAAACCTTACCTGGCATCACGGCTTCATGACTGGAGTCATAGCCAGGCAGGCCCTCCACTTGTTGCCTATTAAAGGTGTCACTGACAACTCACTGGACATAC
Source organism: Rana kukunoris (assembly GCA_029574335.1). Taxonomy (NCBI): domain Eukaryota; kingdom Metazoa; phylum Chordata; class Amphibia; order Anura; family Ranidae; genus Rana; species Rana kukunoris. The sequence goes on along the minus strand of CM056059.1, from coordinate 267,475,070 downwards.
AGATGGCCAGTACAGAGCAGCAGGCATGTAGGCCAGGGACTCCATACTAAGCCTGCAACCCTGATGGGGCCTAGTGGCATCGGCAGTGCCCGAGTTCCTCAATGGTCAGTGCGCCCCTGGCCACCGCACGCTCCTCCACTATCAGCCTAACAGGGCATGGTGGGCCCCCTCCAGTGCACCTGGCATGGGCTGCCATTTTGGCCAGCTTCTTGCGGACCACACGCCGGAGGTCATTGATTTTCTTGACGATCCTCTTGCGTGTCCAGGTCTCCCCCCCCCCCAATGCATTTACCTGGTCAGTAATGTTCTGCAAAATCTCCTTCTTCCTGGCCGGGGTGGTGTTGGCACTCTCCGGGCCGTGGAGGTAACGCCCATATAGGGTAAGGGCCCGGGCAATAATTTGTTTCTCCCCCAAAGAAAAATTGCTCTTCCGCTTCCTCTCAGTCATACTCATACAAAAACTCTCTCCCAAACAATCACCAAAAATCACTCACAAAAACAAGCAGGAAAAATCAAGCAACAAAACAAACAAACAAAATCTATCAACCAAAAAGTCTCACAAGCAGTCACCAAAAAACACTATCAAATATATTCTACAAACACTAGATCAAACAGTCAACAAATATCACAAAGACAAGTCACAACGCAACAAACAACAGAACAAAAGCACCTTGCTGTATAGGAAGGGATACAAAGGGATGTATTTTTGCAAAGGAAGTGCGTTTGTGTCTGTCTATTTATGCTGTCTGCGTAGTTCACTAAGTTGCCCGGGACCACCTCCAATTTCACTGATTGCGCCGTTCCCGAGTTGTGAGCATGCGCACAGAGGTGCTGACCATGGTCTGCTTCATGTGCGCATGTGCGAGCCGGCCGGCCCTTCATTTGCATGGGGTCACGGCTCATTTCAATGAAACACGCCCACGTCCTTCCCAATTTGAATTACTCCGCCTTACGCCTCGGAATTAACGTTACTCCGGCGCTAATTTCTGCGTAAATACTACAAGGATACGGTGATTGCGCCTCTACATTGCGCCGGTCTAACGTAAAGGAGGTGCGCTACGCTGGTAAAAAAATGCGCCAATGTACGTGAATCTGGCCCATAGTGTCTACAAACTAGGGTACATTTTCTGGAATTTTCAAATGACCCCATTTTGAAAAGTAGACACCCCAAGGAAACTGCTGAGAGGCATGTTGAGTTCATTGAATTTTTTTTTTTGTCCCAAGTGATTGAATAATGACAAAAAAAAATTACAAAAAGTTGTCACTAAATGATATATTGCTCACACATGCCATGGTTATATGTGGAATTGCACCCCAAAATACATTCTGCTGCTTCTTCTGAGTACGGGGATACCACATGTTTGGAACTTTTTGGGAGCCTAGCCATGTACAGGGCCCCGAAAACCAAGCACCGACTTCAGGATTTCTAAGGGCGCACATTTTTGATTTCACTCCTCACTACCTATCACAGTTTCGAAAGCCATAAAATGCCAAGATGGCACACAACCCCCCCAAATGACCCCATTTTGGAAAGTAGACACCCCAAGCTATTTGCTGAGAGGCATGTCCAGTCCATGGAATATTTTATTGTTTTACCCCAAGTGATTGAATAATGACCAAAAAAAAAATTACAAAACGTTGTCACTAAATGATATATTTCTCACACATGTCATGGTTATATGTGGAATTGCACCCCAAAATACATTCTGCTGCTTCTCCTGAGTACAGGGATACCACACGTGTGGGACTTTTTGGGAGCTTAGCCGCGTACGGGGCCCAGAAAACCAATCACCGCCTTCAAGATTTCTAAGGACATACATTTTTGATTTCACTCACACAAATCTTGAAGGCGGTGATTGTTTTTTGGGGTCCCGTACGCGGCTAGGCTCCCAAAACGTCCCACACATGTGGTATCTCCGTACTCTTGTAATTGTAATTTTATTTTATTTATTTTTTTGGTCATTATTCAATCACTTGAGGCAAAAAAAAATAATATTCCATGGACTCAACATGCCTCTCAGCAAATAGCTTGGGGTGTCTTCTTTCCAAAATAGGGTCATTTGGGGGGGTTGTGTGCCATCTTGGAATTTTATGGCCTTCAAAACTATGATAGGTAGTAAGGAGTGAAATCAAAAATGTATGCCCTTAGAAATCTTGAAGGGGGTGATTGGTTTTCGGGGCCCCGTACGTGGCTAGGCTCCCAAAATGTCCCACACATGTGGTATCCCCGTACTCAGGAGAAGCAGCAGAATGTATTTTTGGGTGTAATTACACATATGGGGGGTGTATGCTTTGCGCGTGGGTGTAAGCGTTACTGGCACGAACTAGCTACCTAGCGGCACTAGCAACACTAATACAGCGATCAGAAAAACGATTGCTTAGTGACGCTGGCAATAGGGTGTGAAAGGGTTAACTCTAGGGGCAATCAGGGGTTAAAACCTTTATTAGAAAATGTATGGGGGTACCTAACGCTATAAAAACCTGGTGGGCAAACCTCAAAAAATAACTAGCTACCTAGCGGCACTAGCGACGCTAATACAGCGATCAGAAAAACGATCGCTTAGTGACACTGGCAATAGGGGGTGAAAGGGTTAACTCTAGGGGCAATCTGGGGTTAAAACCTTTATTAGAAAAGTTATGGGGGTACCTAATAAAGGTTTTAACCCCTGATTGCCCCTAGTGTTAACTCTTTCACCTCCTATTGCCAGCGTCACTAAGCGATCGTTTTTCTGATTGGTGTATTAGTGTCGATAGTGCCGCTAGGTAGCTAGTTATTTTTTGAGGTTCGCCGCCATGTTTTTATAGCGTTAGGTACCCCCATAAATTTTCTAACGCTATAAAATCATGGCGGCGACCTCAAAAAATAACTAGCTACCTAGCGGCACTAGCGACACTGATACAGCGATCAGAAAAATGATCGCTTAGTGATGCTAGGCAATAGGGGGTGAAAGGGTTAACTCTAGGGGCAATCAGGGGTAAAACCTTTATTAGAAAATGTATGGGGGTACCTAACGCTAAAAAAACCTAGCAGGCGAACCTCAAAAAATAACTAGCGGCACTAGCGACACTAATACAGCGATCAGAAAAACAATCGCTTAGTGACGCTGGCAATAGGGGGTGAAAGGGTTAACTCTAGGGGCAATCAGGGGTTAAAACCTTTATTAGAAAATGTATGGGGGTACCTAACACTATAAAAACTTGGAGGGCGAACCTCAAAAAATAACTAGCTACCTAGCGGCACTAGCGACGCTAATACAGCGATCAGAAAAACAATCGCTTAGTGACGCTGGCAAAAGGGGGTGAAAGAGTTAACTCTAGGGGCAATCAGGGGTTAAAACCATTATAAAAACAAATGTATGGGGGTACCTAACGCTATAAAAACCTGGCAGGCGAACCTCAAAAAATAACTAGCTACCTAGCGGCACTAATACAGCGATCAGAAAAACGATTGCTTAGTGACGCTGGCAATAGGGGGTGAAAGGGTTAACTCTAGGGGCAATCAGGAGTTAAAACCATTATTAGAAAAGTAATGGGGGTACGTAATAAAGGTTTTAACCCCTGATTGCCCCTAGTGTTAACCCTTTCACCTCCTATTGCCAGCGTCACTAAGCAATCTTTTTTCTGATTGGTGTATTAGTGTCGATAGTGGCGCTAGGTAGCTAGTTATTTTTTGAGGTTCGCCGCCATGTTTTTATAGCGTTAGGTACCCCCATAATATTTCTAACGCTATAAAATCATGGCGGCGAACCTCAAAAAATAACTAGCTACCTAGTGGCACTAGCGACACTGATACAGCGATCAGAAAAACGATCGCTTAGTGATGCTGGCAATAGGGGGTGAAAGGGTTAACTCTAGGGGCAATCAGGGGTTAAAAACTTTATTCGAAAATGTTTGGGGATACCTAACGCTATAAAAACCTGGTGGGCGAACCTCAAAAAATAACTAGCTACCTAGCGGCACTACCGACGCTAATACAGCGATCAGAAAAATGATCGATTAGTGACGCTGGCAATAGGGGGTGAAAGGGTTAACTCTAGGGGAAATCAGGGGTTAAGACCATTATTAGAAAATGTATGGGGGTATCTAACGCTATAAAAACCTAGCAGGCAAACCTCAAAAAATAACTAGCTACCTAGTGGCACTAATACAGCGATCAGAAAAACGATCGCTTAGTGACGCTGGCAATAGGGGGTGAAAGGGTTAACTCTAGGGGCAATCAGGGGTTAAAACCTTTATTAGAAATTGTATGGGGGTACCTAACGCTATAAAAACCTGGTGGGCAAACCTCAAAAAATAACTAGCTACCTAGCGGCACTAGCGACGCTAATACAGCGATCAGAAAAACGATCGCTTAGTGACACTGGCAATAGGGGGTGAAAGGGTTAACTCTAGGGGCAATCAGGGGTTAAAACCTTTATTCGAAAAGTTATGGGGGTACCTAATAAAGGTTTTAACCCCTGATTGCCCCTAGTGTTAACCCTTTCACCTCCTATTGCCAGCGTCACTAAGCGATCGTTTTTCTGATTGGTGTATTAGTGTCGATAGTGCCGCTAGGTAGCTAGTTATTTTTTGAGGTTCGCCGCCATGTTTTTATAGCTTTAGGTACCCCCATAAATTTTCTAACGCTATAAAATCATGGCGGCGACCTCAAAAAATAACTAGCTACCTAGCGGCACTAGCGACACTGATACAGCGATCAGAAAAACGATCGCTTAGTGATGCTAGGCAATAGGGGGTGAAAGGGTTAACTCTAGGGGCAATCAGGGGTAAAACCTTTATTAGAAAATGTATGGGGGTACCTAACGCTAAAAAAACCTAGCAGACGAACCTCAAAAAATAACTAGCGGCACTAGCGACACTAATACAGCGATCAGAAAAACGATCGCTTAGTGACGCTGGCAATAGGGGGTGGAAGGGATAACTCTAGGGGCAATCAGGGGTTAAAACCTTTATTAGAAAATGTATGGGGGTACCTAACACTATAAAAACTTGGAGGGCGAACCTCAAAAAATAACTAGCTACCTAGCGGCACTAGCGACGCTAATACAGCGATCAGAAAAACAATCGCTTAGTGACGCTGGCAATAGGGGGTGAAAGAGTTAACTCTAGGGGCAATCAGGGGTTAAAACCATTATAAAAACAAATGTATGGGGGTACCTAACGCTATAAAAACCTGGCAGGCGAACCTCAAAAAATAACTAGCTACCTAGCGGCACTAATACAGCGATCAGAAAAACGATTGCTTAGTGACGCTGGCAATAGGGGGTGAAAGGGTTAACTCTAGGGGCAATCAGGAGTTAAAACCATTATTAGAAAAGTAATGGGGGTACGTAATAAAGGTTTTAACCCCTGATTGCCCCTAGTGTTAACCCTTTCACCTCCTATTGCCAGCGTCACTAAGCGATCGTTTTTCTGATTGGTGTATTAGTGTCGATAGTGGCGCTAGGTAGCTAGTTATTTTTTGAGGTTCGCCGCCATGTTTTTATAGCGTTAGGTACCCCCATAATATTTCTAACGCTATAAAATCATGGCGGCGAACCTCAAAAAATAACTAGCTACCTAGTGGCACTAGCGACACTGATACAGCGATCAGAAAAACGATCGCTTAGTGATGCTGGCAATAGGGGTGAAAGGGTTAACTCTAGGGCAATCATGGGTTAAAAACTTTATTCGAAAATGTTTGGGGGTACCTAACGCTATAAAAACCTGGTGGGCGAACCTCAAAAAATAACTAGCTACCTAGCGGCACTACCGACGCTAATACAGCGATCAGAAAAAGGATCGATTAGTGACGCTGGCAATAGGGGGTGAAAGGGTTAACTCTAGGGGAAATCAGGGGTTAAAACCATTATTAGAAAATGTATGGGGGTATTTAACGCTATAAAAACCTAGCAGGCAAACCTCAAAAAATAACTAACTAGTGGCTAATACAGCGATCAGAAAAACGATCGCTTAGTGACGCTGGCAATAGGGGGTGAAAGGGTTAAATATAGGGGCAATCAGGGGTTAAAACCATTATTAGAAAATGTATGGGGGTACCTAACGATATAAAAATGTGGCGGGCGAACCTCAAAAAATAACTAGCGACACTAGCGACACTAAAACAGCGATCAGAAAAACGATCGCTTAGTGACGCTGGCAATAGGGGGTGAAAGGGTTAACTCTAGGGGCAATCAGGGGTTAAAACCTTTAGTAGAAAATGTATGGGGGTACCTAACACTATAAAAACTTGGAGGGCGAACCTTAAAAAAATAACTAGCTACCTAGCGGCACTAGCGACGCTAATACAGCGATCAGAAAAACAATCGCTTAGTGATGCTGGCAATAGGGGGTGAAAGGGTTAACTCTAGGGGCAATCAGGGGTTAAAACCATTATTAAAAACATTTATGGGGGTACCTAACGCTATAAAAACCTGGCAGGCGAACCTCAAAAAATAACTAGCTTATCTCCCTACCTCCAGACCAGGTTAATCTATGCAAACAGAACTTCCCATTTGTTTGGGAAGATAGAGTATTGTCCTACTTGGGCGTTAATTTGTCCCCCCATTTAGATGACATATACTCTAATAATTTTGTCCCACTATTGAATGTGGTTAGATCCGATTTAACAAGATGGGATAAGGGACTATTCTCATGGTTTGGTCGTGCGAATATAATTAAGATGAACATCCTACCGAGATTTTTATACCTGTTTCAGACACTGCCTATTTGTATCCCCAACTCTTTTTTCACGTCCTTTCGTAAGATTTGTGTAAACTTTATATGGGGTGGGAAACAACCTCGAATTAAATGGGACAAATTGGTGGAACCCAAGCATCTGGGAGGTATCGGACTTCCGGATTTGCGCAAGTACTATTGGGCCTGCCACCTTTCCAAGATAATTGACTGGCAAGTGCATGCTCGATCCAAAGATTGGATAGCATTGGAGGAACTTTCCTGTTTTTCGAGTGCACCTATAAGACACCTACCATGGATCAACCCCAAAAAGATCCCTCGTATAACTAAAACACATCCCATGGTAGGAGCGTCCCTGAAGATATTCAGGAATTTATGTAAGACGAAGAAGGTGTCTTCCATGTATGGACCAGTTACCCCAATCACAATAAATCCTGAAATTTATCTTCCTGACAGTAACACATCGACATCCGATACTCCTCCAGTAATGTTATATAGGAGCTACAGATTTCTTTAAGAATAATATCCTTTTATCTCTTGAATCCTTCCAAACTACTGACCCTAATTGTAAAATCTCCAATATCAATTATGTTAAAATCACTAGATTTCTTGAAAGGCTAGAACCAATGAGTGGATGGTATAGGCCAAAGACACAATTTGAAACAATTTGCCTTAGGGAATCCCCTCAGAGCCACCTCATTTCCTTCACTTATAACCTTCTAAATTCTGACATAGACCCTCAATTGGACAAAACAAACCTTCACTGGGAAAAGGACCTTCAAGTTTCTGTGACGAATGATCAATGGGCGAATGTATTTAAACGATTGCACAAAGGCAATTGAACATCTGTACACAAGAAAACGGATACAAAATCTATTCAAGATGGTACAAGACCCCGTCGGTCATTCACAAATTTAACCCCGACACATCGCCCCTTTGCTGGCGATGTATGATCGCGCCGGGAAGTTTGATACACATTTGGTGGGAATGCAATGTATTGGCTGAATTTTGGATGGGAGTGCATAAATTGATAGTACAAATAACTACTTACTCTCCCGATTTCACGGCGGGACAAACTTATTACACTTGTCAGCCTCTCTCACTCTGTTTCAAAGACACTATTATAATACACCTCATCAATGCAGCGAGGCTTTGCATACCAGCAAAGTGGAAACAAAATCTCCCACCTACCATTCCGGAATGGATACGTAAGGTAAATCATATTTCCAAAATGGAAGAATTAATTCATCAATCTAGGGACTCTTCAAGATCGTATCTTGATAAATGGTCCTGTTGGACACACTTTGTGAATTCCGCTGATTGTCATGCCTTACTGGAATCTGAGGGATTGTTCTAGATAAATTGACCTTTATTCTGTTTTTAGTTAGCACATAACATAACGAAATTATAAAATATGCCTATTGATACGTAATATTATTTACTCATTTCAGTAAACAGACAAACCTTTCTCTCCTCTCTCTTATCATTTCCCCTCCCCATTTACTCAAGTTCTACTTTAAATATATATACTTATTAAAGTTTTTAATATGTCAGTTCATTTAAACTTATGTAAGACAAAAGTTGGTGTTTCTCAACACAAAAGTTTGATGTGTAATGCTTTATTGAAAATGCTTGTACACTAATATTTTGAAAAATTCAATAAACATAATTAAAAAAAAAAAAAAAAAAAAAAAAAAAAAAAATAACTAGCTACCTAGCGGCACTAATACAGCGATCAGAAAAACGATTGCTTAGTGACGCTGGCAATAGGGGGTGAAAGGGTTAACTCTAGGGGCAATCAGGAGTTAAAACCATTATTAGAAAAGTAATGGGGGTACGTAATAAAGGTTTTAACCCCTGATTGCCCCTAGTGTTAACCCTTTCACCTCCTATTGCCAGCGTCACTAAGCGATCGTTTTTCTGATTGGTGTATTAGTGTCGATAGTGGCGCTAGGTAGCTAGTTATTTTTTGAGGTTCGCCGCCATGTTTTTATAGCGTTAGGTACCCCCATAATATTTCTAACGCTATAAAATCATGGCGGCGAACCTCAAAAAATAACTAGCTACCTAGTGGCACTAGCGACACTGATACAGCGATCAGAAAAACGATCGCTTAGTGATGCTGGCAATAGGGGGTGAAAGGGTTAACTCTAGGGGCAATCAGGGGTTAAAAACTTTATTCGAAAATGTTTGGGGGTACCTAACGCTATAAAAACCTGGCGGGCGAACCTCAAAAAATAACTAGCTACCTAGCGGCACTACCGACGCTAATACAGCGATCAGAAAAAGGATCGATTAGTGACGCTGGCAATAGGGGGTGAAAGGGTTAACTCTAGGGGCAATCATCGGTTAAAACCATTATTAGAAAATGTATGGGGGTATCTAACGCTATAAAAACCTAGCAGGCAAACCTCAAAAAATAACTAGCTACCTAGTGGCACTAATACAGCGATCAGAAAAACGATCGCTTAGTGACGCTGGCAAAAGGGGGTGAAAGGGTTAAATATAGGGGCAATCAGGGGTTAAAACCATTATTAGAAAATGTATGGGGGTACCTAACGCTATAAAAATGTGGCGGGCGAACCTCAAAAAATAACTAGCGACACTAGCGACACTAATACAGCGATCAGAAAAACGATCGCTTAGTGACGCTGGCAATAGGGGGTGAAAGGGTTAACTCTAGGGGTAATCAGGGGTTAAAACCTTTATTAGAAAATGTGTGGGGGTACCTAACGCTATAAAAACCTGGCGGGCGAACCTCAAAAAATAACTTGCTACCTAGCGGCACTAGCGACACTAATACAGCGATCAGAAAAATTATTGCTTAGTGACGCTGGCAATAGGGGGTGAAAGGGTTAACTCTAGGGGCAATCAGGGGTTAAAACCTTTATTAGAAAATGTATGGGGGTACCTAACGCTATAAAAACCAGGCAGGCGCACCTCAAAAAATAACTAGCTACCTAGCGGCACTAATACAGCAATCAGAAAAACGATCGCTTAGTGACGCTGGCAATAGGGGTGAAAGGGTTAAATCTAGGGGCAATCAGGGGTTAAAACCATTATTAGAAAATGTCTGGGGGTACCTAACGCTATAAAAACGTGGCGGGCGAACCTCAAAAAATAACTAGCGACACTAATACAGCGATCAGAAAAACGATCGCTTAGTGATGTTGGCAATAGGGGGTGAAAGGGTTAACTCTAGGGGCAATCAGGGGTTAAAACCTTTATTAGAAAATGTATGGGGGTACCTAACGCTATAAAAACCTGGCAGGCGAACCTCAAAAAATAACTAGCTACCTAGCGGCACTAATACAGCGATCAGAAAAACGATTGCTTAGTGACGCTGGCAATAGGGGGTGAAAGGGTTAACTCTAGGGGCAATCAGGGGTTAAAACCTTTTTTAGAAAATGTATGGGGGTACCTAACGCTATAAAAACCTGACGGGCGAACCTCAAAAAATAACTAGCTACCTAGCGGTACTAGCGATGCTAATACAGCGATCAGAAAAACGATCGCTTAGTGACGCTGGCAATAGGGGGTGAAAGGGTTAACTCTAGGGGCAATCAGGGGTTAAAACCATTATTAGAAAATGTATGGGGGTACCTAACGCTATAAAAACCTAGCAGGCAAACCTCAAAAAATAACTAGCTACCTAGCGGCACTAATACAGCGATCAGAAAAACAATCGCTTAGTGACGCTGGCAATAGGGGGTGAAAGGGTTAAATCTAGGGGCAATCAGAGGTTAAAACCATTATTAGAAAATATATGGGGGTACCTAATGCTATAAAAACGCGGCGGGCGAACCTCAAAAAATAACTAGCGGCACTAGCGACACTAATACAGCGATCAGAAAAACAATCGCTTAGTGACGCTGGCAATAGGGGGTGAAAGGGTTAACTCTAGGGGCAATCAGGGGTTAAAACCTTTATTAGAAAATGTATGGGGGTACCTAACGCTATAAAAACCTGGTGGGCGATCCTCAAAAAATAACTAGCTACCTAGCGGCACTAGCGACACTAATACAGCGATCAGAAAAACGATTGCTTAGTGACGCTGGCAATAGGGGGTGAAAGGGTTAACTCTAAGGGCAATCAGGGGTTAAAACCTTTATTAGAAAATGTATGGGGGTACCTAACGCTATAAAAACCTGGCGGGCGAACCTCAAAAAATAACTAGCTACCTAGTGGCACTAGCGACACTAATATAGCGATCAGAAAACGATCGCTTAGTGACGCTGCTAATAGGGGGTGAAAGGGTTAACTCTAGGGGCAATCAGGGGTTAAAACCTTTATTAGAAAATGTATGGGGGTACCTAACGCTATAAAATCCTGGCAAGCGAACCTCAAAAAATAACTAGCTAGCTAGCGGCACTAGCGACACTAATACAGCGATCAGAAAAACGATCGCTTAGTGACGCTGGCAATAGGGGGTGAAAAGGTTAACTCTAGGGGCAATCAGGGGTTAAAACCTTTATTAGAAAATATATGGGGGTACCTAACGCTATAAAAACCTGGCAGGCGAACCTCAAAAAATAACTAGCTACCTAGCGGCACTAATACAGCGATCAGAAAAACGATCGCTTAGTGACGCTGGCAATAGGGGGTGAAAGGGTTAAATCTAGGGGCAATCAGGGGTTAAAACCATTATTAGAAAATGTATGGGGGTACCTAACGCTATAAAAACGTGGTGGGCGAACCTCAAAAAATAACTAGCCAGCTATTCTTAGTATTTACGCAGCGTAGGGTAGATTCATATAGAGATACGACGGTGTATCTACTGATACACCGTCGTATCTCTGAGATCCGACGGTCGGATCTATGCGGCTGATTCATCGAATCAGGTTCCGCATAGATCTCCCTTAGATCCAACAGGTGTAAGTGACTTACACCGTCGGATCTTAGGCTGCAATCTCCCGCTGGCCGCTAGGTGGCGCTTCCGTTTGTATACACGACGAATTTGCAAATGTGGAGAACCGCCGATTCAAAAACGAACGCCCGGCCGTCGCTTTTTTTTACGTTCGTTTGCGTTTGGCTTTTTCCGGCGGATAGTTACCCCTGCTATATGAGGGGTAAGTGCAGCGTATCTTATGTTAAGTATGGCCGTCGTTCCCGCGTCGAGTTTTGAATTTCTTACGTCGTTTACGTAAGTCGGTAGCGAATACGGCCATACGTAATTTGCGTTAACGTCAAAACCAATGACGTTCTTGCGCCAATGCACGCTGGGAAATTTAGCGGCGCATGTGCAGTTAAATCGGCGCGGGGACGCGCCTGATTTAAATAATACACTCCCCCTAGCCGCGGAATTGACGAGCCGCCGGCACCACTTTAGAGGCAGAAACTGGTGCAGAAGGAAGTGGAGGGAGGGTTTAACAAAACCACCACTGACCACCATCCAGGGGAGGGCTGGCAGCCTTAAGCCGGGGGGGCAAGTCCAGTCGAGTGACCCATTGTACCACCAAATCAGCTCACCATCCATGCCCACTGAGTTTTATAACATGTGTTGATGTTATGAAGCAAGACAAAAATGACACAGCAATGACAGCATGACCCGATCTTGGTAAAGAGCCGATGACGCGGCTCTTTACCCATGTGTCACCCATGTGTCCAATAACAGCCAATCACATGTCAATTGCAGTATGTGAGGAGAGCCGATCAGCAGCATCTCCTCACATGGGAGACTGTACAGAAAATTAGGGCACTGATTAAAGTGCAGCCCTAGCAGTGCCCAGTAAGTGACACCAATCAGTGCTAGCTTTCAGTGCCACCCATTAATGCCTATCATTGCCACCCATCAATGCCCAACTATACCACCCATAAGTTCCGCCTATTGATGCCACCTATCAGTGCCACCCATCAGTGCCACCACCTATCAGTAAACTTCAGTGAAGGAGAAAAATTACTTACAGCGCCTTGAAAAAGTATTCATACCCCTTGAAATTTTCCACATTTTGTCATGTTACAAGAAACGTAAATGTATCTTATTGGGAATTTATTTGATAGACCAACACAAAGTGACACATAATTGTGAAGTGGAATGAAAATGATAAATGTTTTTATTTTTTTTACAAATAAATATGTGAAAAGTGTGGGGGGCATTTGTATGCCCCCCTGAGTCAATACTTTGTAGAACCGGTTTCTCTAAAATTAGAGCTGCAAGAATTTTTGGGGATGTCTCTACCAGCTTTGCATATGTCGAGAGTGACATTTTTGCTAAATATCTCAAGCTTTGTCAGATTGGACAGAGATTGTCTGTGAACAGTAATTTTCAAGTCTTGTCACATTGTCAGGGAACTCCTGTGAGACGTTTTGCACACAGATGTGCGCAAGCACATAGCCTTTGCCATAGAATGGCACACAGGCGTGTGCATGTGTGCCATAGCCCGCAATTGCGGGGACGCATGCGTACAAGCCTAATTCCTTTTGGTGCCAGACAGTCTATTTAAAGGGAGTCTGGGCTTATGTGCTTTGCTGACTGATCTTCAGCTGTGTTCCTGAATCCTGCTCTGATCCTGTGTGTCCTCCTAGTCTTTAGACTTGGCTTGCTCTTGACCTTGGCTCTGTGTTCTGTTCCTGTACTGATGCCCATCTCTGACCCGGCTCTGTTCCTGACTCTGGCTCTGTCTATGATTTGGTACCTCACTGCCCGCCTGCTGACGAACCTGGCTATCCCTGAGACCTTGCTCCTGTCTATGTTCCTGGTTGCTGTTAACTCAAGGTTACCTGCCTGGCTGTTACCTGTTCCTGCTCAGCTCACCACAGTCTACTCAAGGCCACTGAACCCTGCCAAGCTGTTTTCCCGGGACCTCCTGCTCCAGGCACTCATGTCCCTCTTGTCCTTCGGCTTCCTCTGTCTCACCTTCAGCGGAGCCAGGACAGGAGATATAAGAGAGGCCGACCTCATCAAATCAGTCTCCCATCCGATCCCTGACACACATACAGTATTCTCAAATGGATTTAATTTGGACTGTGACTGGGCCATTCTAAAGCCTCATACACACGATCAGACTTTCATCTGACTTTTCTGTGGATTTCTGTCCGAAGGGTGTTGTCCGTGAACTTGGTATGCATACACATGGCAGGACTTTTTCAGCCAACTTTCACTAAATCACGTGGTTTTTCAGCTCTTTACTGCAACCCTTTGGGCAAATATTGGTATTGTTGGCTGATCTTTAGCATTCGTACTGAGCATGCGTGCTTGTACTTTGGACTTAAGTTTGATGGACTTGTGTACACACAATCAGATTATCCTTCATCGGACATTTGTTGCCAGAAAGTTTGTCTGTTTTCACAGCTAACATTTGTCTGATGAAAAAGCAAAAACATTTGTCCGATGGAGCGTACACATGGTTGGATTGTGTGATCAAACAGGTCCATCGGACATTTGTTGTCAAAAAGTCTGATCGTGTGTATGGACCTCAACACATGAATATGCTTTGATCTGAACCATTCCATTGTAGCTCTGGCTGTATGTTTAGGGTTGTTGTCCTGCTGGAAGGTGAACCTCCGCCCCAGTCTCAAGTCTTTTGCAGACTCTAAAACCCTGTGCAGACGATCGGTTTGTGCTCTGAAAACCAACTGATGGACTGTTTTCATCGGACAAACAGATTGTGTGTGGGCCCCATGGATTTTATTTCCATAGGTGTAAAAAAATAAAACATGTTTTAAATTTTTCCTATGGATAAAAAAACGATTGAAAAATCTGATCGTCTGTATGGAACTCTATCGTTCCATTATCAGAATGAAGTTGACACATGCTTGGAAGCATTGAACTTTTTTTTTCGGCTCTTCGCAGTGTAGTACGTCACTGCGTTAGGACACGATCAGATTTTTGACTGATGGTGTGTAGGCAAGACTGATGAAAGTCAGCTTCATCGGATATCCAACGAAAAAATCCATCGAATTTGATTCCATCAGATATCCGTCATGTGTACAGGACAGGCTTTCTTCTAAGATTGTCCTGTATTTGGCTCCATCCATCTTCCCCATAAACTCTGACCAGCTTCCCTGTCCCTGCTGAAGAAAAGCATCCCCACACCATGATTCTCCCACCTGAGCTGTGGATCTCTGCAGCTTCTTCAGAGTTACCATGGGCCTCTTGGCTGCTTCTTTGATGAATGCTGTAAAGAAAATAGACTTTATTCTGTATTTTCTCATAGGTTCCGGTTTGTTTTTTAAGAACCCCTGGACCGATATGGGTAAAATTCAGATATGTTGGTCCCCCAGATTGGGGCTATCAGGGGATATGTAATGGTAGGGATACCTTGTGTGGAAAGGGGTGTTCCAACTTTTGGGAAAATTGTGTGCTCTCTGCCTGGAGATAATTGGTTTATTCCTTAACTGATCTCAATATCTCCCAGGCAGAGAGAGGGCGGGTGTACTATAAAAGCTTGCTGTGGTGGGTCGTGGCCTGTCGTGAATGGTGGCGGACGTTTTCCTAAGGAGCTCCGAGGCCTATGAGTGCCATCCACAACCATCGGGGCACTTAACCACTTCTTCACAACAAACAAAACACAACAGCGTACTCAGCTCAGACTCCCACAGAGTCTGGTGCCGGTATTTTTTGAAGATTCGGCCGGCGGGCGCCAAAGATCCATCTCCTCCAGCTCCCGAGAGCGCCGCCATCTTGCCTCCTGGAGGAGCCTGTCCCGACGGATTTTAGAGGTAGGGGATTACCTCCAGCCCCCATCTACCACTACTACACCTACCGGACTTGGTCCGGTGGCCACGCCGAGTCCCTGGCTATTCCGCGGGGGCTGCGGGCTGGTGCGGCCTAGTCCGAGTGCGGAGTCCCCGGGATTTCCTGGCGTTGGGCCCGATCCGGTCGCTCTGGGATTCAGGGAATCTCCTCCAGTCACCCCTACAATGTCCTGGTCCCACCCGGGGGCTGTGCCTGATCCCGAGCTCTCTTGCGGCGGCTGCGGCCTAGTCCGTACTGTGAATCCCCGGCCTTTCCTGACGCCGAGTCCCGCGGGAGCGTATCGCGGGTGATCCATCCTCAGTGGTGCGGACCTCCTCGGGGCATCCCCTAGTCATCCACCATACCACCCGTGCCAGGCCTTGCCACAGCCTATGTTAGAGACTGCCAGCCTGATAGGGGAACTCCTGCTTAGCAAGCATACGGCGGCCATCTTGGTACATCTTTGTGATCACCTGAAGCCTACAGTCCTCCTACCAACTGATCTAGGCCCTGTCACACCAACAGCACCCCCTAAGCACCCCCTAAGCCAAAGGAGCAACACCCCAGCAGGGGACTGAAGTAGCAGCTTCCTATATTTCAACGAGGTGGATCACAACAGCTAAGACCCCATAGCTCAGTGGATCAGCCATCTTGCTTCACCCAGCCGCAGTATTACAGAGGTCTCTCTTGCTCCCCCACAGACATTCTACGCACCTCACTACAGTTAAGGTGAAATAACCTGAAACATTACCCCCGAAGGCTAACGTCAGAAGAACTTTCTACTCCCACGGCTGTGGACAGAACGATTCCCAGCAGTGATTGAGAGGGATTCGGCCGCATTACCACATCACGGCAATTTCTTTGTCCTATCAAACTCCCCTGTGTCAGTACTGGACCCCTCTAGGACCCAGCGCACTCACCTGACACAGCCTTGGCTGGGAAACACTGATTGGCCAGCTCTCCTTTAAAACACCTGTGACTTCACCCAATCAGTGCTCGTGATAGAGTTACTCTGCTTGCCTTGTGTGATCCAGCCTGACCTTTTAATCTGTAAACTTTGTGTATGACCCGGCTTGTTTGAACCTGCTTGTTGCTTCCGATTTGGTACCTTTCGAACTCTGATTTATCCGTGTATGACCCGGCTTGCCTAGACCACGCTTTGCCTGACTCCTATAAGCAACACCCATTGCAGCGGTGCACTACTAGCACCAGCAACACCACCAACATCCACACCTGCGGTCAACTACAAGTTCCAGCCTTCCTGCTCATCACAACACCTACTTCAGCAGCGAACTACAAGTGCCAGCTGTCCCGCTCGTCTCAACCCTGCATCCGTGGTGAACTACAAGTCCCAGCGCTGACCTGCTTCACAAGACCTGCTCATGGTATGTGCTCTTGTTATTGAACTATAAGCATATTTGCACACCTGAACTGTTGTCTGCTCCTAGCCTGATATGAAACCTGACATTATTACGAGCCATACATAAAAAGGGAAAACCCATCATGGATTCTGAGCAGGCTCAGATGTTTGCACAAGAACTTTGCCGTTTATCCCATCAAGTTCAGCAAATGGCCACAGAGCTCACCAAGGTGCAATCTCCTACTACAACTGTTACAAAAACTTTATCTGAACCGAAAATTCCTTTGCCTGACCGTTTTTCTGGCGACCGTAAGGGATTCTGCAACTTTAAAAACAGCTGCAAATTATATTTCAAATTAAGGCCATCCTCTTCTGGCTCTGAAACTCAAGAGATCATTATCTCTCTGCTATAGGGTGACCCCCAGGCTTGGGCCTTTAACATTGAACCAAACCATCCAGCCCTGCTAACTGTAGATGCCTTCTTTGAAGCCCTTGGATTGCTGTACGATGATCCAGATCGTGTGGCTACTGCAGAATCAACCCTGCGTAACTTAAAGCAAGGAACTACCACAGCTGAAATGTACTGCTCAGAGTTTCGCAGGTGGGCCCCAGAATCTGGCTGGAATGATGCAGCTCTCCGCAGCCAGTTCAGAATAGGTCTTTCAGATGCAATTAAGGATGCTCTGGTCAACTTCTCCTATCCAGCCTCACTGGAGGAAGCTATGTGTCTAGCCATTAGAATTGATCGCCGTCAGCGAGAGAGGGAGTGAGAAAAAAATATGGCTGTGGCAAACTGTATACCTCCCTTACCACCTGACCATCCCACCTCCAGTGCCAGTTCAGTGGAAGAACCTATGCAGTTAGGCTCCACCCGGCTATCTGCCCAGGAACACACACGCCGGCGTAATATGGGACTTTGCCTGTATTGTGGCCTCAGGGGTCACATGCTCCGTTCGTGCCCTACACGTCCGGGAAACTCCAGGACCTAGGTGATTATGGGGAGGTCACCTTAGGTCTGCTTTCATCTCCCCAGGGGGACAATCGTATACTTCTACCCAGTGTTATTCACTTTGGGACAGGGACTCATGAACTGTTGGCCTTGGTAGATTCTGGAGCTGCTGAGAATTTTATTGATAAGACTCTGATTACCTCCTTGTCCCTGGAAACTCATACGCTAGATTGCCCAGTCCGCCTAATTTCTGTGGATAACCGGCCTCTCTCACAAGACCTTGTGCTTCAGTCCACCAATCCCTTCCAGTTACAATTGGGGGCCCTGCACTGGGAGAAGATTTCATGTCTTGCCATTGACTCTCCATCCACTCCTTTGATCCTAGGCCTTCCTTGGCTTCAGAAGCACAATCCTGTAATTGACTGGCAAACAGGAAATATTCTGGCTTGGTCCAATCAGTGTAAAGGAAGTTGCATCCAGCACCCTGTTCGACTTGCTACTTGTCAAGTGGGAATGGAACAGATTCTGCTTTGTTATAAGGACTTTCAGGATGTGTTTTCTAAAGGGAGTGCTGACACCTTACCTCCTCATCGCAGTTATGACTGTCCCATTGACCTTTTGCCTGACACTACACCTCCGCGAGGGAGAGTCTTTCCATTGTCCGAACCAGAGAACCTTGCTTTGCAAGAATACATTCAGGAAAACCTAGCTAAAAGTTTCATCCGTCCCTCTACTTCTCCTGCAGGCGCAGGTTGCTTCTTTGTTCCAAAGAAGGACGGGGGTCTAAGACTTTGTGTTGACTACAGAGGTCTAAATAAAATAACCGTTCCCAATCGGTACCCTCTCCCTCTCATCACAGAGTTGTTCTCCCAAATCCAGGGAGCAAAGATCTTCTCCAAACTAGACCTAAGGGGAGCCTATAATCTAGTGCGCATCCGTGAAGGAGATGAGTGGAAGACAGCCTTTAACACCAAGGATGGCCACTACGAATGTCTTGTCATGCCTTTCGGTCTCAGGAATGCACCAGCTGTCTTCCAAAACTTTATGAAGGACATTTTCCGTGATCTGTTGGGTCGCTTTATGCTTGTGTACTTGGATGATATTTTGATATATTCTCCCAATCTTGAAACGCATCAGAGGCACGTCCGCTCAGTGTTGGCCCGATTAAAGGCTCATTCCCTTTTTGTTAAGCCTGAAAAATGTTTATTTCATGTCAAACAAGTACCTTTCCTGGGCTACCTAATCTCTGACACAGGCCTAACCATGGATCCAGCCAAGATTCAGACTGGGCATCACCTTCAGACCTGAAAGCAGTTCAGCGCTTCCTGGGCTTTGCAAATTTCTATCGGAAATTCATTAAGAATTTTGCCACCATTGCACATCCCATCACCTCTCTCACCAGGAAGTCTCAGTCTAAGTTCAAATGGACTACTGAAGCCCAGACAGCCTTCACTCAGTTGAAGAAAGCCTTTACCTCTGCACCAATTCTACGCCATCCTGTTCCTGCGCTGCCTTTTATTGTGGAGGTAGATGCATCCGAAGTAGGGGTGGGGGCGCTTCTGTCACAAAAGGACCCTGTAACTGCTGCCATCCACCCCTGCGCCTTCCTGTCCCGTAAATATTCCCCAGCAGAGCGCAACTATGATATAGGCAACAGAGAACTGTTAGCCATAAAGCTAGCTTTGGAGGAATGGAGACATTGGCTGGAGGGAGCTCGCTATCCATTCATAGTTCTGACTGACCACAAAAACCTTGAATACATCCGTTCTGCTAAAAGACTGAACTCACGTCAGGCCAGGTGGTCATTATTCTTCTCCAGATTTGACTTTACAATTTCTTTTTTACCAGGGCCAAAAAATGTTAAGGCTGACGCCTTGTCTCGCAGTTTTTTATCCCCACCTCCGCTTCCTCCACAATCCATTATCTCTGAGGACAGGATTTTGGCTTTCACCCAGACTGACATCTCTGAGGCCTTGTTACCTGCACAGGCTGAAGCCCCCCCTTCCACTCCCCCTGGTATGCTTTTTGTGCCCTTGGCTCTTCGTTTGCAGGTT
Source organism: Rana kukunoris (assembly GCA_029574335.1). Taxonomy (NCBI): domain Eukaryota; kingdom Metazoa; phylum Chordata; class Amphibia; order Anura; family Ranidae; genus Rana; species Rana kukunoris. The sequence goes on along the minus strand of CM056059.1, from coordinate 267,455,355 downwards.
TTGCAGCAGGTACATGCATCAAAGCCTGCAGCGCATCCGGGGTTTAGACAAACTTATGAGATTATCTCTCGCAACCTCTGGTGGCCATCGATTAGGCAGGATGTGCTTGCATTTGTCCAGGCTTGTGAGGTTTGTGCCAGAAGCAAGGGCAGTACCTCTAAGCCCTCCGGTCTCCTACGTCCTCTACCAATACCTACTTGTCCCTGGACCCATTTATCTATGGAATTTATCACTGACTTGCCTCCGTCCCAGGGATGTTCCACGATCTGGGTGGTGGTAGACAGGTTCAGTAAGATGGCCCACTTTGTTCCACTTCCGAAACTGCCGTCTGCTAGAGATCTGGCATCTTTATTCATTAAACATGTTTTCAGGCTCCATGGGGCACCAATTAACATTGTCTCAGACCGTGGCTCTCAGTTTATAGCCCAGTTTTGGAAGGCCCTTTGTTCTCAGCTAGGGATTAAGTTATCATATTCTTCAGCCTATCATCCCGAGACAAATGGCCAAACAGAAAGAACTAATCAGACTCTTGAGAAGATGGTACGTTGTCTGATGGCCAATGATGAGGTGGAGTGGGTCGACAGCCTTCCATGGGCAGAGTTTGCCTTTAATAATTGTGCCAGCTCTTCTACAGGGACCTCTCCCTTCTTCTGTGTTTACGGGTTGCATCCTCGTGTGTGCTCCTTTGATCTTCCACCCTCTGATGTTCCAGATGCCAACACCACGATTGAAAACTTCTCCAAAATCTGGTCTGACGTCAATCGTGCTATTTCTCGCTCGGTGCAGGCATTTAAGAAAACGGCTGATAAGAGGCGCTCAAAGGCCCCTGGATATAAAGTTGGTGACAAAGTGTGGCTATCATCCAGGAATCTGTCCCTGCATGTTCCATCCAAAAAACTTGGCCCAAAATTCATCGGGCCCTATGAGATTTCAGAGATTGTTAATCCTGTGTCCTATAGATTAAAAATCCCCCCATCCATGCGCATTCCTAATGTCTTCCATGTTTCTTTGTTGAAACCTGTTCATTCTAGTCTCCAAGTAAATGAACCAGAACCTGTAGATGTGTCGGATAGCCAGGAATATGAAGTGGCATATATTCTTGACTCCAGACGTGTACGCAATTCCTTACAATATCTAGTTCATTGGAAAGGTTTTGGCCCAGAGGATCGATCCTGGATCCCAGCTCGCGATCTCCATGGTGATCGCCTAGTTCCATCTTCGATATCCAAGTAAGCCTGGGGGTGCAGGAGCAACCCCTCGAGAAGGGGGGGTACTGTCAGTACTGGACCCCTCTAGGACCCAGCGCACTCACCTGACACAGCCTTGGCTGGGAAACACTGATTGGCCAGCTCTCCTTTAAAACACCTGTGACTTCACCCAATCAGTGCTCGTGATAGAGTTACTCTGCTTGCCTTGTGTGATCCAGCCTGACCTTTTAATCTGTAAACTTTGTGTATGACCCGGCTTGTTTGAACCTGCTTGTTGCTTCCGATTTGGTACCTTTCGAACTCTGATTTATCCGTGTATGACCCGGCTTGCCTAGACCACGCTTTGCCTAACTCCTGTAAGCAACACCCATTGCAGCGGTGCACTACTAGCACCAGCAACACCACCAACATCCACACCTGCGGTGAACTACAAGTTCCAGCCTTCCTGCTCATCACAACACCTACTTCAGCAGTGAACTACAAGTGCCAGCTGTCCCGCTCGTCTCAACCCTGCATCCGTGGTGAACTACAAGTCCCAGCGCTGACCTGCTTCACAAGACCTGCTCATGGTATGTGCTCTTGTTATTGAACTATAAGCATATTAGCACACCTGAACTGTTGTCTGCTCCTAGCCTGATATGAAACCTGACACCCTGTGCCTGTCCCTGACTTACCTGGAGGGCCGCACGTTTCTAATCGATCAATATGTTTCCACATGCTGGTGTGGCTGCCTCGTCTCCTGGATGAACTGAAATCACACTTGTAATTGAAAGGGGGGCGCATGCGGGGTGTAAGAAATGCTGTACTTTACAAGGCTAGCAAATATAAACTAAAGTAATGAGCTCAAGAGATATTCACAGGTTCCCTCTATTTACTGCATACATGGATTCATTGGTCTATGCCTATTAATATACAAACGCACACATATGCACTGCTGCTGGTAAAAATGAACATCTCTGTTTATTCCCAAGGAGATCGGGATAGTACGACATCACACATTAAAACATCACAATACACATATATATATATATATATATATATATAAGAGAAATTCAAAGATACTTATCACACAAGCTGGTTAAACAAGGAGCATGCAGCTCCCATAGGCATGTGGCAGGGTTCAGGAGATGGATCAAATAGAGAGACCTTACTCTTTGTGTGTGCCTTTTTATCAACCCCCCCCTTCACTCAAGACAACCCCCCTTGCCCGTCCGACCAGATAACACCAAGTCCTTCCTATTCCTCTCTTTGAAGCTTGCAGCCTTTGTTATGCAAATTCCGACATGCTACACAGTTCTCAACTGTAAAGTCCAGATTTTAACTCATGTTTTCTTCTCCAACATATGCCGCTTTGCGCCTAAAAAGGCGCATACCATTCTTCAGACCTGGGTCTCATTGAACAGTCCATATGGTCTTACTGTCCAACATGTGTTTCCGAACCAATACTTCTGGAACGTGTTGCATCCTCCAACATGTGAAACGGCTCTTATGGAACAGTCCATAAATGTCTTAATGCATGTGGCTTTCCAACCTGTTTTTCCGGACCAGTACCTATGGAGCAGTCCTTAATGGTTTTACCGTATTGCGCCTCTCAACATAGGCTTCAGAACCAGCTCCCATGAAATAGTCCATAGCAGTCCTAACGAGCTGTGCTTCTCAACACATGCCGCTTTGCTACTGGGTGACACACCAACGTCATTCTTCCGTGACAGCTTCCCTGTCACCATTCTGTATCTTCTATATCTTCTTCTTCCTGTCATCTTCAGGACGAGGTGCAGTACAGACAAGGGGTGTCCATTCACTCACCATTCACCAGCACACACTCAAGAGTAGCATCTCATTAAGCTTTCAATTACAGAATCTGGAGGAGGGCCTTATTTGCCCATCTTACTAGCCTAATATACACCTTTATCACACTACACCATGACATAAATCAACCCTTTACCATAATATCTACACATATACATATGATCCATCAAATTACATATACTACTCCCAACCTTCTATAACTCTTTACTGTAAATACGGGTTGGGATTACGCAGGCTTGCTCACAGTGGTTTTTCCTACTGCAACTTGGCCTGTCTGCGGGAACCTCAGGGATCTAAATTGGCCTGCAGAGTCTCTAATTTGTACTAAGAGACCCTACCGTCAACTTGTCCCTCAACTTGCATAGATAAGCAGGAGGGCTTCCTATATAAGTTTTGAGTCTAATAACACATATAAATCTCAAAGAATGACAAAAAAAAAAAAAAACACAGAATTCCATTTCTGTGACTGGATTCCAGTGATCATGCTCAGGGTATATCCTGCACCTCTACCTACTGTTAGGTTCAAGAAATACCCTTGTTTCATGACTGACGTTACATTGGTATCCTTTAGGACAAGGACAAACTTGTCTACGTCCTAAATAATACCCAGGTGCTTCCTTCCCAGCAATGATTCCTCCATCCAGAACACAGAGTACTGTGTATTGACCTGGTATGCAGAGGGCATCATGGTCATGCTTTCGACAGAAGGACATATAAACCTGTCCCCAGCTTCCGTACTCTCTGACCACATGTGGGTCATTTGGCCACAGATGCAACAAGATAGAATCCCCAGTCAGTAAGCCCATTGACGCCACAAAATATACCGACCGGGTCTGCACTTCTGTACATAGATTATACAGCACACCCTTTCACAATCCAAAGTAGTACAGCCCATCCAGGCATTTGACTACCAGTTTGGATTCGTGTAAGCCACGTATTTTGCAAAGTCTTACTGAGCGGTGATGCTAATTCATCAGGCCACTGCCCCTCATAGAGAGACTGTACAATCAGCTTGATGGTGGTTGATAACTCCGCCTGCCGCTGCGTGCACGCCAGAGCCAATGACATATACCTGTCCTACACCATCTCACACTCTCTACCACCTCTCACCCTGGTTGACAAAATCTTGAGCCACTTTACACTGGGTCCTATTCCCCCCAATATAGTGCTGAATACATCCCTCCTCTTCTGGTTACTCCTCAGAGATAAGCGCCCTGAACTCTGTGTCCGCACATCCCTGGGAGAAATCCACTGATATATCACATTTGATTCAGAGTAAATTCAGCACATATAGGGTACTAGGATTCTATCAACCACTGCGAGATGCTGAAGCGCCATGTAATGACGGCATACTGTACCCTGGTAGCCAGGGTTTATTGCTGTCACTGGCATTACCCATGCAGGGTTTCAACCTCTCAGGTAAGACATCAATTAGGTGTATCTCCCACACGTTCAGTAACCGAGAGCTTCTCTATAGGACTGCTAAGATTGAGACACCGCCCCTACGAGGACGTTTTCACCCCATTGATGTATCACCTGGCACCCTCTAGTCTGGCCAACAGACACTGTATTATGCATAAGTGCCAGCCTCCTAGGTACCTGCACCATATTCAGTTATGTCAATACATGCAAACAAAAAACATTTCCTTCTTTTATTTCCTCCTCCCACAATAAAAAACATATTTTACATCTCTTGTTCTGAAGGATTGGATACGTTATATTCCTTCCCCAACCTCCAACCCATTGCATTTGTATTCATAGTCCGTTTGCATCCATAAATGACAGGAGAGACTTTGGCAAAATGTTTCACACGTCTCGTTGTTGGGCAAAGTCTTTCAGATTCAGTACTAGTGCAAAAATTGTTCGTAAGCAAAAGAAACCTTGGGGCAGATTCACAAAGACGTAATATTCCGCTGCGTAATCGAAATACGGTACGCTGCCGTATTTCACCAGACTCTACACCGAATTCAGGTAGTTTTTTTGCGCGTACGCTATTGTGTCGTATTTTTTTTCCGCCGCGCAATCGAAATACGTGATTAGGGGGCGTGAAGCATTTAAATTAAGCGCGTCCCCGCGACGATCGAACTGCGCATGCTCTGTTCAGGAATTTCCCGCCGTGCATTGCGCGAAATCACGTTGTGACGTCATTCGTTGTTTGAGTAGCGGCGTTTACGAACATTCCTATTCCCGGACGACTTACGTTAAAAATAATAAAAGACATCGGAAAACGTTGAAATTCGACGCGGGAACGACGGCCATACTTAACATGGGCTGTCTAATATTAGACCAGCAAAAAGCTGGTATAGTGAAACGGAAAAAAAAGATGACTAAAGGTGCCGTAAGAGATTGCGTTTAAAGTGCGAAATTTTGTGGATTGCAGGCAAAAGCTCATTAGCATACCCTGACGGCGAAAAACAACAGGAAGTCCGCCCAGTGGCCGCAATTTTCTTGCAGCGTAGATCTGAAGGCGTACTAACACGTAATACAGTCGAAATGAAGCCCGCAGGTGTCTTTTCATGGTTTGAGGATTTCGACTAGCGTAAAAACGCCCGTAAGTCGAAATTACTCCAGTCTAACAACATTTACACAGGCGTAATCGCTTTGTGAATCTAGGCCCTTATATTTTAAGTATTAATCTGAATCTTTTCTCTCCTGAACGTTTATCAGAACAAATTTTCGGTGTGGTATGGCATAGATGAACTGCCAACCAGATGAACATTCTTCATCTCTGTTCCAGAATCCTCTCCAATTTCGCTCCACCAAGATTCTGGAATTAAAGAACAAGAGCAGAATCAAATTCTTATCGATAATATCCCATAACACAGGAATTTAGCATTCCTGACTTCTAAACAAATGATCAAAACACCATGATTCCTCTAGGACGAACCCATTCTAAAATGGATCTCCCATGGTATAAGCAAAAATCTAAAATAAAAAAATGAATGTGACCGTTGCTTCTCAAAAATTCTAAATTTTAAGCAATAAAAAAACAATGCATTATCTGTAATCTAAGATCTATGCATTACTTCCCCTTTCAGGTGGATAAAATCACAAAATATTGGAATTCTTTCCACCTGAATGAAAAGAAAAACGAGCAAAAGAAAAGAAAAAACAAAACACAATTCCAGCAGCTAAAATGGCTTCCTAATGTCGCCAGCTGCTAATTGAGGACATAATTCAACGACCACCAAGTCAGTTGCTAATGATCCTTTTCAGGCGTACTAAACCTAACAATTTTTCCACCTGAACAAAACAAAAATAAAATAGATAAAAGTATTTATAAAAAATAAAATAAAAAATAAATTATATAAAAAATAAAATAATAAAAAATAAAAAAAAAAGGAAATTAATAAAAAAAATATAATAAAAAAAATTGAAAAAAATGAAAATTAATAAAAAAAAAATATTAAAATTATAATAAAAAAGTGAAAAATTAAAATTAAAAAAATTGAAATAAAACATGAAAATGAAAACTAATAAAACAAATTGAAAAAAAAATGAGAACAAAATTAAAAATGAAAATTAATAGAATAATAATCAAAAAAGAAAAAAAAATGAACAATGAAAAAAAATTAAAAAATTGTACTACAAATTATGGAGAAAAAAAAATGTAAAACCTGGCCATCAACACATAACAACAACACGGCAAGACAACGACCATCAAACATTGACAAACACTCAACTTTTAATTAAAGACATCCATGGACTTTTCCCCTGAGAATGGTGAGCGCTCATTCCTATCTGGAAGAGAATTAGTTGATGGGGAGAAAAAAAAAACAACCACAAAAAAAAACATCTGTACTTCATCACAACCATTCGTAACCTCACTTCTACTCTATAATCACTGCCTGACTATTGTTTAATATCTTCTTTTTTTTTTCCATTGTTTGCAAACAATTACTAATTAATGAGCTCATGGTACCATGTGATAATCGATTATACATTTACAATAATCCAACCCCTTTTCTGTTAAATTTGCCCACTGTTGTTCTCACTTGTAGGATCTGCAAAAAAAAAATAAACATTAGTATCCAAACCAATTTAACGTCTTCCATGGTCTCTAGAAAAAGGAACACAAAGACAGTTATTATACACAATTATCACAACATTTGACTTTTTAAATCCCTCAAGCCTTTTCCATTCTGTAATGCAAGGGGAATAATTGCCATATTTTTCTAAACTAAGCAGGCAGTATTGGTAAACTTTGCCATATTACACAGGAAAAATGGCAACGCCATCTGTGCCCAACTACATATAAGCCAGAATGGCATCTTAGCCCAGGGGGCACCCATTGGAATGTTCACCCAGTCTTGTTGGCTGTAATTAGAGCGTTGGCTGTCATTTATTATCTCCTCTTGCGAATTGTGTGTTCTGCCCTGGCTGCTATCTTTCATATCAGACTTTTGTGGTAGGCTGTTCTTACCCTGTTTTTTTTTTTATTGCAGCTACCTGTATTTCTGGGGTTTCCTGCTGCATGCTAGCAATCTTAAAGGCTCTATTCCATTTAGAACGTCTGAACTGTCTATGCCTACCTGTACCTCTGCTTTTTAGTGAGAAATCTGCCTTTGACCCATATTCCCTATGACTGGACTCTTGACAGTAGTCTCGTAGGATATTGACAAAATGTTGGTAGGATCTAGCATTTCTCAGGGCCATTCTAGCGGGATAGCTTACATAACATTTATTGGCCATTGAGTATATGAAACTTGCATCATCCTCCAATAAGTCAGGACAGTTGAACACTTTCGTATACAATGCAAGATACTCACTGCAGAACATTATCGGATCATCCCCTCTTCTAAATTTCACTTGTTGCAAATCACTCATACCATTATCACGACTGTCCACAATTCGCCTCAATTCCCCTCTTCGCATTTCTGCATCTGCTAAGTTGTCATTAACCTGTGCCGATAACTTGCCTACCACAGGTCCTGGTAGCCATGCTTTCAGAAGAGAGCATGCATCCTCATTACCCAAGTTGAATTTAAGTACAAGAGACTCACATTTATTGGACAGGCTCATTGGTGATTCCAGGCTGTTAAATTCCCCCAGAACCTGGCATAACGTAAGTCTTTCTTTGATTGTAATCAAACTGTTATTCTGTTTTGCAGCTATAGGTGCAATATCTGACTGTGTTTCATCACCGCTCTTTTCCTCAATGACTGTGCAGATACTAGCCAATGTGCCTTTGTTCTCATTAAGCGATACAATATATTGTTTTTTTGTAAGAAGCTGGGAGTGTGCCTTTGCTAATTCCCTTTCTACAGATATAACCAACTCTTCCATCTCTGTCACTCTCATTTGCAATGATTCTAAAAGTTTGCTCTTCATCTGACCGTCCGCGCTCTGCGCCTGAAGCTGCTGTCGCAAATCACGATTTATTCTCAACAAGCTGTCTGCTTTTGCCTGCAACCCCTCCTTCTCATTACTGGATGTTATTGCAATCTTTCGAAGTTGTTCACTGAATTTTCCTACGTCTTCCCTAAAACGCCTCCTCTCTGCTTCACATTTCTCTCCCATTTGATCAGATATTACCTTAATTCTGAGCAATACTGCAATTTCATTAGCCAATTTCTCTTTTTCCATTTTCTTTATTTGTTTACCCACTAATCTGGCATTATGTTGCTGGCACTGAGATAATAGTGTATTACACTGGCTCTTAAGCGGTTCATCTGCACATGTATGATAACTCGCAGAGGCATGCTTTTTAACATATGTATACACAAGTTCCATTTTACAACTATACAATCCACGCAATTCTTTTAGTACTAATGTTCTCACACTTAGCCACCTACACCCTGTATACAAAACTATTTAGCACATACCTTTAATAAAACTGGACTTTCCCCCCCACAAAAAAAATGTATTCACCATTACATATGTTTTCTTGGCTCAGGTCATTTGCATGTCATAGACCTGGAAAGGGGGGCTATTTGGGCTGTCAGCAGCTGAGAAAACACACATCACCCACACCAAACAGAGAGGGGGGGTGGTTGCTCTTTAAAAATGAGGAATGGTGTTCTATAGTTCAAACTTTAACAAAACAGCGCTTTGGGCCTGTTAATTCATCTAACACAACATCACAATCCATGGATCTCACACACTTCCGCACAAACAAACGTACCTCTCACACTGCCCCAAGTCATGAGCCAAACTCAATTATCTTTTAGCTCTTACAACTCACAAATTAAAAAAAAAAAAAAAAAAATCGCTCCTAGCATTCACTATTCTCATTCCTTACCACTTTTACCTGATGTCATTCAACACCTTTGAACCTTTTGCATATACATAGAAAAGACTCATCACATATACCGTCCTTCTAAAAGCTGCCTTGTACTTGAGCACTTCTGTCATGTGGGTTCTATGTGTTTTTTAGGGCTACCACATTTCCGTTGGTCGCCATTTGTAAGAAATGCTGTACTTTACAAGGCTAGCAAATATAAACTAAAGTAATGAGCTCAAGAGATATTCACAGGTTCCCTCTATTTACTGCATAAATGGATTCATTGGTCTATGCCTATTAATATACATACGCACACATACGCACTGCTGCTGGTAAAAATGAACATCTCTGTTTATTCCCAAGGAGATCGGGATAGTACGACATCACACATTAAAACATCACAATACATATATATACTGTATATATATATATAAGAGAAATTCAAAGATACTTATCACACAAGCTGGTTGTCCCATAGGCATGTGGCAGGGTTCAGGAGATGGATCAAATAGAGAGACCTTACTCTTTGTGTGTGCCTTTTTATCAACCCCCCCCTTCACTCAAGACAACCCCCCTTGCCCGTCCGACCAGATAACACCAAGTTCTTCCTATTCCTCTCTTTGAAGCTTGCAGCCTTTGTTATGCAAATTCCGACATGCTACACAGTTCTCAACTGTAAAGTCCAGATTTTAACTCATGTTTTCTTCTCCAACACGGGGCGAGATGCAGATCAGCAGCAACTTGTAGAAGCTCCATTAAAATAGCGAAGATTTAAAGCACACTGCAGGAAATAAAAAAGAAGGGAAAGAGTAAAAGAACAATAATTCCCCCAAAACAAACCTCCATTTCCATTACTTCCCCCACGGGTCCACCCAGTACATGCCGTCTGGCAAGAAGGCGCTCCGCCGCCACGTATATCAACACCCTTTGTCCACATATCGCCTGCGCAACAAAGAACAGAAAAAAATGTCTCATAATAATACCAGCTCTCCAAAGAATGTACAGTCTTCAAAATCCACAGATGCCCCTTTACAGGAGATTGCTTCCACCCAAAACATCAATAAGCACTCCACCCAGATTACAAAAGCCGATTTAGACAACAGCTTAACCAGGATCTACGAAAAACTTGCAGATAAAATACAATATGAGCTCCAAAAAACAACCAGTACACTTACACAAGAAATAGCAACCCTTGGGGGTCGCACAGACATACTTGAAACTAAACACGATGAACTATCACTTGCACACAATGATCTCAGAAAGGACTTTGAACTTTTAGCGGAGAAATTACTCATATTTGCAATCACAAGTGGAAGATTTGGACCGAAACCGCAGAAACAACCTAAGAATTCGCGGCATCCCGGAATCAATTTCTGACCTGATGCCGGCTATGTCTAAATTGTTCCACAATCTCCTCCCAGAATCTCCACCTTCTGCGTTTACTTGTGATAGAATCCACAGGGCTCTACGTCCAAAACCACCGCCAGACAAGCCCCCACGAGACATCATTCTGTGCATGAAAGACTTTATCACAAAAGAGAACATACTGAGAGCTTCCAGAAACATGCACAACGTTGAATTAGATGGCGTCAAAATCCAAATATTTCCAGACATATCCCAGGCGACCCTAGAAAGAAGACGTAAAATGAAAGAAATAACCTTGGTGTTACAATCAGCTCGCATAAGATACAGATGGGGTTTTCCTTTCAAGTTAACAGTGCCCCATAATGGCACTACCTACACCGTCTTTAATGTCTCAGAGACCTCCTAGTGAAATTGGGGCTTTTGGATCCGGCTCCTGACCCAAGACCGACTACTCCTGTCTCCTCTCCTATCTGGGCTACCCCAGCCACACGTCGAGACCAAAGAAGATGGCGACAATCCCTCAGAAATATGGATGCCTGATGGGGTGGCCTCATTCCTTCGGCTGACAGGTCTTGCTGCTTTTTGGTAATGCAGCAACATCAGGGAAAGGATAGGAACCATAATTAGACAAGGACGGAGGTGTGACACTTCCTCCATCGGGTTTAGCCAAGTTACAATCTTTTATTTCGCTTTTTCCTGGAGGGTTGCAAGTTAATATGGCAACCCTAAGTGTACAGCTGATACACTTCTCTGGAGGAAGACTTGTTGGTATTTTATATTGTCTTTTATAAGATGTTATATATTTTTTTTTGTCCTTCTCTTTTTTATTGATTGATATACTGCATGCATAAAGTATTTTTTCAGTTTTATAGAATCTTCGCTGAGACTGATCTGCTCCGTCTCCATTAGTTTGTCCCCCTACTCACAATGGGTTCCCAAAATATGGTCCGGTTTGTAGCATTTTTTGCGCAACTGATCATGCTATCTGTTCTCCTTACGGATAGGGCTCCCTATGTGAGTTTTGGACGATTTTGTCCACATTATATTTTTTCTTGGTCAGCTGGTGCCTGTCACCCTGACCCCCTATGCTATAGAAAATGTTTTTCCAAGTTATCTTATATTAGAAGGTCAACCATAGTGAATCCAGAGTCAATTTTGATATATTTTATAACAACCTACACAAGTGACAATTTGCACGGCATCATAAAAAAGAATAATTCGATCTCTCTTTAAAGATCATATATGGATCAGTATGTTATCTTTGACGATGATGGTAGTGATTCAGTATCTTTTTGTACATGTGCTGTGCCCTGGGCCTCGTGAGCTTACTCCATCACCGATAGCTACTACAGTTACCCATTACCTGTTCAATGGGACTTAGGGTGGTGTCTCACAATGCTCAGGGCATTAACTCCCCTCAAAAAAGAAGAAAGGCTTTCCGTCACTACAAGAGGTTGGGTGCTGACATTGTCCTGTTGCAGGAAACTTATTTTGCAACAGATAAACATCCCAAATTTTTCGACAAATGTTATAGCCAATTCTATTGCACAACGTTTAACACTAAATCCAGGGGTGTCACAATTTTTGTAAGAAATTCGGTAGTATTCGACATCCACAGTATTTTTAAAGACGCAGACAGTCGATATTTGATCTTAAAAGGTACAATAAAGGGACGCTCACTTACCATTGCTTCAGTATATGCCCCTAATGATGCACAAACAAGCTTCTTTTCAAAATTCTTTGATACCTTAGACAGATTTCACTCTACACATTTAATTGTAGGGGGTGATTTTAACCTAGCTGCACATTCAGCATTAGATAGAAGCAGAGTGGTTCCATCCTCTAAAGCATTCCCTAAATCTTTAAATAGATCATTATACAACCACCAACTGGTAGACACATGGAGAGCTCACAATGTAGGTACTAAAGCTTACACTTTCTACTCCCACCCACACGATAGCTATGCACGGTTGGATTACATTTTTTGTACCCCAATCTTATTGGCCAACTCCTCAAAAGCAGAGATCCATCCATGTCCCTGGTCAGACCACCATATAGTTTCCTTCAACACCTCACATATAGGCCTAACAACCACAACTCATAAGTGGCGAATAAATGACTCCCTGTTGACTGACTCAACAACTTATCATGAAATCCTATCTCACCTCGAGCAATACTTCGCACTTAACATAGCACCGGACATGCCACCTACGTCTCTATGGATGGCACATAAGGCGGTCATGAGAGGCCATTTGATAAGCATCGCCTCAAATAAAAACAAATCTAAACTCGCAGATATAAGATCTCTCACAAAGGATCTAGATCTTTTGTATCACAGGAATAACCAAAACCCCTCCAGCGACCTTCTAAAACAAATATAAAGATAAACGCATAGCATTAGACTCACTACTTACATCAGACACAGAAAAGGCCCTTAGATGGTCTAAAGCTAGATTTTTACTTAACCACTTGTCCACCGCCCACCGTCAAATGACGGCGGGCGGAGGACTCCATTGTTCTGACATCACGTCATATGACGTGATGTCTTTAAATAGGGAATGCGCGCGATCGCGTGCGCGCATCCCTGTACTGACGGTGGCGGCGTGTCACCGAGACACCGCTCGTCACCGACAGGGGTGAACAGCGGCGCGGATGCGCTGCTTACCACGTGATCGGCCGTGTTGAATACACGGCTGATCACAAATTGAATCCACGGCTGTGCACGGCGTTTGCGCGCGATCGTGAGCGCGCCGCGCGTGCCCGTCGGCGGCAGCGTGTTCCCGGGAACACTGCTCGTCGCCGACAATGGTACACAGCCATTGGTCATGGCTGTGTACCACGTGATCAGCTGTGATCCATTCACAGCCTGATCTCTAAGTGTAAACACAGAGCTGTAACTAACTGTTACCAGCTCTTCTCTCCTCACACATTGTTTCCAGTGTGAGGAGAGAAGAGCTACGATCAGTGAGTTACAGTTCTGTGTTTCTGTAGTGTCTGCACAAACACCACACCACCCTTTTCCCCCCCCAATTGTTAACAGTCACCCAACAGTCACCCATAAAGTGCACCTGTCACACAAAGAGACTGCCATCAGCGGTGCAACCGCCATCCATAAGTGACCGTGCCCTGTCACCGTCACCCATCAGTGACCTGCCCTGTGACCCGTCACCCATCAGTGACCTGCCCTGTGACCCGTCACCCATTAGTGACCTTCCCTGTGACCCGTCACCCATCAGTGACCTGCCCTGTGACCCGTCACCCATCAGTGACCTGCCCTGTGACCCGTCACCCATCAGTGACCTGCACTTTCACCCGTCACCCATCAGTGACCTGCACTTTCACCCGTCACCCATCAGTGACCTGTCCTGTCACCCGTCACCCATCAGTGACCTGCCCTGTCACCCATCTGTGACCATCAGCAGTGCATCTGTCACCCATCACCCGTCACCCATCAGTGACCGTGCTCTATCTCCCATCACCCGTCACCCATCAGCGGTGCACCCGTCAAACATCAGTGACCTGCCTTATCACCCGTCACCCATCAGTGACCATCACCCGTCACCGTCCGTGGCCTGTCACCCATCTGTGACCATCACCATCACCGTCTGTGGCCTGTCACCCATCAGTGACCATCGCCTGTCACCCATCCGTGACCATCACCCGCCACCGTCCGTGGCCTGTCACCCATCAGGGACCATCGTCCATCACACCATCACCCATCAGTGAACGTCACCTGCCACCCATCTCACAACCCATCAGTGAACATCACCTGCCACCCATCTGTCACCCATCGTATACAGATACCCGCCACATAGCCAAAATGTCCAAAAGATTGTATAGTACCCAAGAGGCGTTGCAGATCCTCTCAATGACCGATGAGAGCACCGGGGAGCTCTCATCAGATTCCATTTCTGATTCCGAATCGGAATTTGAACCGATTGAATACAGTAACGATTCGGATGAAGAATGGGTCCCTCCTAAAATGGCACGGCACTCTGAAAATCAGGCAGCTGCCAGCAACCAGGAAGATATTCCTAGGCCCAGTACCAGCGCCACCAGCAATAGGCCCAGTACCAGCGCTGACGCCAGCAAAAGGCCCCGGGAACAAAGACCCAGTACCAGCGCCACCAGCAATAGGCCCGGTACCAGCGCTGATGCCAGCAAAAGGCCCCGGGAACAAAGCCCCAGTACCAGCGATGCCGCCAGCAAAACCCCTCATGAACAAATGCCCAGGCCCAGTGCTGCCAGATCACTCCTAAGTACCAGCACAAGAAATTCAACCCCCCCAACTACTGGAGTGTCACGTCCCCCAGGAGCCAGGGCCACTACATTCATGCCAGATGGTCTTGCCAACCCAAAATGACTGCCTTCCGACTCTGGATCACCCATTATTCCCCCTTTCACAGCACAGCCAGTTGTGCAGGCCAACACCCAAAATTTTTCAGAAGTTGATTACCTTCATCTCTTTTTGCCCGACACTTTTTTGCAGTTAATTATTGACCAGACAAATTTGTATGCCCAGCAGTATATTGCCAACAACCCCCAATCATCTTATGCCCGTCCATTTGAGTGGAGAGATGTAAATTTGGAGGAGTTCAAATTGTTTATTGGCCTCACCATAAACATGGGGCTTAACAAAAAAAATCAAGGACATTCTTATTGGTCCACCAAACCCATCTACCATCAGCCCATGTATTCTGCCAAAATGTCCAGGTCCCGATATGAAATGTTAATGCGATTCTTTCATTTCAATGACAATACCAAGTGCCCTCCCCGTAATCATCCAGATTACGATAAGTTGTACAAGATTCGCCCCCTGATAAATTTCCTTTCCCATCAATTTGAAGAAATCTATGTCCCCGAGAAACATATATGTGTGGATGAGTCCCTGGTACCCTTTTGTGGCCGTCTAGGAATAAAGCAGTACATTCCCAGTAAAAAGGCTAAATATGGTGTAAAATTTTACAAACTTTGTGAGAGAGCCACGGGATATCTATATGCGTTTCGCATTTATGAAGGAAGAGATTCCCAGCTCCAGCCCCCTGAGTGCCCGGCCTACATAGGCACAGCTGGAAAAATTGTATGGGACCTGGCTTACCCACTCCTGAGAAAAGGATATCCTCTTTACCTTGATAATTTTTACACCAGCCTGCCCCTTTTCCGACACTTATATGTTGAAAAAACCCTGGCCTGCGGAACCTCCAGAAAAAATAGGAAGGGCTTCCCACAATCCATTGTCAACAAAAAGCTGCGAAGGGGGCAAAGAGCAGCAGTGAGGTGCAACGAACTGCTGGCCTTGAGGTGGAAGGATAACAGAGACATGCACATGATGTCCACCATTCACAATGACACTGCAGTTGTTGTTCAACGAAGACGAGGTCCCATTGAAAAGCCGACATGTGTCCAAGATTATAATATGTACATGGGGGGGTGGATTTCAATGATCAAATGATTCAGCCCTATCTATCAATAAGGAGGTCCCGATTCTGGTACAAGAAGGTAGCAATTTATCTCATCCATTTGGCCATTTATAATTCTTATGTAGTCTACTCCAAATCCACTGAAAACCCTGCCCGCTTGCTACACTTCACAGAAGAAATAGTCACGTCCCTCATCTATCCACAAGGACCCCCCACAGAGACCCTTTGCTCTGATGCCGTTAGCCGACTTCATGGACGCCACAACCCGCACAACATCCCACCATCCGAAGGAGGCCGAAGACGGCAAAAAAGATGTCGCGTGTGCAGCAAAAGAGGATTTCGAAAAGATTCCAGCTACCATTGTCCCCGGTGTCCCTCCCAACCTGGCCTTTGCATTGGAGAATGCTTTGAAACTTATCACGAATCCCCAAAATATTAGCCCATATTTTTAACCATTTCGCCCATCTGACCATTTTCTGACCATTTTCATGCTACTGCCTTCCACGTGAACTGACCCTGGCCTGCTTTTTCACTATGCCTCTGCCTACTGTTTGGACTGCTTCCACGTAAACTGACCCTGGCCTGTGTTTTGACTATGCCTCTGCCTACCGTTTGGACTGCTTCCATGTAAATCGACCCTGGCCTGTTTTATGGACTATGCTTTTGCCTACTGCTTGGACTGCTTCCACGTAAACTGACCCTGGCCTGTTTTTTGACTATGCCTCTGCCTACCGTTTGGACTGCTTCCACGTAAATTGACCCTGGCCTGTTTTATGGACTATGCTTTTGCCTACCACTTGGACTGATCTGTTGCCCTACTATTGTAGTACACAGGGGTCTCACATATGTGAGGGGCTCCAGAATAGTTTTCCCGGATGGAGAAAACATTTTTTTTGTTTTCTCCGGGTTTTGTAATTTCCGGATTAGGGTCTGGAGTCCGGAGGCTTCATAGAGATTTGGGTGGGTCGAAGCCTCTACCCCTGTGCCCCTGTGCACAGGTCTTACCCGATTGCAGCCCTCAGCCTGCTGCTGACTTACTGCCATCATGCCTGCCATCATCTTTGCCTGCGGCATGAACGAGCCACACCACTGCTACCTGGACTATGCAAATATGCTGCCTGGAGAATTACTATAGCTGTCGCTAAGCACATACCTGACTGCTGCCTGGACCAGTGCTCTCTTCTGTGGACACTACTAAAAGCACAGGTAATACTTTTTTTTTACCCTTTCCGCAGTAGAATTTATTTTGGATTGTAATTCTTGGTATGTACATGCTATGTGTTAGAAATATGAAGAGCCTTCAAAAACGATAGGTTGCCAGGAAATTATATATGTAATGTATGCTCCTAGAACGCCTGATGGTGCTACTTGGATGTTGGGCATCTGTATGTGGCCAAGCTGTGTAAAAGTCCCACACATTTGGTATCCCCATACTCAGAACAAGTAGCAGAATGTATTTTGGGTTGTAATTTTTGCTATGTACACGCTATGTGTTGGAAATATCTTATAAATGGACAACTTTGTGTAAATAAAATGCGTTTTCATTTTTTTTCCACATTTTTCAAAAACTTCTGGAAAAAAAATAACCGCTCAAAAGACTCATTATGCCTAATAGATTATACGTTGGGGTGTCTGCTTTCCAAAATGGGGTCATTTTGTGGGCAATTCCATTGTCTTGGTGCTCCAGGGCCTTCAAAAGTGTAATAGGTGGTTGAGAAATGAGATGTGCAATTTATGCTCGTAGATCGCCTGATAGTGCTACTTCAATGTTGGGCCTATTTATGTGGCCAGGCTGTGTAAAAGTCCCACACATTTGGTATCCCCATACTCAGGAGGAGTAGCAGAATGTTTTTTGGGGTGTCATTTTTGCTATGCATTCGCTATGTGTTCAAAATATCTTATAAATGGACAACTTTGTGCAAATAAAATGTGTTTTTATTTTTTTTCCACATTTTCCCAAAACTTCTGGAAAAAAAATAACCACTCAAAAGACTCATTATGCCTCATAGATTATACGTTGGGGTGTCTGCTTTCCAAAATGGGGTCATTTTGTGGGAAATTCCATTGTCTTGGTGCTCCAGGGCCTTCAAAAGTGTAATAGGTGGTTGAGAAATTAGATGTGCAATTTATGCTCGTAGATCGCCTGATAGTGCTACTTCAATGTTGGGCCTATTTATGTGGCCAGGCTGTGTAAAAGTCCCACACATTTGGTATCCCCATACTCAGGAGGAGTAGCAGAATGTTTTTTGGGGTGTAATTTTTGCTATGCATTTGCTATGTGTTCGAAATATCTTATAAATGGACAACTTTGTGTAAAAAAAATGTGTTTTAATTTTTTTTCCACATATTCCCAAAACTTCTGGAAAAAAAATAACCGCTTTAAAAGACTCATTATGCCTCATAGATTATACGTTGGGGTGTCTTATTTCCAAAATGGGGTCATTTTGTGGGCAATTCCATTGTCTTGGTGCTCCAGGGCCTTCAAAAATGTAATAGGTGGTTGAGAAATGAGATGTGCATTTTATGCTCGTAGATCGCCTGATAGTGCTACTTCAATGTTGGGCCTATTTATGTGGCCAGGCTGTGTAAAAGTCCCACACATTTGGTATCCCCATACTCAGGAGGAGTAGCAGAATGTTTTTTGGGGTGTAATTTTTGCTATGCATTTGCTATGTGTTCGAAATATCTTATAAATGGACAACTTTGTGTTAAAAAATGCGTTTAATTTTTTTTTCCACATATTCCCAAAACTTCTGGAAAAAAAATAACCGCTCAAAAGACTCATTATGCCTCATAGATTATACGTTGGGGTGTCTTCTTTCCAAAATGGGGTCATTTTGTGGGCAATTCCATTGTCTTGGTGCTCCAGGGCCTTCAAAAGTGTAATAGGTGGTTGAGAAATGAGATGTGCAATTTATGCTCGTAGATCGCCTGATAGTGCTACTTCAATGTTGGGCCTATTTATGTGGCCAGGCTGTGTAAAAGTCCCACACATTTGGTATCCCCATACTCAGGAGGAGTAGCAGAATGTTTTTTGGGGTGTCATTTTTGCTATGCATTCGCTATGTGTTCGAAATATCTTATAAATGGACAACTTTGTGCAAATAAAATGCGTTTTAATTTTTTTTCCACATTTTCCCAAAACTTCTGGAAAAAAAATAACCGCTCAAAAGACTCATTATGCCTCATAGATTATACGTTGGGGTGTCTGCTTTCCAAAATGGGGTCATTTTGTGGGCAATTCCATTGTCTTGGTGCTCCAGGGCCTTCAAAAGTGTAATAGGTGGTTGAGAAATGAGATGTGCAATTTATGCTCGTAGATCGCCTGATAGTGCTACTTCAATGTTGGGCCTATTTATGTGGCCAGGCTGTGTAAAAGTCCCACACATTTGGTATCCCCATACTCAGGAGGAGTAGCAGAATGTTTTTTGGGGTGTCATTTTTGCTATGCATTCGCTATGTGTTCGAAATATCTTATAAATGGACAACTTTGTGCAAATAAAATGCGTTTTAATTTTTTTTCCACATTTTCCCAAAACTTCTGGAAAAAAAATAACCGCTCAAAAGACTCATTATGCCTCATAGATTATACGTTGGGGTGTCTGCTTTCCAAAATGGGGTCATTTTGTGGGCAATTCCATTGTCTTGGTGCTCCAGGGCCTTCAAAAGTGTAATAGGTGGTTGAGAAATGAGATGTGCAATTTATGCTCGTAGATCGCCTGATGGTGCTACTTCAATGCTGGGCCTATTTATGTGGCCAGGCTGTGTAAAAGTCCCACACATTTGGTATCCCCATACTCAGGAGGAGTAGCAGAATGTTTTTTGGGGTGTCATTTTTGCTATGCATTCGCTATGTGTTCGAAATATCTTATAAATTGACAACTTTGTGTAAATAAAATGCGTTTTAATTTTTTTTCCACATTTTCCAAAAACTTCTGGAAAAAAAATAACCGCTCAAAAGACTCATTATGCCTCATAGATTATACATGGGGGTGTCTGCTTTCCAAAATGGGGTCATTTGGGGGGTATTTTTACTTTTCTGACTTGTTAGTATCTCAAGAAATTAGATAGACCGTCAGTACTTTAAGTGTGATCAGATTGATCAATTTTCAGGGATTGGCACCATAGTTTGTAGACTCTATGGGGCAGATTCACAAAGACGTAATATTCCGCTGCGTAATCGAAATACGGTACGCTGCCGTATTTCACCAGACTCTACACCGAATTCAGGTAGTTTTTTTGCGCGTACGCTATTGTGTCGTATTTTTTTTCCGCCGCGCAATCGAAATACGTGATTAGGGGGCGTGAAGCATTTAAATTAAGCGCGTCCCCGCGACGATCGAACTGCGCATGCTCTGTTCAGGAATTTCCCGCCGTGCATTGCGCGAAATCACGTCGTGACGTCATTCGTTGTTTGAGTAGCGGCGTTTACGAACATTCCTATTCCCGGACGACTTACGTTAAAAATAATAAAAGACATCGGAAAACGTTGAAATTCGACGCGGGAACGACGGCCATACTTAACATGGGCTGTCTAATATTAGACCAGCAAAAAGCTGGTATAGTGAAACGGAAAAAAAAGATGACTAAAGGTGCCGTAAGAGATTGCGTTTAAAGTGCGAAATTTTGTGGATTGCAGGCAAAAGCTCATTAGCATACCCTGACGGCGAAAAACAACAGGAAGTCCGCCCAGTGGCCGCAATTTTCTTGCAGCGTAGATCTGAAGGCGTACTAACACGTAATACAGTCGAAATGAAGCCCGCAGGTGTCTTTTCATGGTTTGAGGATTTCGACTAGCGTAAAAACGCCCGTAAGTCGAAATTACTCCAGTCTAACAACATTTACACAGGCGTAATCGCTTTGTGAATCTAGGCCTATAACTTTCACAAAGACCAAATAATACACACCAATTTGGATTATTTTTACCAAAGACACGTAGCAGTATAAATTTTGGCCAAAATTTATGAAGAAAAAATTACTAATTTGCAAAATTTTATGACAGAAACAAAGAAAACAGCAATTTTTCAATTTTTCAATTTTTCCGCCTTTTTTTATTTATAGCGCAAAAAATAAAAATCCCACAAGTGATTAAATACCACCAAAAGAAAGCTATATTTGTGTGAAAAAAAGGACGTGAATTTTTTTTGGGTACAGTGTTGCATGACTGAGTAATTGTAATTCAAAGTGTGAGAGCACCGAAAGCTGAAAATTGGTCTGGGTAAGAAGGGGGTTTTAAGTGCACTGTATTGAAGTGGTTAATAGCAATTCATACTCCACCATGTTTGCTAGAAAACTAACTCAAACGACAAAACCTTCCCACACTTATAAACTCAGAAATTCATCAGGTAACTTAGCGTCCCATCCCAAAGAAGTTATGAACATATTCCTAGACTTCTACAAAAAGCTGCTTTCTACTCCCCAATCCTCACCTAAACAAACCTCCTTGAACTGGCTTAATGATATTACACTACCCACCCTGTCTGATGAACAAATTGAGGCGCTCAACGCCCCCTGCTCAGACTTAGAAATTAACAGAATAATAAACTCATTAAAGACCTCTACAGCTCCGGGCCCCGACGGATACTCCACGTCCTATTATAAAAAAACTTGCCTCCACATTGACCCCACATCTTACAAAATTATATAACCACATTCTGCAAGGAAACCAATTCCCATCAGAAATGCTCCTAGCAAACATGTCCCTTCTTCCCAAACCAAATAAAGATCATTCCACCCCACAAAATTATCACCCGATTTCGGTCATAGATAATAACCTGAAAATATTTGGTAGATTGCTAGCAGATAGATTAGCTGCAGTTATTTCCCCCTTAATAAATCCAGATCAAACAGGATTCATCCCGAACAGACAAATAACGGACAACATAAGACTGACTACAAACATTATTCAAGATTCCAACTTACACTCTAAACCCACACTCTTACTCAGTCTCGACATCCACAAAGCCTTCAACAGCGTCAGCTGGTCATACAGTACTTAGACACATTACTCCCTAGATACGGCATAAATAGCGAATTCTTACATGGATTTAAAGCCCTTTATTATGACCCCAAACACGTATTAAACTTCCCGGCAATAATTCTGACTTTTTCCCTCTGTGCAGGGGCACCAGGCAGGGTTGCCCACTCTCCCCACTCCTTTTTGCCTTGGCAATTGAACCCCTTGCCTGCGCGATCAGAAACAATATAGATATCAAGGGTTACACTAAAGGGTCCAAGGAATACAAACTAAGCCTCTACGCAGATGACGTCCTTCTCTTTTTAACAAATCCCCTTATCTCTTTACCAAATCTGACCAAGACACTAGACACCTTTCATGATCTGTCTGGCTTAAGTGTAAACCTATCCAAATGCTCAGCCTTACCCATCAACATTCCACCAACCTTAATTACAACACTTCAAAACTATTTTCCATTCACTTTGTGTACGGATTCATTTAGATACTTGGGGATACGTATCACCCCCTTATGCAAAGCACTATTCCATGCAAATTACCCACCATTATTTAATAACATCAAAAATACAATAAAACTATGGTCTTCATACCAAATATTTTTTTCGGGAAGAATAGTGGCCATGAAAATGGTCTTACTTCCCAAACGTTTGTTCCTCTTTAGAGCCCTTCCTCTTACATTGCCCAAAAACAAGTTAGATTCACTCCAAAGGGAAATTAATAAATTAATTTGGCAAAACAAAAAAACAAGACTTAGCTACTCCCTAATGTTTAGGCCCCAACTGAAAAGAGGGCTAAGTATCCCAAATTTATGGCTGTATTATCTGTCAGCCAGACTTACTCAACTTGTACAGTGGTATGCCCCAGCCTCTCAAATACCATGGCTCCAGTTCGAAGAGCAATCAGTCCTCCCTTACCACCTACAAGGACTACTCTGGTCCAAATCCATTTTGCCACAGAAAATAAGACCGTTAAATACAATCGTAACACATTCCCTACAACTGTGGAACAGACAAGTTACCAAATTTAACATGTCTTCAGACACCCCTCCCTTGGCATCCTTCCTAGGAGACCCTCATTTCACCTTCTTAGATAATCGCCAAAACTCATTGTCAATATGGAAACTACACAATCTAACAAATCTAAAATCACTCAGCCATAACAATACATTTTATTATTTCACAGAACTACAAACGAAATATGACCTTGCACACACAGAATATGAAAATTATGAAAAGATAAAGCTCTTTTACCAAAAATACCACTCACTCACTCTAAATATCCCTTTCTCACTATTCAAACAGATTTGTATTTCCTCCCCTCGTGACAAAGGTTTAATATCCAAATTCTATAAATATCTAAACGAGTTCAACATGCCTGAAAAAACACACCCCATGCTACAATGGGAATCAGACTTAAACGTTTCATTCTCCCCCGAACAATGGGATACCATATTTGAAAATCTACACAGATGTACCAAAACTACCGCCGTCAGAGAATCTGCCACTAAACTACTTTACAGATGGTATCTCACCCCCGCCAAACTTAATTTATTTTACCCATCAACTTCTCCGCTCTGTTTCAGGGGTTGTCCTACACACGGGACACTATTACATATATTTTGGGAATGCTCCCACCTTAAACCCATCTGGCACAACGCAAGTCTTATGATTGATCGAATCTCAGGCAGAAAGATCCCATTAACAGCTCAAATGTGCCTTCTATTTACCCCCATACAAGACATACCAATAGCAAGTTCCAGATTAATCCACACTCTTCTTAGCTCTATCCACTGGGCCATAGCTTTTAATTGGCGTTCAACCATAGTACCATGGCCTCAAATTCTTAACCGTATGGAAAATATCAAATTATCAGAAAGAATACATCACACGCTATATGACACTATGTATATATTCCAAAAAAAATGGTCTTTGTGGGAAACCTCGCTACTGACATAATATCCATTACAGGTATTTAGCACATCCACCATTTTTTTTTCTTTTTCCACGGAGATCGTATAGATCTATAAATCAAATGTATGCATTTTCTCAGGTGATATATCTTTACTTGTATACAATGTATAATGTAAATGACTCTCTCACTTGTTCATTTTTTACCACTGTTAAATGCTTATACTATGACCTTATCCATTAATAAAAATCGTTTGTAAACAAAAAAAGCTTGCTGTGGTAATGTTGTCTGCTACTGTCATGTAAATGAACCTTGGTCTGGCTCTCAAGAACTGTTCATTGTGTGATGCTAATCGACACTGTATTGTTCGAATTTTTATTGATGACAGATGTGTATTGTTTAGCAGGTGAGAAGAGCTTATCTCCGAGTCACCTTGTCTGGGTAAATGACTAGCAATTAACTCATGTCAATTATTTCGGAGACAGAACGTCTGTCTCCTAAAAGATGTGTATTAGAGGCTCGTTAGTAAACCATTGTATGATGTTGTGGGTGGAGTGTGTCATTGTCCATCCGATTACTGCAAGTATTCTTTTTGGTGTATATAAGAGCCTGCCTCTCCAAATCTAAATTGGAGATTGATGCTCTGGGAGAAAGAGTGGATTATATGGAGAATAAAATGTGCGATTTCACTGCTGCGCACAATGAATTAGTGGACTTCCACTTTGATCTAGAAGAAGAAGTGAGACAACTCAGGATCAAAGTCGGAATCAATGAGGACAGAAATCAAAGAAATAACATAAAATTCAGAGGTATACCTGAGAATGTGAAGCCAGCAGACCTTAAACGCGTCAATAAAACCATGATTTCTGCGGGGCGCATGCGCGAGGCTCTCGATGGTGGAAGTGTTCTGTTAGAGCTCTGCACTCCCCGCCACTACATCGGGACTTAACTAACCCCCTTAACCACGCAGCAACCCCGCTTTTTTGAGCAATCTCCTCTGGAACGGGCTCTGCCTCACCCGGGATGGTTTTGACAGGCCACCGCGGCAAAACAAAGCCTAAACCGATCAAGGAAGCTCTGGCCCGCGCCTCTTCCAAGATGGTGGCAAAGGCCTTGGCTAAGCAACAGGCCGCCTCCCCGAACAGATCTACTCTGGCGGAAAGTGAGGAGGGTGATGATACTGATTATCATGGCGGTTCCCCTACCCTCCCGTCATCAGGAATGTCGCAAACTGACTTTCTTAAACATATGGAATCTATGCTACATTAGGCCCTTAAAACTACCTCTGACCAGATAACTAATAGACTGTCTCGTGAGATCAGAGAGCTAGGTCAGCGTACAGCGGACTTGGAGACCAGGGTGGACAATATGGAGCTTACTCTACAAGAGCAGGCCCAGGAGCAGGCGGCTCTCCGTGAGGAGAACGCCGCCCTACTAGCACGTTTGGAAGACGCGGAGAACGGTTCTCGTAGGTCTAACTTACGCATTCGGGGCATACCTGAGTCTATTGATGACCTGCAATCTTTCTCCACGGCCCTGTTTCAGGAACTTTCGGCGTCTTCCATTCTGATCGAATGGCTAGAATTCGACAGAATCCACAGGGCCCTGACCCGCCGACAGCAAGATGGTCCCCCAAGGGACATCATTGTTAAGCTACACTTCTTCTGCACGAAGGAACAACTGCTTGCTGCTGCTCGCAATAAGGACACCCTCCTGTTCCAGGGCCATGCATACCAGCTTTTCTCTGACCTGGCCCCCACAACTATTGCAAAACGTTGTGCCATGAAACCGCAGTTACAAGTGCTTGTACAACATCAGCTGAAATACACGTGGCATTTTCCTTTTGCTCTGCAATTTTCTTATCAAGGCCAACAACATTCCTGTACTTCACCGGAATCCCTCCAGCGCCTTTTGGAGTCCCTCCATCTTGCCTCCCCTGCACAACTGTCAGAGACTGCCAGCTCGCACCCCGGCCCGCAATGCCGCTCACCCATACCCAAAGGGATCCCAGCCGGGTCCACCTTCTATCCACAAGGGAACCCCTGCTCGCATACCCAAAGATGGACTATCCGATCGCCAACTGTACTCACCTCGTTGAGTTTGGTTGACTAACCTTCTCCTTGCAGGTTTCTTGTCTTATTGTTTCCCTAGTGCCCCGAGGATCTTCCTCACCTGAGTCGACCGGATCGTCTGGATCCCTTGTTACCATCCAATCCACCCATCGACGGTTCTCCGACCGAGGCACTTGGGAACTGCTTACCCCTGATCTCCTCCTCTACACGGAGGAGATTGCTACATCCACTTGTCACTTCTGGGGATTGCCCAGGTTCAGTGCTGCATTTTTCTAATTTTCTGCTTTTATTTTGTTTACATTTTCTTTTTTCTTTTTATTATATATTTTTTTTCATTTTACTGGTTTTTCACTGTAATGCTCCTGTTATGGACAATTTGTGTTTGTCTATTTCCCGCACCCCAAGTTTGCCCTTTGCAGATGGCTTCCTATGTACTGTTGGCTTATCTCCCCGCCTGGGTCTGTCTGGATGCTAGCGGATGCTGACCCGTGTATACTGCATACTGTGTTGGTGATTGTCTGTTGTAGCCTACGATGTATTGGGGGAGATGCTATTACACCCCTACAATTACATTTATTTTCGTATCCTCCATCTCAAAGGCTATCCCCTTTCCCCTTTCCCAAGCCTTCCCTTCTCTTCCCCACGCCCTTCCTTCCCCCCCACCCCTTCCTTTCCCTCCTACCTTCCTTTGTACTTTAGGTCCACCCCCTGCATTCTCCCCTCTACCACCCCAGTCTTCATCACCCCTTAACCCCTCCCCCCTCCCTCACCCTCAACCCTACCTTCCCTCTACCTTTCCCCCCCCCCACGCTTGTACCCTGTTATGTTAACTTGTTAACAACTCTCTCTCTCTCAGGTATCCCAAATGTTATTTAGGGGTTGTGGCTGATGGTATCAGTCCTGATAATTGTATTACTATTACTATTCTTTTCTGTTGTTTGTTTTGTTTTTGCTACCAAGCACAGGCTTTTTTAATAGCAAGTTGACTATCACCTATCATTTTAAAGATCTGTGATTTATATATCCCGTTTGTGGCGGGAAGCTGTCACTGCTCCCCCTCATTGTGGTCCACCAATTCGCAGGCTGGCTGGCTGGCTCGCGTATCGGTGTACTATTTGGTCAGGCGATAGAGTTTGGCTCTTCTCCCTCCCTATGTCCATTAGCTTGCCTTACATGGTTACTCTTCTCTTCTTCTCTTTACCTCTGCTCTCTCTTTCCTTCTTTTTTCCTTTCCCTTTCTCAAGTCAGCTGGGTTGCATGACTCTCCAGGTATCGTCTAACTCCTCTTTACCCGTCCCCAGATGGCCCCCTTGAACATACTCTCACTGAATTTTAAAGGCCTCAACTCACCCAATAAAAGGGTTAAGGCTTTCCAAACATTTGCAACCTTAACCACTTCAATCCACCTTCACGTCCAAAGACGTGAACAGCGCAGACCTGAGGCGCCGGGTTGACGTCTTTGGACGTGATTTGCTTGTAATTCCCCGCGCGCGCCACAGGGTGGCGCGCGGCGGGGAAAAACAGTCCCGACGCATCACCGAGGATCCGATGCGTGTACCCGGCGGCCGCGATGTCCGTCAGGTACACGCGATCGTCGGTGAGACAGCAGGGACGTGGAGCTCTGAGTGTAAACACAGAGCTTCACGTCCTGTCAGTGAGGTGACAGATGCTGTTTCTCTTGTACATAGGGAGACAGCATCGGTCACCTCCCCCAGTCACCCCCCTCCCCCCACACAGTTAGAACACACCCAGGCAATACATTTAACCCCTTCCTCACCCCCTAGTGTTAACCCCTTCAATGCCAGTCACATTTATACAGTAATTAGTGCATTTTTATAGCACTGGTCGCTGTATAAATGTGAATGGCGCCAAAAATGTGTCAAAAGTGTCCGATGTGTCCGTCGCAATATCGCAGTCCCAATAAAAATCGCAGATCGCCGCCATTACTAGTAAAAAAAAAATATAAAAAAAAAAAATCATAATTATGTCCCCTATTTTGTAGGTGCTATAACTTTTGCGCAAAGCAGTCACTTATTGTGATTTTTTTTTTTTTTTTTTACAAAAATACGTAGAAGAATACGTATCGGCCTTAACTGAGAAAAAAAAATATAAAAAAAAAAAAAAAATGGGATATTTATTATAGCAACAAGTAAAAAATATATATATATTTTTAAATTGTCGCTCTTTTTTTCATTATAACGCAAAAAATAAAAACCGCACGGGCGATCAAATACCACCAAAAGAAAGCTCTATTTGTGGGGAAAAAAGGGACGCCAATTTTGTTTGGGTGCCACGTCGCACGACCGCGCAATTGTCAGTTAAAGCGACGCAGTGCCGGAAGCTGAAATTTCGCCTGGGCACGAAGGGGGTTTATGTGCCCAGTAAGCAAGTGGTTAAAAGTGGGTATAGTCGCCCTTCAAGAGATGCACTTTTCAGCTCGCACTACCCCTACATTTTTTAGTTCCCGGTACCCTCAGCTATACACTGCTTTGGCTTCTACAAAGCACCGTGGAGTTCTCATTGCTCTTCATCATACTCTCCCCTTTACAGTAATTTCGGAGATCAAAGACCCTGAAGGTTGCTATATAATACTGGTAGGTTTACTTCAGGATGTGGAGACTATCCTTGTCTCCTACTACGCCCCAAATACTAACCCAAACCCCTTTTTTTCCACACCTGTTTCAGGTCATACACTCCCACTGCAAAGGCACACTATTTTTATGCAGTGACTCCAATCTTGTGTTGCAACCGCACATGGACAAATCACCCTATGCTCCTGACCAGTACTCCCCCTCAATACGTTTCCGGAAACTTTTACAACAAGCCTCTTTGCTTGACACCTGGCAGGAGTGCAACCCGACGAATAAGAATTACATGTTTTACTCATACCCAAATAAATCCTTTTCTAGGATTGACCACATCTTTGTCTCGGTCGCCTCCTCCCCTATACTACTTAACTCCATTATCCGGCCTATCTCCTGGTCTGACAACTGCGCAGTACTTACCACTGTCTCTTCTCTAGTTCCTATGTCCAAAGATCGTACCTGGTGCATAAATGAAGCACACCTCACTAATCAGTCTTATTGCTTTGATATTCAAATCGCTCTGGCTGACTATCTAGAGCTCAACTCTACCCCTGATATTTCTTCTGTCCTTCTTTGGGAGGCGCATGAGCCTGTTATCAGGGGTAAATGCATTTCAGTATCCACCCATCTTAATTGTGATAGAAAGGCCAGGTTAGCTGGACCGAAACACTATTTTCATCACTGTTTTCTTCAGTTTCAGTCCTCCCCCACTGAGACACATAGATTGCAGATAGAAAAAACAAAGACAGAACTAGATCTGGCGCTGGCTGAATTAGCTGACAAGGCTATCCGTAGATCTAACCACACTATCTATACAAAGGCTAATAAACCAGATACCTTTGTAGCCCTTCGTCTTCGTCACCCAGAGCAGAACCATGTTCCTATCAGGCTGTGTATAGACAAAAACACTTAGGCCCCGTACACACTATCAAATCCATTTGTTCAAATCGGTCGGACCGACCGATTTGAACAAATCTGTCTGCTTGGATTTTGGTTTGCTCGCGTGTACACACGAGCAAACCAAAATCCCCGCCAACAGACAGCGCGCTGACGTGGCGGTGACGTTGACGCCGCCACGTCACCGCACCAGGAAGTAAAACACTTCCGTGCATGCGTCGAAACCATTCGGCGCATGTGCGAGAAGACATGTCTGCTGGTTAGCGTACAGCAGACATGTCGGGCAGACGGGTTCCCAGCCGACAGATTGGTAAGCATGCTTTCCAATCTGTCGGGTGGCCAAATCCGTCGGCTCGCCCGTACACACGATCGAATCTGTCTGCTGAAACGGTCTAGCAGACCGTTTCCAGCAGACAGATTTGATCATGTGTACGAGGCCTTATACTAGTAATCCTGTAAAAGTCTTATCTGAATTTCGGAAAAGATTACAAACGCTTTACAAAGCTCAATCTTCGTTTACACCTTCTACTGCAGATGAGCTGTTTCGAGATATTCCCTTACCCACTTTATCAGATTCTAATCGTGAGTCCCTTGAGAAACCTATCACGAC
This sequence comes from Rana kukunoris, assembly GCA_029574335.1. Lineage (NCBI taxonomy): Eukaryota > Metazoa > Chordata > Amphibia > Anura > Ranidae > Rana > Rana kukunoris. The sequence continues at coordinate 267,425,284 of CM056059.1, read as the reverse complement.
TGAAGAGGTCCTAGCGGCTATCAAGACCCTTAAATCCAACAAGCGACCGGGTCCTGATGGGCTCTCGGGTACTTATTTCAAGAAATTTGCTGTTACTCTTGCCCCCCTCCTCACTAAATCTTTTAATGCCCTTCTTCAACACCACTCCTTTGGCCGAGATACATTGACAGCTATAATAGCCATGATTCCTAATCCTAATGTGGATAACTCCCTCTGGTCCAATTTTAGGCCTATCTCATCTCAATATTAAACTCCTAGCCAAAGTAATGGCCTTACGCCTTAATCCTATCATAGGTGGACTGATACATAAAGACCAGGTAGGTTTTATACCTCGTTGAGTTGTAGAGTTGTCCTCTTACAACATTTAGCCAGAACCCGTAAGATCCCTATGCATCTGTTATCTCTGGACATTAGAAAAGCCTTTGATACAGTCTCCTGGCCCTATCTAAACTATATCCTCACTCGCTGGGGTTTTGGTCCACACTTTATGCAGTGGGTGAACTCCCTCTATAATCAACCTCAGGCCTACATTAAATACTCTGGGATTCGCTCTGATAGCTTTCAGATAGAAAGAGGCACTAGGCAGGGATGCCCCCTATCCCCTTTAATATTCGCTCTGGCGATTGAACCCTTAGCAGCCCTAATTAGAGCTAGCCCTGATGTCAAAGGTTTGGAGGTAGCTTCCATCTCTCATAAACTCTGCTTATTTGCAGATGACGCGCTCCTGTTTGTTACCTCTCCCCGTACTACCCTCCCAAACCTTATCCAAATTTTAGAACAATTTGCACATATCTCTGGCTTAGAAGTAAACAAGTCTAAATCTAAAGCTCTCAATGTATCTATTCACCCAACGGAGGTTGCTCATCTGCAAGAATATTTTCCTTTCACCTGGTCCACCACATTTCTACCATATTTAGGTATAAAACTGACGACTGATCCAGCCTCTCTATACAGATCTAACTACCTTCCTATGCTATCACATCTATCTTCCCTGCTGGATGCTTGGAAGCTGCTCTGTGTCTCTTGGTTGGGACGTGTGGCAGCTGTTAAGATGTCCCTACTTCCAAAACTTTTGTATCTATATAGAGTCCTCCCGATTCCAGTCCCTTCCTACTTTCATCGTATTGTTTAGTGCCAGGTTTTTAAATACATTTGAGGCCCCATAAAACCTAGAGTCTCCAGATCCATTCCCCTTCATAATAAGCTTAGTGGAGGGCTAGGAATTCCTAATTTCGCTCGTTATTAAGCCGCTCAACTAACCCAAATCACGTTATTTCATGCCTCATCTATCCCAAATAGAAGCTCCGATATGGGTTAGCTTGGAAGCTATAGATGTTTTTCCATTTCGAGTGTCCAATCTTCTATGGTTGCCCCCTTTGGCCTGAGGCCCTATACTTAACCCGGTTACGCGTCACTCACTCAAACTTTGGGATAGTCTTAGTGGATGTTTCCAGCTGATATCCTCCCATACCCCGCTCCTCTCCTTTCTGGGACACCCGCTCATCTATCTCGCTTTCACAAAACCTGACTCTTTCCGGCTCTGGCTCCAGGCTGGACTCCACTGGGTAGGTGATCTGACCACTGCCACCTCCCTTAAATTCTTCCCAGACCTACAGACCCAGGCTCAACTCCCTCCCAGGGAATGTTTCCGCTACCTACAGATAGCTCATTTCGTCCGAACCGTAATAGGCAATTGCTCCTCTCTACATGGCAAGACCTTTTATGAGAATATTTGTGATTCGGATCCACACGCCCCGGGCACTATCTCGCAAATCTATAGTCACTTCACTACCTCTTCAACTGATCTTCCCCTCTATATTGCGCAGTGGTCAAAGGACCTTCAGATCACGCTGGATAAGGCTGACTGGGCCGACATCTGGGCCCGAACAAAATCCTCCTCCCAAAATGTTGTGGCCCTGGAGGCCAATTATAAGGTTCTCATGAGGTAGTACCAAGTCCCCACTAGAATTTTAAAAGTTTTACTGACCTATCCATCAGTATGTTTCCGAGGTTGTGAAATGAGGGGTATTAATGAGCATATCTGGTGGTCCTGTCCGATTGTGCAGCGATTCTGGGTGACAATATTTCAGATGGCTTCCACTAGATAAAAAATGTGTATAAAATTCGCGCTACGGAAAGACAAATGATAACAGGCTCCAGACAATGGGCTAGTATCCAAATGTGCAATCAAATATAAATAAAATATATATGTTTGTGAGCTGCCTCCCAAGAAATTCAGTGTCTGAATAGTATATTGGAATGGGGGGTGATAGGGGGCGCTAAATGAGTAACTAAAATTAATATTGTGTAGAACTACAGATCATATATACTTGCAAAACATATGTACGTTTCGTAAGATTTACGTCATCAGGAAGCTTACGTCGAGGCGCAGACCAGTCACGCATCCCCACGCCACTTCCGGATCCTTGGCTCACGGCGGTGGAACCCACGCCAGCCAAACAACAGCGACGGACATCCAGCCTTTCTCTACCTAAACACGCTGACAAGCCTCAGTGCCGGGATCGGGCACTGTTGAAAGTAAGCAGCCACTTGGCTTGTATTTTATATGTTCATTTTTAATAAACAATATTACACTATGATGGTTCTCTCGTTCTGGCTTATATGAATATTGGATAATCTCCTGGAAAAACCTTGACCGCTGGGAAAATACTTTCTGACAAAGCGCTGCATGACTTCTTTTTTAAATAAAAGAGTCCATTTGTATCGGTAAGGAGCCATTTTGTCTGATCACTTCGGGTGCAAATAATTATTTCCTAGGTGGTGGTCTTATATCTACAACCTATACCACATAAAGCAATTGATGTTTGAACACCTGTTGGGAGCATTACATCCAGCATCCACTGTTGGAATTTGTCTTGCATTATTTGCACTCTATTGCATGGACTTTTTTCTCAATGTAACTGAGTATCACATACAGTATATATCCTATGTTGGAATTTCACTTATTCACAATTTTTTTGATACATTATTCACTATTAATGATTATTCATATGTATTGCAAGTATATATGATCTGTAGTTCTACACAATATTAATTTTAGTTACTCATTTAGCGCCCCCTATCACCCCCATTCCAAGATGGCTTCCACTCTCCTCAATGACGAGCTTTTACCTGACCCTGCTCTGGCTCTCTTAAATCATTTACAGAACGATTACACGAGGGCCCAAATTAGACTCTTGCTACAACTAACCACCGCTGCTAAACAGACTATTGCTAGGGCTTGGAAATCTCCAAACTTGTTTAGATTTAAGTCTTTTTTTTTATTTAAAAATAAAATAATAATACATGTACAACTAAACATATAATATACAACAATACAGTACATACTGTCGTGTGCCCCTTTAAACCTTGGTCATCGTCATCCGTACTTCCCAGCCCTATTTAAACCCTCCCACCACCTGGTTATCTGGGGGAAACACGACACTACCTGAAACACGCACAACGGAAAAAAAAAAAAGAGGGAGAACCACAAAAAAAAAAAGGAGGAAGACAAACAGAGAAATAATATATAATTATAGTAAAAAAAAAAAAAAGGGATGGAAAGGAGAGATCCCTCCCCTCCCTATTATCCTCCCTTTGTACCTATCCCTCTCTATAATAGTTGCCCTTACGTCACTACCCTAGATACCAGGAAGGATTCCCAGGAAGACCATGTTTTTAAGTATCTTTCTTGTTGATGTCGTGCTGTCAGTACAAGTTCTTCTAACTTACTAATTTCTTTCACCTTATTTATCCACATCTCTATAGTTGGTGGGGCTGGTGATTTCCACTTCTTTGTTATGCAGGCTTTTGCCGCATCTAATAGGTGGCGTATGCTTATCTCTCTATATACTTTTTCTGGGATTTGGTTCATATGTAAGAGATACAATTCTGGATCTTCAGGTATCTCATATTCTGAGCAGAATTGGAGGGCCCTTTTGATCTCTAACCAAACTTGTATGTTGCTGAAGTTAAGAACAGAGTGACCCTAGCAATGATCCATGATAAAATAGAGGCTACAATTCTGGATCGTATGGCCCAACACAGCAAAACTTGGACCCCCTGGGTGGAACACTTTCTCCCCTCGGGATTCGATACGACCCTACTGACATCGTAAATATCATGAAAACTCCATTCTAATGTACTACGCCTTTTGGAGATTGTGTGACCCCGCCAACATTCTTTTTACCTTCCCCTCTCCCTTCCTGCTCTCTCTTCTCTCATCTCACCCTTCTCTTCTTGCTCTCTTCTTTTCTCTCCTCTGTTTTCTGTTTTACCTGAAATACCTTATATGAACCCGCTCGGGCGATACTACATGTTCTCGTCTGGATTTAGCCCACGGTTTATCTTTTGATGACTTACAGAGTGCTCTTCTGAGATGTACGTTGCTATCGGTTTAGGACTTCCTCCTTCTCCGGTATTCACCTTATATGTTCCTTGTTGTTGGACCTATGGTCCATTTACATTGTTACATTATCCCTGATATTCTTTATTTTAGACATTTGTTGTTCATGTCCTGAATGCTATGTTATTGGTCCTATGTATATGCTTGACTCCTCTGGATTGTACCGTAACGTACTCTTAAGTGTGATAATTCAAAAATGTCTGTCACTGTACTCTATGTTCTATTATTCAATAAAATACTTGAACAGAAAACCATGATTTCTGATCTAATCCCTGCCACCCCTCAACAAGAGATGGAAATTGACAGGGCACATAGACTATCTAAACCACATTACATAGCAGAGAAAACACCTAGAGATGTCATTGCTAGGATCCACTTTTTCAATGTCAAGGAACAGCTGATGCAATTCGCTCAGCTCCACTCGCCACTCCCAGATCCGTGTTCTGGAATAATCCTTTACTCGGATTTGTCACAAGCGAGAATCTTAGCTCGCAAAAATCTAAACTCGATTACTAAAGTGCTCAGAAACCATGGCATAATTTACAAATGGGGCTTCCCCACAAAAATTCTGGTAGAATTTAAAGGCACCTCATACACTATTAACGAAATGGAACAAGGTCTAAAAATCCTCCGCTCATGGGGTCTACTCCCAAACCAAGAACATACCAAAATGGACACTACTACACCTGGTCCCATTTCCCAGGACTGGAAAACAGCTTAAAAATCCTCTCATGACGAATTTTAATGTTGCGGTCTCCAGGCACAAACCGAGGCCTCACAAATCTCTCTTATGCCCATGTTTAAGGGCCTTTTGCAGCTCAGGGAATCCAGATTTTGAATAATTCCTGACTGGAATTCTCTCAAATTTTTTACCCCCAACCGATTGGAAGACTCCAACTCCATGTACACAGTTGGAGCACAACAACTCCTATTCTTTTTTCACAGTTTTACTAAGCTTTTGTTGATTTTCCTTCCCTGGTTCATTCACCATTTTCTGTTTTTTTTTTTTCTGCTGCCTGTACACTATTTCTAAAGCAACACCACCATCTACTGGCAAAACAGTATTACTACACCACAATGATATACCATCTACCCACAACAAAACTATCTCCTATAAGACTGAATCTACAACAAAGCATCCTCAACTGATAAGATATGCCACTTAAACTCTTGTCTTTCAATTTCAAAGGCTTGAACAGCCCTCATAAAAGAAAAGCATTGGGGACAGATGCAATTAAATTCGGAAGTGATGTTGTTTGCATCCAAGAATCCCATTTCGCTAAGGATAAAACACCTACCTTCAAACATCATAATTTTCCCCACATTTTCCTCTCCAGCAACGAAAGAAAGAAAAAAAAGGGGTGGCTATAGCTATCAAAGACACTGTCTCATTCCAACAAATAGATCTCAAAACTGACACCCAATGAAGATACATAATTCTGGTTGCCACCACTGCTTCCTCTCCGTGTAGAAACCTTCTGAGGTGAAACGCCAGCGTCGGTTGGAAGTCATCAGTATCAGACCCAGCCAGTATTCAGCAGATAGGCTTACCACCTATCGCTAATACGATACATTTTTATCAGATATTTGACACTGTTAAAATAACTTCTGTGCGGATGGAATACACTGATGTTTCTGCTACAATTTTTTATTAAAGAAGTTCTCAAGAACTTGTTTTAAACTTATCACGCTATGAAGTCTTCTTCCTTTAATTGCATTGATTGACCCTTTCACACTTGGGAGAATTTGGAAAACGTGTGGACCCGAGCAGAGTGCTAATGAGCCTGGAGTGGTAACATGCCTTGGGAACTTCAAAGACGGACCCTCTCTTCTGCATCCCTCCTATTCCAGGAACCCTTGCCTTATGCCTGTATGATCTCTTGCTACAGGGATCCATCTTATTTGGTAAGGGGTCACTTCGCCCAAACTTTTTTATCTACTTCTCCTGCATATTCAAGTTTTACAATGTATGGAAGAATTGATCTTATTGTCTGCTGAAACTCTTTCAAGAAAAGTGGACTGTATATTTATATTCTAAAAGCACCTTCCCAGTGAACTTTGATTACATAATTTTAATTGGAATTGTGTGTTTTTTGTTTTGTTTTTCATGGTATATATATTTTTGGAGGTTGCACTTATATACTCTTTATTTTTGCACCTTAGACAACGTGACATACACTATTGTGAATATATATGCCCCTAATAAAAATCCCCACCAATTCATCCAAAAAGTGATTGGGAAGACAAGAAAAATTTAGAAAGGCCACCTCTTGATCTGTGGAGACTTCAACGCACCGTTGGATCTTTATATGGACACCTCCATGAAAGGAAAAGCTCCCAAAATGGGTCTCTCCAACATTTTCTCAGCAGAAGACCTGTACGATCCCTGGAGATGCCTTCATACCATGGAAAAATACTTTACTTTCTTCTCCAATGTTCATAAGACGTACTCCAAAATAGACTATTTTATCACAAATAAGAATCTCCTCACAAAAGTAGCGAATGCTAGTATTCACAACCTAACATGGTCTGATTATGCTCCAATCACTCTTGATATTAATTCGAACCAAAATTGCCCCAACAATTATCTTTGGAGAAACAACACATACATCCTCTCCCAGGAGAAACATAGATCTGTGATTAAAAAAAGGTCTAAAATAATGTTTTGATGTAAATGATAATATGTCTATTAACAACACTACTCTATGGTGCGCCCACAAGGCATATGCAAGAGGTCTCTTAATGCAAATTACCGCTAGAGAGAAAAAAATTGAAACAACACAATCAACTCAATACTAATAGAAATTTCCAACCTTGAAAAGTTGCACAAAAAAAACCCCCAAAACATAATCTTAGAACGCCAACTCAATAACCTTAGATCTGATCTTAGATCCTTATTAATTGCTGACCATGACAAATATCTTAAAAAACTAAATCTAAAATACTACTCCCAAGATAACAGAGCAGGTAAGTTAATGGCCTCCCAAATAAAACTTTGCCAAAAAAAGAACAAAATTTATAAACTAACCCACCACACCTCAGGCAAAACAATCCTCAATCCTAAAAAGATAGCAGATAATTTCTCACTGTACTATGAGACACTCTATAATCTAAAAAATGACACTCTCACCCCCCAACCTAACGCTGATAACATCTCATCGTTTTTAGACAACATTGACCTTCCTTCCATTGATCCTATGTCATTAGAATTACTCAACAAACCTATATCAGATGAAGAAATTATTAAGGTCATACACGAACTACCAAAAAATAAATCGCCAGGCCCAGATGACCTATCAGGAGAATATTATACAGCCTTTGAAGAAACCCTAGTCCCCCATCTTTCCAACCTATTTAATCAAGCAGCTAACTCAGAAGCCCTCGCAAAAGAACTGCTAGAAGCAATAACTATCACTATACCTAAATCAGGCAAAGATCCCACTTCCCCTTTAAACGACAGGCCCATTTCCTTACTAAACTCAGATCTCAAAATCTACGCAAAGATACTGGCGAATAGACTTGTTAATATAATTCCCACCCTAATTAAACCAGATCAAGTTGGCTTTGTTAAAAGTAGACAGGCCCCAGATAGCACAAGAAGAATGCTCAATATTATTAACACTATAAACAATAATCAAACCCCCGCCCCGCTCTTAGCTTTAGATGCTGAAAAAGCATTCGACATAATGCATTGGGAATATATATCAAAAACCTTAACTAAATTTGGCTTTAACGGTTTTATCCACTCGGCAATCATGGCATTATATACCCAGCCCAACGCAAAGGTCTACACTTCAGGTATCTTATCTAGAAACTTCCAATTAACTAACGAAACCAGACAGGGCTGCCCCCTATCCCCTATAATTTTTGCCTTAGCTATAGAACCCCTAGCAGAATACATTCGATTATCCCCGAACGTCAGAGGTGTTACGATTGGCCAAGACGTGCACAAACTAGGACTATTCGCAGACAATATCATATTGACACTGACAGAAGCTTATATATCTCTGCCTACAATACACGCAATACTAGAAAAATTCAAAGATGTCTCATACTATAAAATCAATCAGGATAAATGCTTTATCCTCCCTATGAACATACCAGACTCGACAATCAACTCTTTACGCACAACACATAAATACAATTGGGACAACAAATCAATAACATACCTAGGGATCCAACTCACATTTCCTCCAACCAAAATGTATGATGCCAATTTCCCCACACTTTTAGACCAAATATCCCGTGACTTATCGCATATTCAAAAAAACAACTTATCCTGGGTTGGTAAAATAGCCGCTTTCAAGATGCAAACGTTTCCTAAAATTTTATACCTCTTTAGATGCCTCCCCATACCAATTCCTGCCAAGTTCTTTAAACAACTAGACAGCAAACTTAGACAATTTATCTGGAACAAATCCTCCCAGACGTTAGAAATTATTATTTTGCTTCTGTCTTAGATCAGATGAAACATTGGTTTACGCCAACAAATGACAAATTATGGGTAAACATTGAACGCCTAGCCACACACAATTTTGACCTCCCTTCTCTCGCAATAGCTAGCGCCATTATCCCTAAGATAACAATCCCCTAACTAAAAAGCATTAAAACTACTTTGTTCGCTTGGAAACACATTCTCTCAAAAACCAGACATGTAGAGAAAAAGGCTAAATTACATCTTCCCACAGAAGTCATTAATTATTGCAGAATCAGATTCTCTGTAAACGACTGGATCAGTAATGGATATAATCTATATCAGAACCTACCCCCTAATGTTAAGAACATCATCGAGACTAAGTAATTTGATCGAAATCCCTATGAACCTTTGGGAGTTCCTCTCTCCTCAGAAAAATAATAACAGGAAAGGTATATCTTTCTTCTACGATGTGTTATCCTCCCAACTGTTTACCAAAAACACAAATATGCTGAAATGGGAAAGATCTGGACCAGATTTTTTCCCCGACTCAGTGGATTAAAGCATTTCAAACAATAAGTAAATCATCCTCTTGCATTGAACACTGGGATAATGCCCAAAAAATAATTAATAGATGGTACTTAACATCATTAACCACTTTAGCCCCGGGCCTGTTTTTCAGATTCGGTGTTTACGAGACTAAAACATTTTTTTTTGCTATAAAATTACTTAAAACCCCCAAACATTATATATATTTTTTTCTAACACTCTAGAGAATAAAATGGCAGTCATTGCAATACTTTTTGTTACACCGTATTTGCGCAGCGGTCTTACAAGCGCACTTTTTTTGGAAAAAATTCACTTTTTTAAATAAAAAAATAAGACAACAATAAATTTGGCCCAATTTTTTTACATATTGTGAAAGATAATGTTACGCCGAGTAAAATGACACCCAACATGTTACGCTTAAAAATTGCGCCCGCTCGTGGCATGGCGTCAAACTTTTACCCTTAAAAATCTCGATAGGCGATGTTTAAAAAATTCTACAGGTTGCATTTTTTGAGATACAGAGGAGGTCTAGGGCTAGAATTATTGCTCTCGCTCTAACGATCGCGGCGATACCTCACTTGTGTGGTTTGAACACCGTTTTCATATGCGGGCGCTACTCGCGTATGCGTTCGCTTCTGCGCGCGAGCTCGTCGGGACGGGGCGATTTAAAAAATTATTTTTTTTGTTTTCGTATTTATTTGTATTAATTTTACCAATTTTTAACACTAAAATAAAAAAAAATAAAAAAATTATCACTTTTATTCCTATTACAAGAAATGTAAACATCCCTTGTAATAGAAAAAAGCATGACAGGTCCTCTTAAATATGAGATCTGGGGTCAAAAAGACCTCAGATCTCATATTTAGGCTAAAATGCAAAAAAAAAAAAAAAAAAAATTTTAAATGTCATTTTTCAAATGACATTTAAAAAAAAATGCCTCTTTAAGACGCTGTTTGGAACTGACGTTTGACGTCACTTCCGCCCAGCAGAGCTACGGGGATGGACGAGGGACATTTTTTCCCTCACTCGCATCCCCGCTGACCAGACGAGCGCACCCGATCGCCTCCGCCGCTACCGACGGCTCCGGTAAGCGGCGGAGAGCGCGGGAGCGCAGCGGGAGGGGGGGGGACGCTCGTCCGCTACCGATAACGGCGATCTCGCGGCGATTCCGCCGCGGAGACCGCCATTATCGTTTACCCGACCGCCCACAGAAGAGATGGATATCTCGGTTGTGGCAGCAGCTGCTGCCGTTACCGAGATATCCATCCTCAAAGTGCCGACGTATACCTGCGGTGGGCGGTCGGGAAGTGGTTAAAGTTATCCAAAATGTATCCAACTGCATCCGACATCTGTTGATAATGTAACGAGCAAATGGGAAACCTCCTGCACACGCTTTGGAGTTGCAAGACTCTAAAAAGTTTTTGGTACTCTATCTCATCCTTTATCGCCAATCTTACGGGTAACCTTGCCAAGCTTACTTCTACCAACGCATTATTAGGTATAGATCTAGACAAATACCCCACTATGTACAGGACTATTGTCTTACATATTTTGATAGCCTCAAGAATTACAGTGGCCTCTCTATGGAAATACGCAGACGCCCCACACCTACCAATGGTCATCACCAGATTAAACACCCAAGCTCAATTAGAACTATTATTAGCCTATAAGAATGATTCTATAATCCCCTATCGTAGAAAATTGATAATGTGGTTAACCCACCCGAAAGCTTCCAAATATTTAAAAGATTCTTTACTTTAATAATCTACCTATAGTCTGAAGAATAACATTATAAAATACTGAATCTTTGGTATAGATAATGACTAACTGCAGCCTTTATTTCAGTTTATTTGTATTTACTTTAGCTGCATAGGTGTACCACTGATCATCTTGGTGACCTCCCAGTCCTCCAGTTTGTACCCAATTGGGTACAATTGGGTCGCCAAGTACCGTATTCTTTTTCTGTTAAATGTTTGCCTGTACAAGAAGATTATACTACTTAAGTTGTATATTGAATGCAACTACCTCAAGTGTTGTAAATTGATAAACCCAATAAATAATTATTGATGAACAATAAGAGCCTGCCTCTCAATAAAGTTATTCTATGCCTGGTAAACCCTTTGTGAAGTCTTGGCTCATGTTTGCGGGAATATTCTAACCATTGGGAAGAATCATCCTGGAAACTGCATTCATCTCCACCATCTCTCTACCTCCTGTGGTAGCGATAATCACTGCTCGGCGATTGAGGGATGGAAAGAAGGCCGCAGTACCATAACCACTGCAGGTCTAAACAACTGGTGGCAAGCAACAGGATTGAATGGGACGCATAAAGACAGCGGGTGAATGGCCCAGCATTACAAGAGACTAAAGAGGACTACGCTAAAGGATCTGCTGGAAGCCTGAGGTCAGGTGGCAAGCAACAAAAAGAAAGCTACCCTCATAGCAGAACTAATGGAGGGCGACCAAACCAGCAGCATGGAAAATGTCAGCCAGGAGGAAACAGATTTTCAACAGAAGGTGATGTTGCGGCTAAACCTATATGGACCAAATCCCACACCGGAGATGGTAATGCAAGTCCTGGCGCAGGTGAGCACAGAAGGCAGAGCACAACAGGCAAGCTTAAACCAAGGAGACACCGCTTCCTTAGCCGGATCTATAAATGGAGGGCAGCGAAGAAAGATTAACTATGCTGCTTTTAAAAGTTTTTCGGAGGGAGAAATGGAAATTAAAGCATATTGTTATGTATGGCGGTGTACCTGGTCGTCAGAGCCTAGTCGCAGGAGGCGGCCTCTCGTACAGCACTGGCTCGGGAGCCGCTGGATTTGGGAACAGCAGACTCGGGAGCGCAGCGGGGTAAGGGTGCCTGGATGATGGTGCAGGTCAGCACGGCGCTGGTCCTTCCGGGTTGCTGGAACAAGAGGAGAGCAGGCACTCTGATGCGGAAGCTAGCAGCTTTGGTAGCGACTCTGATGCGTCTTGGCAAGCGACTTTGGTGCGGACGACAAGCGACTCTGGAACTGGTGCAGAGCGGAGTAAGGCAAGTGGACTAGACGTAGGCTGGGTCAGGCAGGCCGGGTCAGACACGTGAGCAAACAGGGGGTTCAGCAGGCAGGCGTAGTCGGTATTCAGGCAGAAGGTCTGGCAACAGTAGTAGCAGTAAGCAGAAGGCAGGGTCAAGGCGGGCCGAGGTCGTGTTCGGAGAGATGCGGATCGTCAGACGTAGCCGGGTCGGTATAGGAACTGGTTAATCAGGATACAGGTTAGACAGGTAAGTACGACAGATCAGACAGCAAGAGGCTGCTGCATCTGTCTGTCTTTTAAAGGCACATTGGCGCCAAACTCGCGCTAACGTGCACACGCGCGCACCACCGGCGCACGCGCACGAGCACGTGCACGCGCGCGCACACCAGGGGCGCGCCCTGTGACTACCAGAGCGCAAGCCCGCCAAGCTGGATAGACGCACTCCGAGGAACCACAGGTAGGAACTGAAACCCCATAGTTTGCCCTGACCCTATCCCCTTCTGGGGCACTCCACAAGACTTTGGCCAAGCCCAGCAGTCAGATCCCACCTTAGCAGGTTACAGGAAGGCCGTATGTACCCCTAAGGAAGGTAATGCTCAAGAGAACTTCCACTGGGACAAGGGACTGCTATATAGGGCCACAGGGGGAGTGGGAAGTGGGGCAGCCCAAGTTATAAAAAGGCAGCTAGTTGTACCCCGCAAATACAGAGCAGAGCTTCTAAAGCTCAATCATGATATCCCGTTAGCCGGACATCTGGGTATCAAGAAAACTAAGGACCGCCTTACCCAGACATTCTTCTGGCCAGGGATATCAAAAGACTTACTGCAGGGCATGTGACAGGGGGGGGACCACCCCAAGGCCAGGTTATGGTCCCTACCTATAATAGAGGAACCATTCTACAGAGTGGCAGTAGACCTGATAGGGCCCCTCAACAAACCCAGCGCCTCCGGAAGGCGCTACATGCTCACGGTGGTGGACTATGCCACCAGGTTCCCTGAGGCTGTGGCGCTCTCCAACATTGAGGCAGAGACGGTAGCAGAGGCTCTAGTCAGGATCTTTTCTCGAGTAGGATTCCCCTGGGAAATACTCTCAGATCAGGAACCCAGTTCACGGCAACTGTCACTCAACAGTTATGGCAGAGCTGCGGGGTGAAACCATTATTTAGCTCCCCCTACCACCCCCAGACCAACGGCCTCTGTGAACGATTCAACGGCACGCTTAAGCAGATGCTTACAGGGTTTTACAGAGTCCTACGGTCAATGGGAGATATTTCTATCCCATCTCCTGTTTGCCTACCAAAAAGTGTCCCTGGCGTCGAACGGGTTCTTCCCCTTCGAACTCCTATACGGGAGAAAAGTTCGGTTTCCCCTGGACCTCATACGGGAGCACTGGGAGGACAACACAGGAGAGGAAGGGGTCCCAGTTTTGCCGTACGTTACTGGAGTTCCGGGACCGCCTGCGGGCACTGACCGAATCAGTTTGGGAGAGCCTACAGGCGGCCCAGCAACGACAGAAACAATGGTATGACCGGGGAGCACGAGATAGGAACCTAGAAGTAGGGAAAAAAGTATTAGCCCTCAGACCATCCAAAAAGGACAAGCTACAGGCAGTGTGGCAGGGGCTATTTAAAGTGGGGGAACGGATTAGCGACACCACCTATATTGTGGCCAAATATTCGGATGAAAGAATCAGATGAGCCTTTCATGTGAACATGTTGAAACCGTACTTCGAGCACTCCGAGGACGTGGCCGCTATCTGTGCCCCATCCACTGACGCTAGTGAAGGACTCCCTTTACCCGACCTGCTGGCAGCTAACCAAGGTAACCTAGAGCAAGTTGGGTTGCTGGAGAAACAAAATCTCACCCTGGAACCCGAGAACTGCCATGTGGGCATGGCAGAGGTTCAATACCTATGGCATAGAGTAGGGTCTGGGAAACAGCCCCCCGAACCCGTGAAAGTAGAGGCAATAGCCAATTGGCCCCAGCCCCGCACCAAGACGCAGGTATTGGTGTCCCTAGGCACCGCCGGGTATTAAAAAAAGTTTGTCCCGGAGTATAGCACCCTAGCAAAACCCCTCACCGAGATGACCAAAGGGTCCCTATCCAAGCAGGTAGCCAGGTTCCCTGAGTGTGCAACGGCGTTCCATAGACTTAAGACAGCATAAAGCACCCTGTGGCGTACCTCAGCTGCAAGTTATTACCTCTGGAGGTCAGCTATGACACCGTGGAAAAAGAATGCCTGACTCTAGTATGGGCCTTAAAGAAGCTCCAACCGTACCTTTATGGCCGTGCCTTTACCCTACTTACTGACCACAACCCCCTCATCTGACTCAACCGAGTCTCTGGAGACAATCCTCAGTTGCTGCGCTGGAGTCTAGCGTTGCAGCCCTACAATTTTACACTGCAATACCGCCCGGGCAAGCAGAATGGCTTGGAAGTATAATTTTGACCCGGGCATCCCCTAGCCAACCTGGCAGGGTCAAGGTGGGTATGCCGACCCATGGGGGAGTATTGTGAAGAAAATAGACTTTATTCTGTATTTTCTCATAGTTTTGGTTTGTTTTTTAAGAACCCCTAGACCGATCTGGGTAAAATTTGGATATGTTGGTCCCCCAGATCAGGGCTGTGGAAAGGGGTGTTCCAACTTTGGAGAAAATTGTGTGCTCTCTTCCTGGAGATAATTGGTTTCTTCCTTAACTGATCTCAATATCTCCCAGGCAGAGAGAGGGCGGTGTACTATAAAAGCTTGCTGTGGTAATGCCGTCTGCTACTGTCATGTAAATGAACCTTGGTCTGGCTCTCAAGAACCGTTCATTGTGTGATGCTAATCGACACTGTTTTGTGTGAGTTTCTATTGATGACAGATGTGTACTGTTTAGCAGGTGAGAAGAGCTTATCTCCGAGTCACCTTGACTCTGTCACAGCACGTATAGGTCAATACATAG
Organism: Rana kukunoris; assembly: GCA_029574335.1. Classification (NCBI taxonomy): domain Eukaryota; kingdom Metazoa; phylum Chordata; class Amphibia; order Anura; family Ranidae; genus Rana; species Rana kukunoris. The sequence goes on along the minus strand of CM056059.1, from coordinate 267,409,951 downwards.
ACCATTACTTACAGCCTTTGGTCAGGAAAACTCCATCGTATCTTAAAGATACGGGTGATACAATATGCCTATTGGAGAATCTTGAAGTGAAGGGAGACTACATACTGGCCACGGCAGATGTGGCCTCCCTCTATACATGCATCCCACACCATCTAGGCATTGCAGCTGTACAATACTTTTTGAATAAAGAACCCACCCTCGCCTCATTCCAAAGCGATTACATTGTGGAGTTATTAGAGTTTGTGACCAAACACAACTATTTTTGGTTCAACCAATGCTACTACCTCCAACAAAGAGGTGTAGCGATGGGGGCCAAGTTCGCACCCAGTCTTGCGAACCTGTTTATGGCCAAGTGGGAGGCAGGGCCGGCGCTACCACTAGGCGGATTAGGCAGCCGCCTAGAGCGCACAGCTGTGTGGAGCGCTCAGCCGCTGGTTATTCTATCCCCGCACGCACTGTACAGAGCTTGCAACTATCTCTAGCAGGCAGCTCTGACATGTGTTAAATAGAGCCGCAAACCGCCGCCCCCCCCCCCCCGCGCGAGTGGTGCTCGCACTCTGACATGTGTCCTGTCCAGCAGCTATGCAGTTCCTCCAGGAGAGCGTCCTCCGCTCTGGTGTGTCCACTGTCCAGAAATTCCTCCTCTCCGCTCTGAGATCACAATGTCACATGATCTCCACATTTCTCCCGCCCCTCATGTTCCTCTGTCCAATCCATTATGTCCATTATATCTGCCCGGAGCAGCTACAGACTTCTCCCGTGTCCCTTCTCTGATGTGCACTCGTCTGTGTGAAGGGGAGGAGGGGAGGTGGCGGGAAGATCCAAACCAAGCAGCCACACGAAACACTGCTGCTGAATGATGAACCAGTGAGACTATTCTGGTAAGTGAATGAGATCTTTCACTTACTAGACTCTGCTTCCTTCTCTGTCTCTGATAGCCCCCCCCCCCTCCCGATAGCCCCGCCCCCTCCGATAGCCCCCTCCCGATAGTCCCGCCCCCTCCGATAGCCCCGCCCCCTCCAATAGCCCCCCCCTCTCCGATAGCCCCCCTCTCTGTCTCTGATAGCCCCCCCTCTCTGTCTCTGATAGCCCCCCCTCTCTGTCTCTGATAGCCCCCCCTCTCTGTCTCTGACAGCCCCCCCTCTCTCTCTCTCTCTTTGACAGCGCTCTCTCTCTCTCTGACAGCCCCCCTCTCTCTCTCTCTGACAACCCCCCCTCTCTCTCTGACAGCCCCCTCTCTCTCTTTGACAGCGCTCTCTCTCTCTCTGACAGCCCCCCCTCTCTCTGTCCCCTCTCTCTGACAGCGCCCTCTCTCTCTCTCTACCCTCTCTATCTCTGACAGCCCCCCTTTCTCTCTCTCCCCCTCTCTCTGACAGCCCCCCTCTTTCTGTCCCCTCTCTCTGACAGCCCCCCTTTCTCTCTCTCCCCCTCTCTCTGACAGCCCCCTCTCTCTGTCCCCTCTCTCTGACAGCGCCCTCTCTCTCTCTCTACCCTCTCTATCTCTGACAGCCCCCCTTTCTCTCTCTCCCCCTCTCTCTGACAGCCCCCCCTCTCTCTGTCCCCTCTCTCTGACAGCCCCCCTTTCTCTCTCTCCCCCTCTCTCTGACAGCCCCCTCTCTCTGTCCCCTCTCTCTGACAGCACCCTCTCTCTCTCTGCCCTCTATCTCTGACAGCCCCCTTTCTCTCTCCCCCCTCTCTCTATGACAGCCCCCCTCTCTCTCCTCTCTCTGACAGCCCCCCCCTCTCTCTCTCTCTCTCTCTCTCTCTCTCTCTGACAGCCCCCCTCTCTCTCTCTCTCTGACAGCCCCCTTCTCTCTCTCTCTCTGACAGTCCCTCTCTCTCTCTCTCTCTCTCTCTCTCTGACAGCCCCCTTCTCTCTCTCTCTCTCTCTCTCTCCCTGACAGACTCTCTCTCTCTCTCTCTCTCTCACACAGCCCCCTTCTCTCTCTTTTTCTCTCACAGCCCCCTTCACTCTCTCTTTCTCTCACAGCCCCCTTCACTCTCTCTTTCTCTCACAGCCCCCTTCACTCTCTCTTACTCTCACAGCCCCCTTCACTCTCTCTTTCTCTCACAGCCCCCTTCACTCTCTCTTTCTCTCACAGCCCCCTTCACTCTCTCTTTCTCTCACAGCCCCCTTCACTCTCTCTCCCTCCCTGACAGTCTCTCTCTCTCTCACAGCCCCCTTCTCTCTCTCTTTCTCTCACAACCCCCTTCACTCTCTCTCTCCCTCCCTGACAGTTTCTCTCTCTCCCTCCCTGACAGTCTCTCTCTCTCACAGCCCCCTTCTCTCTCTCTTTCTCTCACAGCCCCCTTCACTCTTTCTCTCACAGCCCCCTTCACTCTCTCTTTCTCTCACAGCCCCCTTCACTCTCTCACTCCCTCCCTGACAATTTCTCTCTCTTCCTCCCTGACAGTCTCTCTCTCTCTCTCTCTCACAGCCCCCTTCTCTCTCTCTCACAGCCTCCTTCTCTCTCTTTCACAGCCCCCTTTTCTCTCTCACAGCCCCCTTCTCTCTCTCTCTCTCTCTCTCTCCCTGACAGCCCCTTTCACTCTCTTTCCTTGTCAGCACTGGAAGTAGCTTTACTCCAGTCTGTTTATCTCTTGCTTTAACTCCTTCCTTACCATCATATGCCTATATATTGATGTATAACAGAATTAATTGATTAGCGTTATCCTCTTAAAGTGGTATTAAAGCAAAATATTTAATTTACTGCAGATTACCAATTTAAAGATGGGTGGCTGCATTAGTTTTGTTTTTTGTTTTATGTTCACCCGGTGATCCTGCTAGTAAGTCTTATGTATTTCAAAAGAACGAGCTGTCTTGCAGATGTAGCAGTTAGAGGGTTAAATCAAACCATTTAACACTGGCGAAGGGGGTGGAGTCAGGGGCGGACCCAGTGGGGGCGGCAAAATGAGGTTTCGCCTAGGGTGTCAAAAATCCTTGCACCGGCCCTGGTGGGAGGAGGATGTCGTCTATGCACAGGACACCCCATCTTTGGTCCTGTGGGCCAGGTATATAGACGACATCCTCCTCCTATGGAACGACAGCTCCGACTCTGAGATCATTTTTCAATGACCTAACTTTGAATGATAGGGGGATATCACTTATGCCGTGTACACACGGTCGTTTTTTGTGATGAAATAAAACAACGTTTCAAAAAACGTCATTTAAAATGATCGTGTGTGGGCAAAACGTTGTTTTATGTCTTAAAAAAAACGACCAAAAAAAAATTTGAAAATGCTTGAATTTTTTATGTCGTTTTTCAGAATGTCGTCTTTTGTTTCAAAAGTGATCGTGTGTGGGCAAAACGAAGTTTAAAACAAATTTTTTAAACCCGCGCATGCTCAGAAGCAAGTTATGAGACAGGAACTTCAATGGAACAGAGTGCCGTCGAAAGTGTCTTACGTAGCCGCGCTTTGCAAGAGCATTTTCAGAAAACGATGGTGTGTATGCAACATCGTTTTTTAAAATGAAGTTTGAAAAACGTTGTTTTGTTTCGTGAGATAAAACAAAGTTTTTTACATCACAAAAAGTGATCGTGTGTACGCGGCATTACGTTCGAGTATAGTACCAGTAAGATACATTTCCTAAATTTAGAAATAGAACTGGTAAACCGCAAATTTAATTTTAAAACGTATTTCAAACCAACTGACAGGAACGGTTTTATCCCCACGGATAGTTGCCACCACAGTTCGTGGCTCAGATCCGTTCCCCGGAGCCAGTTTTTTAGGCTCCGCAGAAACTGCACTGATACTGCGTCCTTCCTAACACAAGCAGAAATGCTTAAACAGAGGTTCATTGAGAAAGGATACTCAACCGAGGCAGTTAACTCTGAAATACAAAGAGCACTTACACTCGATAGATCACTACTAGTTGCAGTCAAACCAAAACCCCCTGCAGATGAGAGCTTTAAATTTGCCATGACCACTTTGTTTTCCATTCAACATAAACAGGTAGTGAACATTATTAATAAACACTGGGATATTCTAAGGAACGATAATGTACTGAACTCCATACTCCCAGAACGGGCAAAGGTGGTCTTCAGAGGAGCACCCTCATTACAAAATCGTATTGCCCCCAACATTATTAATCCCCCCAAAAAAAGCTATTTTTTTCACGATCTAGTCGGTTTTTTTCCATGTAAAAAATGCAAAGTGTGCCAACACAACACATTAGTGCGACGAAAAGTCACACATTTTGCATCTACTGTCACACATAAACAGTACACTATTAAACAGTTTTGTACATGCAAAACTAGTCATATTGTGTTTCTTATTACGTGCCCCTGCGGTAAACAATATGTTGGCCATACGATTAGATCCTTTTCGATACGTGTCGGTGAACACATTACCCTTATTAAGAGCGGCGATGTCAACCACACTGTCCCAAGGCACTTTAGCCAGTGTCATAATAGAGATCCCACTGGATCCCAGTTTGTAATCATTGATAGATATGAGGCTCCGTGGAGGGGCGGAGCCAAAACCAGGGGTGTCTCACGTTTATAGACATTTTGGATTTTTTAAATCCAGTGCCATCGCCCATTAGGCAAGAATGTAGACTGGGACATTAACTCTTTCATTGACAAATCGTAATGTATTAATCATATTAATAACTTTTATGCAATTTTAACTTTTACCATTGAGACCCGCTTCACTCATGTGTTATATCTGAAGCTGAGCCTTTTTCCATTTTATTGACCGTTTTCCTTCTATTCACTGTAAAAATCAACTTTCTGTAACAATATAATTTTGTACTAATACTCATATTGATTGTATATTTCTTATCATGTCTGTATTATTACTTGCATATGGTGCCCCGGTTGAGAGTCCCACTCATTCTCCGGTTACGCATAGAACTCGAACGGTTACGCATAGAACACAACATTATTAAATTTTAATTTTATGCATCTTTAAATAGATGCTTTTCCTTTAAACTGAGGCTAGGTTTTCGTTTTTTTAAGTATATATTTTCTGCATTGCATAATCCGGGTCTCAATATTATTGTTATTATTTATATTGAATACCCATTGCAATTATATACATGAGTTATTTACCTCATTATACACAATTTTGAGAGCTTTTAATTGTTCCTTAAATTTTAAACGTATGCCTAACATCATCGTCCAGCTCTCAGCCACTTTGATTTCCTTGCTATTTTGCATTGACACGCCCCTATGTGTACTGCGTGCAGCGCACACGTTGGAGCGCATCATGTGACCCGTGGAGTGCACTAATCTATGGTGCCTACCGTGGAGCGCACGTTGTACCCGCCCTCCGTCATAGACGCCGTCGCGTCATGACGTTTAGAGGTGCGGCTTCACATGCACACTCGCTCTACAATGAACGTCGTGTGCATGATTTACCTACGCACCGCCTCTGACGCACCCGCGCCGTGACGTGTGTGGGAGGTACCGTTATAGCCACATCCGAACGGCAGCTCTCGGTGTGGCTATCGGTTTTACATAATATCTACTTTGAAAGCTCATTTATTTTCTACTCACTGCGGATTGCCCCCATTTACACCTAAAAGTTATTTATTATTACTTTACTAGGCGGACAAGCGTTTCGTCCCCCGGGGGCACTTCCTGTTTCCGGCGCTACCATCTGACTACTCATATTGAGGCTTGGAACGCACGCCCGTGCGCCATTTTGGTTGCATCCCGGAAGTCAGACAGTGCATTACGCTACACAGGAAATGAGTGTGATTCTCATCAGGGGACTACACAGTATATATATATTTTGAGTGGTTATGGTGGATGAATATCCTTTGACAACGTGTTTGCACACGAAACGCGTCAGTGAAGACTCTACCGTCGCCACGATTCTATTATAATCTTTTTATCTCCAATTTATGTAAGTGCAATACTTATTAAATTTTCATTTACCTTTACGTTATTACACTATATTGCTCCTTTTTTTCTTCAACGTTCCCACTCTCACTCACGGAGTGTCAAGCCTTGAACATCAGAGCTTTTTCCTGACCACGGTGTCGATGAACATCTTGTTACCTGCAATTTGAGGAGGCCCCAACCAAGGTTGTCTGGTTTAAAGCTCATATGACTCTAAGGTTTATATAACTTGTAGAGTCCACATGTTCCGGTAAGCCTTCATTTTCAACAGGGTGACGGGCTTTCTTTTTCACTTTCACTGAAGCAAGACAGTGCTTGCCTTCATAGAGCATTTTTGCTCTCCCACTATTGGACACAATTGTCTATGTTTGGACGTATTTTCACTTGGTGTTTATTTGATTTTACTCATTACTCACTCTTAATTTTGTTAACTCATTGACGTAGTGTATTTTATTTTGCATATGTCTGTATTTAGCACTACACATTTTGTACCCACCTTGTCTGGGTAAATGACTAGTAATTAACTCATATAGATTATTTCAGAGACAGAACGTCTGTCTCCTAAAAGATGTGTATTAGAGGCTCGTTAGTAAACCATTGTATGATGTTGTGTGTCATTGTCCATCCGATTGCTGCAAGTATTCTTTTTGGTGTATACAAGAGCCTGCCTCTCAACAAAGTTATTCTATGCCTGGTAAACCCTACATGAAGTCTTGGCTCATGTTTGGGGGAATATTCTAACCATTGGGAAGAATCATCCTGGAAACTGCATTCATCTCCACTATCTCTCTACCTCCTGTGGTAGCGATAGTCACTTATGCTCGGCGATTGAGGGATGGAAAGAAGGCTGCAGAACAATAACCTCTGCAGGTATTAACAAATGCTCTCCTTGCCTTGACTGTCAGTTTAGGTGGACGACCATGTCTTGCTAGGTTTGCAGTTGTGCCATACTCTTTCCATTTTCCGATGATGGATTGAACAGTGCTTTGTGGGATGTTCAAAACTTGGGATATTCTTTTATAACCTAACCCTGCTTTATACTTCTCCACAACTTTATCCCTTATCTAGAAAAACAAAATTGAGGGGCTTATGGACTTTTTATAGTAATAGACTAGTTTTAGTTTCATTTATTTATAAATACATAAACCCAATTAATTTTAAAAGTCCTTTGCATTTCAGAAAAAATATACAGAAACATCCAATCAAAACATTGCACTGACTAGTAAATGAAGCACCCTAAAAAAGGACCTGAAAGAGAATCATTTCATTCTTTCCATAATAGCATTAGCATCCTAAAATGAGATTTAATGGGCCAGATTCAGAAAGAATTAGATTTCCGCAGAGTATCAGAGATACTCTATGCCGCCGTACTTTACCTGGCTCTAGGAGGAATTCAGAGAGATTTTGGCCCGTAAGGTACGGCGGCGTAGTGTATTTCTCCCGGCGGAATCAAACTACGCGAATAGGGGGCGTGAGGCATTTAAATTAAGCGCGTCCCCGCGGCGATCGAACTGCGCATGCTCCGTTCAGAAATTTCCCGCCGTGCATTGCGCGAAATCACGTCGTTACCTCATTTTTTTTAGTAGCGTCGTTTACGGACATTCCTATTCCCGGATGACTTACGCAAAAAAAAAAAATTTGAAAGTCGACGCGGGAACGACGGCCATACTTAACATGTGCCGCGTAACGTTAGACCAGCTAATAGCTGGTTTAACTTTACGTAGCGAAAAAATGACGTACGCGATTGCGAACGACGCTCGTAACTTTGTGGATCGCCGGAAAAAGCTAATTTGCATACTCCGACGCTGAAAACGACGCAAACTCCACCCAGCGGCCGCAAAAAGATCGCAGCGTAGATCCGAAGGCGTACGAAGATGTAAGCCTGTCAGGTCGAAGCCCAACGCCGCCGTATCATGGTTTGAGGATTCAAACTAGTGATACGGCGCGCAAAATTTGAAAATACTCCTGTCTAACACCAGTTAGACAGGCGTAATGGCTCTCTGAATCTGGCCCAATAGCTATAGCAATGGATTATCAGTTGCAATTTATCGGAAAAAGGCTTGACATGTTTCAAATGCGGACATACTTCTTCAAAAGCACAGTATATTTAACTAAGTAAAGGAGAACAGAAAATTTGAACAACAAAGATAATTAATACCTCCAAAAATAAAATGGACAATAATGCACTGTAACGAGAGGGTATCTCGTTATTGGGGTTTGTTTGCCTGACTGTGGACTGGAGTGTCGATAGCTGTCTTGGGTTCGAAATGGAATATCTTAAACGGATTTAACCCCTGTCCCATTTGGGGTTCTGTTACAATCGGTGGCAATAGTGGGATGATTCCCATCGCCAAAAGAACAGCTACAAGAGTACACAGGACAATGGAGACACAGTAGAAACGGCTAAAGCTCTCTTCCCTCAAGGACTTACTGGAGAACCGGGGCAGAGTGGCCAACACCCATAAGAAGAGGGACATTATCACAGAACGATTTGAAATGGATGGAGCTGAAAGACCCAACATAACGGGAAGGCCCAGCGTAACAGACAGGACACCCGAGGAGGCAAGTTTTGATCGGGCTGTTAAACTAAGACTGGCACACTATGGTCCTAACCCTCCACCGGAGATCATAGACCGAGTTATAGCTGCTGTGGATGCAAATTGGCTACGGCAAAGAGGTTCTGCAGCAGCAGAAGTCACAGCAGAACCAACTGAAAGGAGAAAGATACATTTTGCTGCTTTTAAAAATGTAATTGAAACTGAAGGGGAGATTGATGGGTACCTTGCTGATTTTGAATAGCAATGTGCCGTACACCGGGTGCCCACAGAGGAATGGGTTACCATTTTGTCTGTGAAATTGTCCAGCCAGGCCAATGAAGCGTTCAGGGCCATACCAGGTGAGGATATTATGAACTATGGACTGGTAAAAGAAGCACTTTTGGCCAGGTATGCAGTCACACCAGAGGCATTATGGAGGCGGTTCCAAGAGACGAGCAAGCAGAGTAAAGATATACCGAGTGGGCATGCCGCCTACACCACACTGCATCCCACTGGGTCGATGGATGCCAAGAAGAATGCGGGGGAGGGTTAGGACCATAGTGTGCTGCAGGTGTTCCTGCTGGAGCACTTCTTTGACAAACTGTCCCTGGAAGTCAGAGAGTGGGTCCGGGACCGAAAACCTTTCTCCTTGTCTGAAGCAGCTCGCCTGGCAGATGAATACACAGACACCCGCAAACTGGATAACTCTGTGGTCAAGACAACAGCTCGGGTGGATTATCGATCAGCAGCACCCCCTCTGGTTATTGCCTACCAACCCCAGTCGTACCGCCCTACAGCACCACCTCCAGCAGCCACTTATCCTCAGCAGCCTAGGTTCAACCCCCAGGGCTACTCACAACCCATCAAGTGTTTTGGGTGTAAACAGCTAGGGCACAAAAAACGAGACTGTCCGTTGAATCCACCCAGGCAGTCACAGCCATGGAGACAGCCGGTAAGGGGAAACTCCCACACATCCATGCCTGCGGCCCACTGTGTTGAGGAGGAAGAACATTGGGGAGTCCTGCATAAGGCAGATCCAATACAAGCAGCTAACCAGGACAACAGGCAGCAACACAGGCAGACTGTCTGGGTCAATGGAAAGGTAGCCAATGGCCTACGTGATACTGGTGCCACCATGACCCTGCTACAGAAGAACCTCTTTCCAGAGAGCCAGCACACCGGAGACACTGTAGCCGTAAGAGTAGCGGGAGGCACCGTCTTCCGGCTACCCGTTGCCGGTGTTCACCTGGATTGGCGGGTTGGTTCGGGACACGTGAATGTGGGGGTATGAAGGATTTGCCAGCGGATGTACTACTGGGGAATGATTTGGCCCCCCCTCATTTCTGCTTACGCCCCGATGTGCCCCGCTGAAGCTAACCCAGTGACTACCTGTGCCCAGACCCGTGCTGCTGGAACCAACCCGCTTACTGCTGAGACCCGGGTAAGACTATCTTCCCCGACATGTACCTTAGATCAGGCACAATATAACAAACTAAAATTGCATCATAGACCGAGTTATAGCTGCTGTGGATGCAAATTGGCTACGGCAAAGAGGTTCTGCAGCAGCAGAAGTCACAGCAGAACCAACTGAAAGGAGAAAGATACATTTTGCTGCTTTTAAAAATGTAATTGAAACTGAAGGGGAGATTGATGGGTACCTTGCTGATTTTGAATAGCAATGTGCCCTACACCGGGTGCCCACAGAGGAATGGGTTACCATTTTGTCTGTGAAATTGTCCAGCCAGGCCAATGAAGCGTTCAGGGCCATACCAGGTGAGGATATTATGAACTATGGACTGGTAAAAGAAGCACTTTTGGCCAGGTATGCAGTCACACCAGAGGCATTATGGAGGCGGTTCCAAGAGACGAGCAAGCAGAGTAAAGATATACCGAGTGGGCATGCCGCCTACACCACACTGCATCCCACTGGGTCGATGGATGCCAAGAAGAATGCGGGGGAGGGTTAGGACCATAGTGTGCTGCAGGTGTTCCTGCTGGAGCACTTCTTTGACAAACTGTCCCTGGAAGTCAGAGAGTGGGTCCGGGACCGAAAACCTTTCTCCTTGTCTGAAGCAGCTCGCCTGGCAGATGAATACACAGACACCCGCAAACTGGATAACTCTGTGGTCAAGACAACAGCTCGGGTGGATTATCGATCAGCAGCACCCCCTCTGGTTATTGCCTACCAACCCCAGTCGTACCGCCCTACAGCACCACCTCCAGCAGCCACTTATCCTCAGCAGCCTAGGTTCAACCCCCAGGGCTACTCACAACCCATCAAGTGTTTTGGGTGTAAACAGCTAGGGCACAAAAAACGAGACTGTCCGTTGAATCCACCCAGGCAGTCACAGCCATGGAGACAGCCGGTAAGGGGAAACTCCCACACATCCATGCCTGCGGCCCACTGTGTTGAGGAGGAAGAACATTGGGGAGTCCTGCATAAGGCAGATCCAATACAAGCAGCTAACCAGGACAACAGGCAGCAACACAGGCAGACTGTCTGGGTCAATGGAAAGGTAGCCAATGGCCTACGTGATACTGGTGCCACCATGACCCTGCTACAGAAGAACCTCTTTCCAGAAAGCCAGCACACCGGAGACACTGTAGCCGTAAGAGTAGCGGGAGGCACCGTCTTCTGGCTACCCGTTGCCGGTGTTCACCTGGATTGGCGGGTTGGTTCGGGACACGTGAATGTGGGGGTATGAAGGATTTGCCAGCGGATGTACTACTGGGGAATGATTTGGCCCCCCCTCGTTTCTGCTTACGCCCCGATGTGCCCCGCTGAAGCCAACCCAGTGACTACCTGTGCCCAGACCCGTGCTGCTGGAACCAACCCGCTTACTGCTGAGACCCGGGTAAGACTATCTTCCCCGACATGTACCTTAGATCAGGCACAATATAACAAACTAAAATTGGATTGTGACAAGTTGGCCAGTGAGAAATCGGAGATGCAACGACACTACGTCATGTATTATGAGATGTCCCGTGGCTTGAACATTCAAATGCACAAACAGGCTGAAATTGTCAAAAGGTTAAATGGGATTTGCATCCAGGTTGTGCCTTATTTCTCCCAAGAGCATCAGCAACAAGTTTTGTAAGCCATTGAGAGAGCAAAGCAAGTGACTGTTCCAGAACTGAATTACATTATTCACTCTGCAACCTTACAAATTCACCATCAGCTACCGACCTGGTAAGTAAAATGGAAATGCTGATGGGTTGTCCAGGTATAAGAGGTATGAAAATATGGACTAACTTTAGAGTCAACCTGTCTGGGGTCTCCTCCTGTGTTAGTCTCCTGCCGAAAGGGGAGACATGTAACAAGAGGGCCCTTGGAATCCAGAAGCTCTTACAAAGTATGAGCCAGAAAATAATGGACATAACTTGGATTGCTTTAACATGGGTCTGTAATTCACAATATATTTTAGGAGATCTGGAAGAACTATTAACAGGTAGTGTTGCTCACGAATATTCGCATTGCGAATATTCGCTACGAATATTGCATATTCGAGTATTCGCGAATATCTCGAATATAGCGGAGAATATTCGCTATTTCGAATATTCAAATTTTTTCAATTTTTTTTTTAGAACAGATCCCATCCTAGAGATCCCCATCGACGTCTAAAAGCATTGCTGGTATGATTAGAGACCTTGTGCCGAGTAGCTGCAGCGCTCATTTTATATTACCAAAAAATCGCAATGCGATTATTCGGCAATAGCGATATCGCGCGATTATTTTATATTGTAATATATCACGAATATTCTGAGCCAATCAGAGTGCTCCATTCCGCATTTCTCGAAATTTCGCAATTATTTTGTATTGTAATATATCACGAATATTCTGAGCCAATCAGAGTGCTCCTTCCGCATTTCTCGAATATTCGCAATTATTTTATATTGTAATATATCACGAATATTCTGAGCCAATCAGAGTGCTCCATTCCGCATTTCTCGAATATTCGCAATTATTTTATATTGTAATATATCACGAATATTCTGAGCCAATCAGAGTGCTCCATTCCGCATTTCTCGAATATTCGCAATTATTTTATATTGTAATATATCACGAATATTCTGAGCCAATCAGAGTGCTCCTTCCGCATTTGCCGAATATTCGCAATTATTGTGTATTGTAATATATCACGAATATTCTGAGCCAATCAGAGTGCTCCTTCCGCATTTCTCGAATATTCGCAATTATTTTATATTGTAATATAGCACGAATATTCTGAGCCAATCAGAGTGCTCCTTCCGCATTTGCCGAATATTCGCAATTATTGTGTATTGTAATATATCACGAATATTCTGAGCCAATCAGAGTGCTCCTTCCGCATTTCTCGAATATTCGCAATTATTTTATATTGTAATATATCACGAATATTCTGAGCCAATCAGAGTGCTCCTTTCCGCATTTCTCGAAATTTCGCATTCGCAATTCGCGATTCGCATTCGCATTCGCAATAGCGAAAATTCGCAATAGCGAAAATTCGCAATATTTTCATTTCCAAAAAATATCACGAATATTCGTATTTAGCGAATATATCTCGAATATTCGACTATATATTCGAGATATATCGCAAAATCGAATATGGCATATTCTGCTCAACACTATTAACAGGTTGTTGATTCTGAATGCAGGTTAATTGAAAGAGTGACTCATTCAATGTGGGAACACAGACTGTTAGGTGTTAATGTTGTCTGTTACTGTGATGTAAATGAATCTAGGATGGTTCCTAAGACCTTTTCATTGTGTGGTGCTAATTGACTCTGTATTGTGTGAAGGGCAATTGATGATAAATGTGTATTGCAGGTTAACATAAAGTCTAAAGGTCAGATGTCTGACTTATCAGCTGTAGTTAATTAGCTCATGTAAATTATGTCTACTAAAATAATGTGTATTGTATAGCAGATGAGAGGAGCTGGAATGTCTACCTTGAAAAGGTCATATCTCAGAGTCACCTTGTCTGGGTAAATGATTCGTTAATTAGCTCATGTTAATTTATGCTTTGGTTACCCCCTTTGACTGTATAAAAGGGCCTGATTTTCTCATTAAAGGTCTATTTGTTTTGAACCTCAAACAGAGCGGTGTCTCGTTATTGGGGTTTGTTTGCCTGACTGTGGAGTTTCGATAGCTCTCTTGGGTTCGGAATGGAATATCTTAAACGGATTTAAACCCTGTCCCATTTGGAGTTCCGTTACATGCACAAATAGGCCAAAAACGGGAGTGCGTCAGTAAGAAGCGACAACCCCGAATACCAATAAAGGACAGAACACTGAGCATCATGGGGGCGTAGATAATATTATATTAAGCACTTTAGCACCCATTGTAGTGGACTTTATAAGTGTATGAATTCTACAACTCAGACATAAATATCAGGACAGTATACAAGGGATATAATAGCATCCATAAAGGGATCAATAGAAAAATAATAATAGAGAAAAATATCCTATCTAATCATAGACAACATAGAAAGCAATACTTACTTAAAGTGTAGAAAGACTGTAATGGCAAAATAATAGATAAGAAAATAGCTTAAGGAGCCAGGCAAGGGGGCGTGGCCTGACAAGGCATGTGAGCAGACGCATTGCACGGAGCTCCCGCTGTTGATCCTGTAATGATCCTTACCTTGCCCCAAATGGTGCCTATGGATCCCCTGTCACTTCCGCCCTCCTCCAAGAAAACAGAGCTGGGGGGTAAGTCTGCTAAACCCCCTAAGCCCAAGGACCAGACCAGGGACATACTGTATTATGCTCAGAGACTAGCAGGCCCCACTGACTCCATACAAGCCGGGACACAGCAGCACACAGCACCCACTGAGCAGCCAGACAGAGACACTGCAGATAGGATGGATGACCCTGAGCTTATGAAGTCAGTCCCTGATCCCATGCCAGCTTTGTTTGATGTACAGTCGGAGGATAGTCCCCAGCCCACACACTGTAAAATCCTGCATGCTGTCCATAAGTGCACTGTCTTTGTAAATGATTTAAAGGAGCGATTCGGGGGCTGGATGAGAAGGTGTCTCTCCTTTGCCAGGACATACAGAAAATTAGATAGCAGACCACTGCTGTGGAGGGGAGGATGAGTAATATTGAAGACCAGATGCCCCATGTAACTCAGGATGTACGGGTAGCTGCCTAGCTGAAAATCGCATCAGACGCAATAACGCCCACATAGCGGGACTCCCCGAGAGGGTGGAGGGCAGGGACCCCACAGCCTTTATTGAGGGATGGTTGCAGGAGGTGTTTGGCAAGGAAGCATTCTCCCCTTTATATGCGATTGAGAGAGCACACAGGGTGCTGCCACGTCCCCTGCCACCTGGTAACCCTCCAAGAGCGATGCTGGCAAGAACCCTGAACTACAGGGACTGTGAGCTGGTGCTGTGACTTGCAAGAGAAAAAGGCACTGTGCAGCACAATGGTACAAGAATTTCTTTCTACCTGAATTTCTCGGCAGAAGTGCAACGCAGACGCTCTAAGTTTGCTGAGGTCAAAAAGCATCTACAAAGCTTCAGCTCCATTATGCTATGCTATTTCCTGCAAAACTTTGAATAACGGCCAGTGACCAGAACCACTTCTTTGAATCCGCGCAGGAGGCAGCAGGCTGGTTGGACCACAATGAACAAGCTCTACGCCGCCGAGGTTGATGTTGCTTTGACCGATTACACCAGGCATGGAGGGCGCCCACTTCCCTTTTGAAGCCTTAATTTGGCCATTTGAGGGCATTTACCTGATTCCTATATACAGCGAGTGAAATTCCACAATACCTTTTTGTTCCTTGTTTTTTTTTTCCCTCATTTTATGTTCCTGTGCAAGAGTGAAATGCAATTATCTACATCGCCGGCACGGGGCCTTTTGTGTTTGATATCGTGGCTCCAGTGTTGGTGCCCTGGCACAAGCTGGGCTTTTTCATGCCAAACCCCACAAAATGTGGGAGGCCCCTTTTGGGCCCTTTTGACGGGGTGCAAGCCACAGGCCACATGTTGCTCCAATACCTATCTCTATGTGTACCTTGATGCGCTGTTGCATGCAAAGCTCTACCTTATTTTTTTATTGTTTTTCCATTGTACAGATTTTTTTCAAGACTGCCTTTTGTGTACTACATTCTTTGATGGCTGCCCCAGTTGGCCTACGAACCGGAAGATGGTGGTGTGTGGGAATACTCTCTAGGCCTGAGGGGCACCCCCTGTCCATACGAGTGGTTGACTGTATGTAAAAAATGTCTACTACAAAGTTCCATCCTGCCATAATTGGCTTGCAAGAGACTCACCTGCAGAGGGATACGGTGGGATTTTTACAATTTGCCTGGGTGAAGAAGGCTTATCACTCCACTTTCTCTGCCTTTTCCCGCAGAGTGAGTGTATTGATACACAAGACGTTGGCCTATCAGGAGCTGGACTCCCTAATTGATATATCTGGTAGATTTGTGTTCTTGTACTGCAAGCTATATACGATAACAATGATTTTGGCTTTTGTATATATTCCCCCCCGAATTGACCTGTGTGGGTACCCCAAATCTAGTCAGCGGTGCCTCTAGGGTGGAATATTTCCCGCGGGAGATGTCGGACCACTCCCCACTGGCCATTTGGTTAGTTAAACAACCGCCCAGCTCATTACCTTTACCCGGTACAATAATAGCCTTTAGAAGTGGGAGAACTTTAAAGCTAACATTAGGGGTGTGTATATTCATGAAATTCAAATTGTTAAACAGAATTATTTGGCCTTACTGGAGCGGGTGGGGGACCAGGTGAGACAGCTCGAACTGGTGTATGTGACTAACTCTTGCTGATTCTGCACAGGAGGCATGGATGTCGGCCCAGGACTCCCTGGACTGTCTGAGATCCTCCACTGCGGAACGTAAAAGATTATTTCCGAAATTGGCGTTCTATGAGGAGCTAAAACTGCATCTAACAACAGTCCCCGGCTAGTGGCGCCATTCGCGCTTCTAATGGTAAAATTGTCAATTTTCCCGACGCCATTATATCCAAGCTGGCCACTTTCTATGAGAACCTCTACAGGTCGAGAGAGACCTACTTGGATGAAGATTTGGCCACGTATATGCCCCATATTAATCTCCCATCGCTGTCTGCTGAGTCACATCGGCAATTAGATGCTCCGATTACTTTGGAGGAGCTCCAGGGGGCGGTCTGCTCTTTCCCTACATGTAAGACGCCTGGTGAGGATGGCTTGCCTATGGAGGTGCTTACTCAATATGGGGAACACCTACTGCCAGAACTACTGAAAGTTTTCAATGCCTCGTTGGAGGCAGGTGTCCTCCCTGACTCTATTAATAGAGCTAATGTGATCCTACTGATAAATCTGGGGGAAGGATCCGGTGGACCCTGGGTCTTATAGGCCTATCTCATTGTTTTAGAGCGACGTGAAGATCCTGGCTAAGTTTCTGGCTCTTCGAGTCAATGGGATTATGTCCTCAATTATTCATCAGGATCAGGCTGGCTTTATGCCACAAAAGTCCACGGCTACTAATTTACGAAGGCTTTACTTGAACATGCAAATTCAGGCAGACAATGGGGGTTGTAGGGCTCTGCTATCCCTAGATGCCAACAAGGCATTTGACAGTGTCAGTTGGAGGTACCTGTGGGCAGTGCTAGTCAAGTTTGGCTTTGGAGACTGATTTGTGGCATGGATTAAGTTACTCTATGCGTCCCCTCGGGCGACCATTTGGATGGCGGATAAAATGTTGCCTGCTTTTGCTTTGGGTAGGGGAATGCAGCAGGGATGCCCGCTGTCTCCTCTGCTCTTTGCAATTGCTATAGAACCGCTGGTGGCCTTGATAAGGTCGAGTGCACAGATATCTGTAATGACTACGCCGTCACAATGAATAGGAGATGACAAGTAGACACTTGTTCAGGAGGATACGCAAATTCAGCGTGAGGAAGAAATTGAAGCCAGTCGTCCTGTAGATGGGTGCAATAACAGCGTAAATACTGCTCGAGTGTTTGGTTAACCCCTTCTGTCTGTCCGTTTGTTTGAGGATGATAGGCAGTGGACATTCGATGATCGATTTGCAAGGCTTGACAAAGGGCTCTCCAGAATCTGGAAATGAATTGAGTGCCCCGGTCTGAAATAATCTGGGAGGGCAACCCATGTAACTTAAGAACATTCTGTAAGAAGGCTTGTGCAGTCTCTAGAGAAGTTGGTAAATTTTTTAATGGGATGAAGTGAGCCATCTTTGTTAATAAATCGACTGTAACCATAATTGTGTTGGCACCTTGAGACCTGGGGAGATCGACTATAAAATCCATAGAGACAACATCCCAGGGTCTTTCCGGTATTGGAATAGATGCAAGAAGACCATAGGGCGGCTTCCTGAAATGTTTGTTGGTAGCACATATCACGCAGGAATTGACATAATCACTGACTGTCTGTGAAAGCCTAGGCCACCAGTAATCTCTTTTAATTAGGTGAATGGTTTTACTTATTCCTGGATGACCTGCCAGTGGAGCATCATGAAGTTGTTTGAGAAGTAGAGGTTGTAAGCTAGGTGGAACGTAAACCTTATTGTTGAAGGTATATAGCCCGTTAAGTTGTTTCTTGAGGCCCTGGGGCATTAGGGGAACCTCACTAGGGAGAGATTGGATAAGTAGGTGCAGGAAGGGAATGAATCGGCTGGGTGGAATTATAGAAAGGGGAGGTGTCTCAACTGTCTGGTTGTCATGCATTCGTGACAACGAATCTGCCTTGACATTTTCTGTACCAGGACGATAAGAAATGTTGAAGTCGAACCTGTCGAAAAATAAACTCCACCTAACTTGGCGGGCGGAAAGGGTCTTGCAGGCCTTCAAATGTTGCAAATTGCGATGATCAGTAAGGATGGTGATGGGGTGTTTAGAACCTTCCAAAAGATGTCTCCAGTTGCCCAGAGCATCCTTTATAGAAAGGAGTTCTTTTCCCCCAATGGGATAATTCTTTTCAGCAGGTAAGTGTCCTGGAATAGAAGGCTATCGGATGCAGAGGTTCAGATAAATTAGATCATTGGGAGAGTACAGCTCTCAGAGCAAAGTGTGAGGCATCTACCTCTAATGTGAAGTGGTAAAGTGGGTTAGGAAGTTGTAAGATTGGAGCGGAGGTGAAACTGAGCTTCAGAAGATCAAAAGATTTCTGTGCATCGTCCGACCAAGAGAAAGGCGTCTTAGTACTAGTGAGATTATTCAGTGGTTTCATGATCGCAGAGAAGTCCTTAATGAATTTTCTGTAGTAATTTGAAAATCCGAGGAAACGTTGTAGTGCCTTCTTGGAATGGGGAACGGGCCAGGATAAAATGCACTGTACTTTCGATGATTCCATCTGTATTCCGTTTGGAGTAATTAGATGTCCAAGGAAAGAAATACTGCGCTGACTGAAAACACACTTTTCAAGTTTGGCCAAAACCCAGCGCACATGTTTGATGTGTTCTTCAGGAGAGTCTGAGTAGATTAAGATGTCATCCAAGTAAATTACGACGCAAACGTCAAGCAAATCTCGGAAAATGTCATTGGAATGTTGCAGGTGCGTTGCATAACCCAAAGGGCATTACAGTATACTCATAGAGGCCATAACATGTTTTAAAGGCTGTTTTCCACTCATCACCTGATCGGATTCTTACGAGATCGTAGGCACCCCTAAGATCTAGTTTAGTGAAGATTTTTGAGGTCTGGAGACGTTCGATGAGTTCTGAAATTAATGGTAGTGGATATCTATTCTTTATGGTGATGTTATTGAGTGCACGGTAGTCGATAATTGGTCGGAGTGAGCCATCTTTATTTTTTACAAAGAACATTGCTGCACTTTCTGGAGAGGTCGAAGGTCTGATGAAACCTTTTTTGAGGTTTTCGTCGATATAATCCTTGAGGTGTACAAGTTCTGGTTGAGATAATGGATACATTTGTGCAGTCGTAATCGGACTATCAGCTATGAGATCTATGGGGCAGTCATAGATCCTATGTGGGGGGAGCAAGTTTGCCTTGGTTTTGCTGAAAACATCTGCAAAATCATGTAAATAAGGTGGAAGATCAGGAGGGTAGATGTCTGTGAAAGAGATAGAACAAATAGGATAAAAGCTCTCTTTACAGTAAGTGGACTGTAAAGTTAAAGAACTGGTAGACCATTGGAAAGTTGGCTGATGAAGACGTAGCCAAGGTATCCCGAGAATTATTGGGAATAGAGGTGACGAGATAACGTCAAAAACAAGGCTCTCAGTATGACCTGAACCACAAGTCACCAAGAGTGGGGAAGTTTGAGATGATATTGGACCTGTGGAGGAACTGGAACCATCAATGAAAGTGAGTGACACAGGGGTTTGCTTGAACACACAGGGTATTTTATTAGATTCTACAATCTTTGAATCAATAAAGTTGCCACAGGCTACGCTGTCGACCTTTGCATCAATGGAAATCCTTTCTTGATCCCACTGTAATGTAAGAACAATGATAATGTAGCGGTTAGAAATAGTACCAGTGAAATCTTCTCTCACGGAGACGCCGATCAATGGTAATGGAGAGTTGCATTAGGTTCTCTAGAGATGGTGGAAGTTCTACACGTGCAATCTCGTCTTTCAAAGCTTCTGTCAAGCCAAGCCGAAATTGGTTCCTGAGTGCAATATCTGACCACTGGGTCTCTCTGCTCCAACATTTGAATTCTGAAATGTAGTCCTTCACTGGTCTTTTCCCCTGTTTGAGATTGCTGATGGAATTCTCAGCAGTCAGCTGTTTATTGGGATCCTCGTAAAGGAGGGACATTTCTGCGAGAAAGGTGTCCAAAGCCCCCAGGAGATCTCCGTGCTCTTCCAGATAGGCGTCGGCCCAAACTCTAGGTTTACCCCTGAGGTAGGAGATGAGGGTGAGAATTCTAACCCTATCAGAGTAGTAAGTACGGGGACGTAACTCAAACATCAAGCGACATGAGCTGATAAATTGACGGAAGAGTTTCCTATCCCCAGAGAAAGGTTCTGGAGGACAAACTTTTGGTTCTGGTCTCTCTCTGACCTGAGCAAAGTTCTGATGGCGGAGAGCTTCATTCTCTAAGCGTATCTCATTTAACCACTTTGCAACCGCCCTATGCCGAAAGTACGGCTACAGGGCGATTGCTTGATTCTAAGTGGCCGTTAATTAACGGACCCGGCGCATCACGGATCACGGTAAATCGCCGCTGATAGCGGCGGTTTACCACCTGATCGCTCCGTCCAATGACGGAGCGATCACTTGTCAACAAAGCGGCGTCATGTGCTGACGCCGGTTCCTCCCTCCTCTCTCTGTACCGATCGGTACAGTGTGAGAGGAGAGGGGAGGGAGCGGATGGCAGCGGCAGTGCTGCGGGCTGGATCTGTGACAAATGCAGTCACAGATCCATCCATCCCTCCCTCCCTGCTCAGCCATCCCTGCTGCAATACTCTGCAATACTGGGCAATAGTCACCTGGGCATACTCTGCAATACTCAGGCATACTCTGGCAATACTCTGGGCATACTCTGGCCATACTCTGGGCATACTCTGGGCATACTCTGGGCATACTCTGGGCATACTCCGGGCATACTCTGGGCATACTCCGGGCAATACTCTGGGCAATACTCTGGGCAATACTCCGGGCAATACTCTGGCAATACTCTGGGCATACTCTGGGCATACTCTGGGCATCCTCCGGGCAATACTCTGGCAAAACTCTGGCAATACTCTGGGCATACTCCGCAATACTCTGGGCATACTCTGCAATACTCTGGGCATACTCTGGGCAATACTCTGGCAATACTCTGGCAATACTCTGGGCATACTCCGCAATACTCTGGGCATACTCCGCAATACTCTGGGCATACAGCGCCCCTGTCCCCGCGAGCTCGCATGCAGAAGCGAACGCATACGCAAGTCCCGCCCACATATAAAAACGGTGTTCAAACCACACATGTGAGGTATCTTTATATAATGTTTTGGTGTTCTATGTATTTTTCTAGCAAATAAATGATGATTTTTGTAGGAGAGAAATGTCAGAATTGGCCTGGGTGCTCCCTGCATGTTGGGCCTCTGTATGTGGCCGCACTGTGTAAAAGTCTCACACATGGGGTATCGCCATACTCGGTAGGAATAGCAGAAAGTGTTTTGGGGTGTAATTTGTGGTATGCATATGCTGTGTGTGGAAAATAACCTAATAATATGAAAATTTGATGAAAAAAAAAAATCTTGATTTTGCAAAGAATTGTGGGAAAAAATTACAACTAAAAAACTCACCAGGCCTCTTTCTAAATACATTGGAATGTCTTCTTTCCAAAAAGGGGTCATTTGGGGGGTATTTGTACTTTTCTGGCATGTTAGGGTCCCAAGAAATGAGAGAGGCTGTCAGTACATCAGGTGTGATGAAATTGATCAATTTTCAGTAATTGGTACCATAGCTTGTAGACCCTATAACTTTCACCCAGACTAAATAATATCCAACATTTTTTATTTTTTTTACCAAAGATATGTAGCAGTATACATTTTAGGCCAAATTTATGAAGAAAAATTACTTTTTTGCAAAATTTTATAATAGAAATGAAGAAAAATTATTATTTTTTGCAAAATTTTGTTCTTTTTTCATTTATAGCAAAAAAAATAAAAACTGCAGAGGTGATGAAATACCACCAAAAGAAAGCTCTATTTGTGGGAAAAAAAGGACAAAAATTTAATTTGGTTACAGTGTTGTATGACTGAGTTATTGTCATTCAAACTGTGAGAGCACCGAAAGCTGAAAATTGGTCTGGTTATTAAGGGTGTTTAAGTGCCCAGTGGTCAAGTGGTTAAAGAATTAGTTAGGGTATCTACCCTTTGTGTGAGTCCCAGTAAATGATTCGCTAGATCAGCGGGATCCATGTTTTTTTGTTTTTTTTTATAAGGTTCGGTTATTCTGTAATGACTACGCCGTCACAATGAATAGGAGATGACAAGTAGACACTTGTTCTGGAGGATACTCAGATTTGAACCACCTGGTGACTCTAAGATGTGTACAGAGAGTATGGGGTTAATTCATCACAACCTCCTGCGGTCTATTTCCTATTAATGGTGCGGTGTATCTACCATAGGTGATAGGAGAATTCTGGTAATGCAGTACAGTCTCTACAAGCATAAGATATCTGGTAATCAAGAACTTATAGCAGTAGCAAACCCAGCTTAAACAGTGAACCAGTATACAAGCTTGAAGTAACTTGGAGCTATGGGTACTTGTGGTTTAGATGTAGTAAGCTTAAGAGTTCCTTCCTGGAGGGAGATTGAAGGATGGTCAGGATGGCTTTATGGAGCTGTAGATTGTCAGCTCTGTGGTCCAGGAGTTAGTCTCAGACAAAGGCAGAATCCTTGGAGTTGAATCCTGGTGCTGTAAATCTGGAGTCACCTTGCAGGCTGCAGGTGAGAGGGTCTCTGGTGGGGGTCTCGGATCTCAGGTGGCGGCGGGCGTCAACTACAATAACCGAACACCCAGCCGCCATCGGAGAGGGTTTAAATAGCCCGCCTGTCGCGGGATACACGCTGGACGCGCTTCCGCGTTCCAGCGTGGAACGCAGGATTCGACGGCGCGTCGGAAGTGACGCTGACTGGGTGCTGGATGGAGCGCAGCTGTCTAAGGAAGGTACAGCTGCGCTCGTTCTGTACAAGGTAACGCCGATGGCGTTACAATATGTGAATTTCTGTATGGAAATCTTCATGAAAATGAAGATGGCGGGGCGTGGCTTGGCACCGGACCTGAATGGCTGCCTGAGCGCTGAACTCTCGTCCACAGGAGATATATCCTTCAGCTACCCAAGCCATCCACGACTGCTAAATTGGGAAAACCTCCAGGGACACTTCCCTAACCAGGTCCCGTTCTCCCCGTAGATCCGGAAAACAAAACGGACGTGTTATCCCGGACATCTTCCGGACCCAGGTACGCGAGGCCCGGATTCAAATCGGGCCTACTCGAACGCTGCATGCTCCTCCAGCCTCAGCCCCACAGGCAGCAGAAAAACACAGCCGCAAACCATGGATGCTACAGCATGTACCCCACAGCCCTTATGTATTCAGGACCTCCGATCAGTGGCTGAGGACATCAAAGCCACACTCTTCTCTGCCATCACAGATCTCAGGAGGGATGTTCAGGCAATGGCAGTGCGGCTAGATGACATATAGGAGACAACAGCCCGCCATGACAATGCCATCCAGCAACTGCAGGCCTCTTCCCAATCCAGTGACATGCAGCTTAGAGATATCCAAAGACATTTGGAAGATTTGGATAACAGGAGGCGTCGCCACAATATCCGGGTAAGAGGCATCCCCGAATCTGTCGATCACCCACAAATTATAAAAGCCACTGTCGCCGTCTTTAATGATCTCCTGGGCAGACCTCCTGAAACACCCATTGAATTCGAACGCTTACACAGAGCCTTAAAACCCAAAGGTAGGGAAACGGATCCCCCAAGGATGTGATTGGCTGTCTTGTGAACTTCAAGCTGAAAGAGGAAATTCTCCACAGGGCTAGAGACCGTCGTTCCCTATCCTATCTAGGAGCAGACATTAAACTATACCACAGCAAACCTGCGCTTTCCAGAAGATCTACCTGCTTTCTTGCAAACGCTGAATCTTCCACGCATTGACGTCCCCAATTGGTACACCAGTCTTCGCCCCCCACGCATGAGAAGATCGACTTCTACAAATGCTATTCCAGTCCGTGATGATTTTCACTTGGGTCGCCGCAGACACACCTCACCGAGGGGAACCGACATCGCAGACCCCCAGATTGCTGTACAAGACAGCCCAACAGCCTCCCCAGCCTATAGGAGAGCACGCCGTGATCGACCAGACTAAATGATCACTTCCCTGCCCTCCTGCAGGCCTTGATGACATGCTCCCACGGATGCATGAAAAGATAACTCATCTTTTCTTTCCCCAATAACTGTCAGCTCTTGATGCACATGACTGCCCTTCTCTACAATCCCCGGCATTCTGATTCGCAAGTACTGACTGCAGCCTCATTGGACTCGTAAGCTTTTTACTCCCTGTGGGGGTCACCCCGATTTTCGATCACCTCTCCTGAGACAGTGGTTGATTTCCCCACCCCCCCCTTCCCAACCCTCTGATCCTTCCCTGCCCCACCCCATATCTTCCTCACACGATACTCCTTGATTGTTGCCACTAGGCCTGTTTAGATTTGAGACTCATAGTCTATTACTGTTCTTCCTCAATTGTTCCACATGTTATTACATAGGGGAGATGTTGCATAAAAGCCAAGTCCTCTCATGCAGAGAACTACAGGCCCACCATACCTTTTTGGCCTTTGTCCAACCAAAATTTAGAATGCTCTGCTACTTATGAAATACGCCCCTTTTTGGGTAAAAGGTCTAAGCCCTTCATGTTTACCCCTTGATAGACAGCCTGCTTGGCTCTGACCCTCTTTCATGGGCCTCATCGGGGGGAGGGGGAGGAGGGATAGAAGGGAAGATATTTCTATAGTTATACTGTATTGGAGGGCAGAATTTCTACACTGATTGAAAGGCTTTTGTATCGACCACACCCACTCACTGGGTGACTGATCATACCAACCCGATTATAAAACCTGCAAGAAACTGACTCAGTTTACCTCTTGAAACATTAAACATGTTCGGAGGTGGATTACTCCTGGTCCATCCCTTGTTGGTTTAGCTTAGACAACTTATCTGACAATATTTGATAAGCTACTTGACCAGATACAATCACATGAGGGTTATTGCTCTTTAATACGGGCTCATTTATAGTCACACTTTGGTTATTCATGTTGAATGATTTGTTAATGTGCCTCGGGGTTATAGGTTCCCCTCATCCCCAATATGGGGACCTAGCATTAGCTGAAGAAGACCTCCTGTTAATGCTCAGGGTGCTAACATAATATTAGGTAATATGTTTTATTTCTTATTTTTTTCTTGTTTGCTTCTAAACTGTTTTTACTTGCTTAACCTGCATGCTATTCGTTCTCATGAATACCTTAATGCCCTTCACCCTGACGAAAAAGACTATACCTTTTTTTCAGCTCCCCACAACAAGTACTCCAGAATCGCCTACCTTTTCCTATCCCAGAAGAACATCCCCTTTCTCTCCACTGCCACGATTGAACCAATGTTATTGTCAGACCACCACCCAATTACAATGACCCTAGATTTCCCTGATGATCACTCTTCCAAAAATATCTGGCGCCTTGACTCGACTTTGCTTACCTCAGAAGAGGTGATCGAAGAGGTTCGAAACTGCATACATACATTTTTTCTAGAAAATAACACGTCTGACATAACCCCACTGGGAAGCCCAAAAGTGTGTAATTAGGGGTAAGTTCATCTCCCTCAAGGCAGCCTGCAGAAAAGCCCAACAACGCACTATTTCGGGCCTACTTGACAAGATTAAGACCCTTGAACTCTCCCACAAATGATCCCAAGCGCAACAAACTTACCATGAGCTTACCCAAAACAGAAAACTTCTACGTGAAGAATTGAACCACAAAACGCGTCGCAAATTTGTCCTACACCAAAAGCTCTTTTACGAATTCGGCAATAAATGCGGAAAATACTTAGCAAAAGCTCTCCAGACCAAAAAAGCACAGGCCACTATTCACACTATTAGGGACTCGCAAGGAAAGTCCTACATTAATCTGACAGACATAGCAGCGCAATTCGAGACCTATTACTCAAATTTATATAATCTCCCCAAATATGCGACGAATCACACAAGCCTTGAAGCCCGTCACACATTAATCAATTCTTTCCTTGAAAAATACTGCCCCAAACTCATAAACAGGGATGATGCCCTCAAATTAGATCTCCCCATTTCACAGGAGGAACTAAAAACGGCAATCAAATTACTTAAAAATGGCAAAAGCCCCGGCCCAGATGGACTTACAGCTACCTACTATAAGGCCTTCACAGATACTTTGTCTCCACACATTGTTAAGACTTTTAATTCCCTATCGTCCCCCGTCATCCCCTTCAATAGATTACTAGAAGCCCACATCGCTATAATCCCAAAAGAGGAAAAGGACCCCACTTTGGTTAGTAATTATAGGCCGATATCCTTATTAAATGTAGACATAAAGTTGTACGCTAAGACCCTGGCCACACGTCTTGCACCCTTCCTGCCATCCCTGATAGGGAAAGACCAAGTGGGATTTATCCCTGGTAGAGAAGCCAGGGATAACACAATCAAAGCCCTAAACATACATCACTGGATTACAACACACATACAAGAAGGTTTCTTTCTGTCGTTGGATGCAGAGAAGGCATTTGACAGGCTGGCATGGGACTACCTGGAAGCAGTCCTGAAACATGTTGGTCTCCCGGATAGAATGCTTAGTGCCATTATGTCCCTCTACACTGCACCAACTGCCAGAGTCCGTGTAAATGGCCACCTGTCAAACGCCTTCACTATCAGCAACGGGACCAGACAAGGATGCCCACTCTCCCCAATTTTATTCGTCCTGACCCTTGAGCCTTTTCTCCAAGGCCTTAGAACTAATGACAGTATCAAAGGCTTTCACATAGCAGATTGCACCTATAAAATTTCGGATTTCGCTGACGACGTACTGCTATTTCTAAAAGATCCCCACATATCAATCCCAAATCTTTTAAAATAATTGAAGCTATTCCGTGCTATTTCAAATTTTAAGATAAATTTTGATAAATCCCAAGCCCTGAATATTTCCCTCCCACAGGAAGTGGTATCGCAATGTAAAAACAACTTCCCCTTTAAATGGAAGCACAATCAGATTAAATATCTAGGGATAAATCTAACGGCTAGATTCTTAGGCGGCGTACACACGATCGGACATATCCGATGAAAACGGTCCGCGGACCATTTCCATCGGATATGTCCGATCGGGAGTTTGATCCGATGGCGTGTACACACCATCGGATCAAATTCCCCGCCGCCGGACGGCGCGGTGACGCGGCGGTGACGTTGACGCCGCCGCGACACCGCCACGTCACCGCACCAGGAAGTAAAACACTTCCGCGCATGCGCCGAATCCATTCGGCAGCGGCGCGGCGGCGGTGGGGGCCGACATGTCTGCTGGTAAGTGTACTAACCAGCAGACATGTCGGGCGGACAGATTCCACCGGATAGATTTCAAAGCTTGCTTTGAAATCTGTCGGGTGAAGAAATCTGTCCGCTAGCCCATACACACGAGCGGAGATGTCTGCTGAAACGGTCCATCGGACCGTTTTCAGCGGACATATCCCCTCGTGTGTACGCCGCCTTAGACTTATTCTCCCAAAATCACTTACCCATCCTTAAAACCATCACAAGTGACCAAAATAAATGGAATAAACCACACTTCTCTTGGTTTGGAAGAGCAGCAATTCTAAAGATGAATATACTCCCCTGTATTCTATTTATTCTACAAACTTTGCCCATCAAACTCCCTCTGTCCTTTTTTCAAACTTACAAGCGACTTTGTACTAAAATTTTATGGAGACAGAAACGACCTAGAATAGCGTACGAACAACTAACAAGACCAAAAACAACACACCTTCTCCCCTCTGCCATTATGGTCCTTACCTTGGACCTCATACAAACACACCCCAAGATCCCTAAACGACCACCCTCTCATTGCCCCGACACTGCACTGTTTCAAGGAAACCTGCCGAAAGTTGCACATTTCCTCGACCCCCCGGACCCCTTACTTCGGTAAAGCTCAACCCAGAATTCCCACCTGGCATGTCCATGAATTTTCTAGTAGATAATTGGCAACATTCAGAAGTATTGGCACATCACTTCTACCACTCAGGTACTTTTCTAGAACGCTCTTCCCTACACAGAAGACACTGCTTTTCCTCTCTGGGCATACTTCCAGATCAGACACTTCCTACAAAAAGCAGACCGAATGTCCTCTGTCTCTCGCCATCTCACAGCATTTGAACAGCTTTGCTCTCACTCTGCACCGCAACAACACTTGATATCTATCATCCACAACATACTCTCCTCAGACAGCTCAATGAAGTCTAACAAAGCTTGCTCAAACTGGGAAAGAGGCCTACAGATAGACTTGACAGAGGCACAATGGGAACACATATCTACAATAGCACATAAAAGCTCCCTCAATGTCTCGATACAGGAAAATAATTATAAAGTCCTAATGCGCTGGTACAGAACCACGGTTATCCTCAACAAATATAATCCAGCCCTTTCAGACAAATGTTGGAGGTGTTCTAATGGCACAGGTACTGTAGAACACATATGGTGGTCCTGCCCCCTAATCCAGCAATTCTGGACCCAAATCTGGGAACTGACGTCACAAATCTCTACATACACTTTAGAGCACACCGCAGCACAACTTCTTCTACACTATTCCGACATGCCAGCTCATCGATACTGTAAAACGCTAATACCACCCCTAATAAACGCGGCCAAGCTCTGCATCCCTGTACACTGGGGAACAACACATGTCCTAACCATTCCTGAGTGGTCTAAACGCATTGAAAAAATTGCAGAGATGGATTCTACGTATTGATACCTATGCGGCCTATCGCTCTCTACCTAGAATTTTTATTTTGTTTTGTTTCTTTTATTATTTTTTATATTCTATTTTATCTCACTTTACTCTTCTCCTTCTCCCCTTCCCCCTCCCCTTATACAGCTTTTCCTCTGTCCTCCTCTCTTTCTCACCCTGTCTTCCCCCTCCTATGCCCGTTCCTTCCTCCCCCTCTTCTTGTAGAGCAGGGGTGTCAAACACAAGGCCCGCGGGCCAAATCCGGCCCTCCAGGCCATTTCATGTTGCCCTCGCACCGCTCCGGCAGCAGCAGGAGAGCTCTAGACCCTGTATTTTTTGCTTTCAAGCAATGCATCCAGCTTCTTCCCAGCAGCAGCCTAAGGAAAGTGTGGTGCACTGTGATGTAAGGGAGAGTGGGGGACTCGACTTCTGATGGTGGGGTGGCTCTTAACATCTAATGTAAGGAGAGGGGATGCGCTGGACATCTAATCATACAGATACAACTGGCCCTTTTGAGGGCAATCATAATGCTGATGCGGCCCACCATGAAATTTAGTTTGACACCCCTGTTGTAGAGTCTACACACAGATTCAGTCCCCTCTCCAGTTACAGCCCTTATCTTCTAATACCGACAGCTGATCAGCTTCAGCGACGAATGTATTAAGATGAAATATCTATTCAAAGCTGGTCAGTACACCACGAACTAGTACACCCCAACCTCAGTCCGTAATTTTCACCTATTTTTAATTTGACCTTGGACAGACACAAGATTACCGTTAGAAGCATAGTTACTCATCAAGCTAGTCATAAATCTTGCTCGCATCCCAGAAATTGTTCAATATGTCGAAAAATGCTAATCTTTTTTTTTGGTTTTTTTTTCTCTTTGTAATTTTGATTGCATGCTAGTTCTGATCATCATTGCTGTACAACCTAATGCTTTGTATCAGACTCCTTTTTCAAATGTATTGTAAACCTTTCTCTGTTTACCAATAAAACTCATTATGGAAAATTAAGATGACATGCTACTCTTTTTGGAGGATCCCAGCCTGTCACTGCCGGGGGTTATGTCCGTCATAACGCAGTTTGGTCACTTCTCAGGCCTGACCATAAATTGGTCTAAATCTGCCCTAAAGATGTTAGATGATGACCGGGAGGTGGACCTCCCGGCCTCTTGTCCCATCCCGGTGGTTTACAGTTTCAAATACCTTGGTGTGCAAATATGAATGTGTACCCCCTGCTGTCCCGCTTTCGAGATAAGATCAACACTTGGAATAACCTAAAGATGTCACTGGCAGGCAGGGCTAACCTGATTAAATTGTATTTTCTACACAACTCTCCGGTGGTCATACACCGGAAAGTTTTCAGAGTGGTGAACACCCTTTTCAGGGGTTGCTGTGGAATGTGAAGACCCCTAGGATCAAGCTGGAGCAGCATCAACATGCTAAGGATAGCAGAGGGTTGGCGGTCCCCAACCCTTGGCTATACTACATCGCTGCCCAGTTGCAACATTTGGTAGACTCTATGGCCCGGGATCCGGTGGGCTCGGCGGCACAGCTGATGCTGTTTGCTTCAGGAGCTGAGACCATCCCACTAGGCTTGGAGGCACAAATGTTTCTACGCTCCAATAAACAAAACCCGACGTTGGCGTTAGTTCAAATAATATTGAACAAGGGTAGGCAGCTCCAGGGGGTGCGCGGGTTCACGGACTATAGCCCAATCTGGGACAGCTGCTCGTATATGGAGTTGGCTAAGTTGCAACAGGGGCCTCGATGGAGAGCCCATGGGGTGACAATGCTGTCTCATTTATTTAACAATGGTAAGCTGTTATCCTTTCCTGAGCTGCAGGCTTGCTTTAACCTGCCAGCCACTCTGTGTGTCAGGACCTGGGCTTGAAAATGGCATCTCTTCTGTGTCTGGCATTAAGGGGGTTGTAAAAAAATCCCTAAATAGCTTCCTTTACCTTAGTGCAGTCCTCCTTCACGTACCTCATCCTTCGATTTTGCTTTGAAATGTCCATATTTCTTCTGAGAAATACTCACTTCCTGTTCTTCTGTCTGTAACTACACACCATAATGCATGGCTTTCTCCCTGGTGTGGAGAAAGCCTCTTGAGGGGGCAAGCAGGAGTGTAGGGATGTTTGCAGATAGAAAAAAGTATCTGTGTGTTAGTGTGCATCCTGACACTCCTGCTCGCCCCCTCCCCCCTCAAGAGACTTTCTCCACACCAGGGAGAAAGGCTCGCATTACGATGTGTAGTTACAGACAGAAGAACAGGAAGTGAGTATTTCTCAGAAGAAATAAGGACATTTATAAGCAAAATCGAAGGATGAGGTAAGTGAAGGAGGACTGCACTAAGGTAAAGGAAGCTATTTAGGGAAAACATTTTTTACCTTTCCACTCCTTCAACTCTTCCCATTGAGCTATCTGGGATGCTGGACAGTTCCCTAACTGATCTGCTGGATAAACCTATCTGATCCATTATACTACTCTGCTTGGTGTTTTGATAGCTATTGAACCTTGAACCCTTTGCTCCTCCCATGAACTTCCTATAAAATTCTTGTCTCAGCACGTCCTCTTTGCCAGGTTATTGTGCCTTCCCTGCCAGTGCCTTACTGTTGTCGCTCCTGCTGCCATTTGTACCCGCAACCACCCATGTTTGACCCTTGGCCTGTTCCTGGACTACCCTACTGCTTGATCCGAATCTGAAACCATCTGTGTTTGACCCTCGGCCTGTTCTTTGACTACTCTACTGCTTCAACCCAACCTGCAGCCACTCGAGATTGATCCATTGGCTTGTTTACTGACCACGCTGCTGTTTCATCCTTGTCTGTTCGGATACGCTATTGGACCCTGGCTTGCTCACACCATGGTGGGGCAAACTTGAGGACTGCGAGCGGGTACTAGCTTGCAGCTAAATCCATCTCCACCATCAGGAGCTCTGGGGAAAACCAGCTAGTACTTAGACTCTGCACCTCAGGGGAGCCTGTGTCATCTGCCAGAAGTGACTGCCTGTATGCCTGTCCTGCCACTGCTATTGCAATTGGCCTTCAAGCCTGACGCCTGATCATGACTCTGTGGTTCCTGTACCTTCAGCTCCGGCATGCTCCCTACAGGGAGATGCGGGGGAGAGGACATTGTCACCCACTTAGATATTCCACATGCTGCAACCTACCATTGGGACCAAAGGGATTATATCCCAATGTTACCAAATGTTATTGTCCAGACACCTGAGGGCGTACCCATGTAAGGAATTCTCTTCATGGGAACGGGACCTCGGCCAGATTTCGGGTAATCAATGGGAGGAAGCTCTTCAATCCCTAACCACTTGCTCTCTGAATGTGGCACAAAAAGTTTCCCAATTATATATACTACTAAGAGTGCATTACACCCCGGTCAGGCTTCATAGGATGGGTAGACGGGGAACCTGCTGTGCTGCCGATGTCAGCAGCATGATGGGGACCGTATACATCTTCTGTGGCGCTGCCCGAAGCTACACATGTACTGGAGTGGAGTGGTAGGGACACTTAACTCTGTGTTCCAGACCAAGGTTCTTGTTGACCCTCTGTATTGAATACTGGGGGTTCTGGAAGACATGGTTCCTGACATGGTTCCTGAGGAATTGACAAGGGTGGCAATCTCTAGAGTGCTGTTTCAAGCTAGGAAATTACTTTTAATGGAATGGATTTCTGCCTCTCCATCCCACTCACCCCTCCTGGATAACTCATGTGGGGAACACTCTGTAACGGTCACCACCGTTTACGACCTTCCATCCACCCACGACAAGCTTATCCGACACACTGCGACAATCTTGCATACACGATCCATTCCATTTCCCAATCAAGACGAGACTCTGCTCTGTACTTGTTTCCAAATGTATGAACACTTTATTGGCTTCTTAGCTTGTTTATATATCTTAGTACAGCATGTTACAGTTAATCACAGGACAATGCAATCTCCACTCCCCTATTCACACTGGGGCTAATTCTCTAGCAGACATTTCAGCACCGATACTAAAATTCCAAAATACAATTACACAATGCCTTGACCTCAATCCACATATCTAGACAGACGTACTGTCTCTAAAGGGTCTTGACACCTGGGCAACAATAGGCTTTAAACCGAGTTATCAGACAATTGAAAGATCTAGCAGCAGACCTGAGTTAACACCTTTATACAATGTAATGTCTTTCACAATCTGGGCCACTTAGTATTTTAAAAGCCTATTATACAGAGGGATAAGTCACTGTCTTGTTGACCTGGTCTCAAGTCAACATGAACCACTTTGTAATATTCCAGTATCCTGCCATATGAAGTATCAATAATGTCCCATCTCATGTAATACATGAATATCGATCCTATTAGCCACCCTACGCCCAAAAGGGCACAGGGTGGACTTAGACCCAGGAGTTATTAGTGTCTCTGGCACAGGAGTATCTCTCATCCTTCCAAAGTCTCTGATTGTCACAGTTCATTCCGTTACACACTCTAATTATGGAAAATACATATACCAGCATAGGGGGTGTCCGGGCAGGTTTGAGCGAATATGGTCACGAATATGGTCACGGTGGCTGGATACGCCTGGTTTTAAGCCCCAAAGAGCTGTAAGGGAGGTTACCAGGACCAAAAATAAAAATAGCCTAAAATGTATCCATAATTCCACCAATAGAAACCAACAGTTGGTTTTTATTGGACAAATTATGGATACATTTTGGGCTATTATTATTTTTGGTCCTGGTGACCTCCCTTAATTTTTGGATCAATTTTTTGGCATCTTGGTGAGTCTTTCTGCTACTTAGACTACTGGGGTCACAAGACAGTTTCATATTTATACTATGTTACATACACATGTGACCTGTTATATATGCTGTTTCTATTACAGTTCTGTCTATCTCCAGCCAGCCCTCCCCATGGCTTTTATCACTGAGAAGGTTGACTATTTCAATAAAACCTTTTGCCTGGCTCCTTAAGCGCTTTTCTTTCTGAGCATAATACAATATGTCCCTGGTCTGGACTTGGGCTTAGGGGGTTTAGCAGATTTACTCCCCAGCTCCATTTTCTTGTCCTGGCCTTGTGGTGTCTTTGGAGGCTGAAAGAGCCATCTTGAGAGTCCTGGGAAGCCACAGCCCGGCGTCTCCTTGATTCTCTCAGGTTATCACACCCGGTTTTCCACAGGATCACGCTCCAGAGGTGACAGGAGATCGGTAGGCACCATTTTGGGACAAAATCGGGTGTTAATAGCGGCGAGGGAAGGATCGTTATAGGAACAACAACAGAAGCTCCATGCAACACATCTGCTCAAATGCCTCATCAGGCCATGTCCCCTTGCGTGGCTCCTTAAGCGCTTTTCTTATCTATTATGTTGCCATTACAGTCTTTCTACACTTTCAGTAAGTATTGCCTTCTATGTTATCTATGATTAGATAGGATATTTTTTTCTATTATTATTTTTCTATAGTCAGTGTCGGGGGGGGCTCTGAGTACATCACTAGTCTCCTTAATGATGCCGAGTTCTGCCTCTTCCATGTGACTCACCTTCCTGGGCCTTTTTTTGGTGAGGTGGAGGGGAGGCACCTGCAATTGGGTGCTGCCACTGGGCCCGGGCCACCTCCTGGCTGCGACTGGGCCTGGCCACCTCCTGGCTGCTACTTTCCTGTCCTTCATCCTGGCTGATG
The DNA here is from genome assembly GCA_029574335.1 of Rana kukunoris. Lineage (NCBI taxonomy): Eukaryota > Metazoa > Chordata > Amphibia > Anura > Ranidae > Rana > Rana kukunoris. The sequence goes on along the minus strand of CM056059.1, from coordinate 267,375,462 downwards.
TCATCCTGTGTATGAAAAAGGGACATAGTTTTAGTTTTTGGTTCATCAATCACACACAATTTTCAGCTCATGACTGTTGCAAATTGAATGTTAAATAAATAGAAAAGACTATCATTCTGACCCCAGCATTTTTCATTCTTGTCCCAATAATTTTTGGCCACTGCTGTCTATTGATATGTAAATCACTTTTTGATTAATCATTAATTTGTCAATAATAACATCTAGTTCCCAATAATAATTATAGGACAATAAATATGTATAAAAATACTATACCTGGCTCCAGGTGTTCAGATTTGCTTTTTCCAGGATGTGTAACAGGCTAGTAGTGTGTTCCACGCTGGAGCGCATACGGCGCCCGCACGATGACGTCTCCAGCCTGGAACGCGTAAGTGCGCCGTGAATCACGGCTGTTCCGCACTACACCTGTCCCCTGCCTATAAAGGCATTCAGAGTCAATAGAAACACTGTTCTATTATTGTTGCCCATAGCCGGCTGGGCTCCATTTTAACTACCACACTACCCTTTCTAACCTGGAAAACATCCATCCCTGAACTGGAGTCAATCCGACTCCTGGAGCTGCACTGCTAGCCTCGCTAGAGTTGCTACGGACTCCCCAAGCTACCGCCCAACAGGAGACCCTCCAAGGAAGAATCCCATTGCTGCTGAACTACAACAAGACTCATCCTGTGCAAGCATGTAAGTAGCCATTGTTTCACTTGTAGTGCCTTTATTGTAGAATTCATCTACTACATATACTGCTTTAATCAATTGCTGTAATGAACTCTGGTCTACTAAGTATTAACATACTGCTTGTGATTGTCTGTTGTGTTCTCGGCTACTTGCTGTGGAGTATCTTAAAGGGACATACACTCTCAAATTACCTGTGCTATATTTGCCTCTCTTACGCAACTACCAGTTGCATTGCTTAATTACTACGTGCTTGACATAAGTTGTCACTTGTTTATGGGCCCATGCCCTAAGTTATGTTCGCCTTATCTTTTCTATGCTAAAGGTTGAGGATATTTCATATAACAACAAAACCTGGGGAATTCCCAGGAAAAAAACAGGCCTCCTTACCGACCAGCCTGCAGAACAACCAAATTAACCTGTCTAACAGTATGCGTTAAAAACAGGGTGTAACGCCCACCACCGCTTACGACCTTCCATCCAACCACGACAAGCTTATCTGACACCATGGCCAGTCCACAGAAGGGCTCCGTGTATGGGTCCTAGAGGCCATTCCTAAATCTCTCCCTACAGCAGAACGCTACAAACGCTTGTGTGAGAGGGAGAATTATTGGATATTTATTTTAGATAGCCTCTCGCCCAGCGGCCTCAATGAGGGGATAGAAATTAATATTTTATTATAATATTGATGGAATTTATAACTTTTACCTTGGTTTGCTATTTTTTATAACGAAATCTGCTTTTTTATATACACCGGTTTATATGTATTTTTTATCTACACATATGAATCCATGAGTGGAGATATCATACTATGAATAGTTCACATTAGCATAGCCTTAAAGACCTTCCTTTCCTAATATTAATATATTCCAATTTTAACATGAATTTTTATTTACATCGTTATATTATTGTGCAGTCAACGGTGGTATCGTATGACACACAATATTTACAGCAATGGTTTCTAGTGACTAGCCAGCGTTGTGAACGCCAATATTTTAATGTTTTTGGTAGACCCGTGTAGACGCATGTTCAGCACAGGTGTCCATTTATCCATGATTATAACTAGTTACGTAGCCTTGCAGCATAATTTTATATATATCATTTTTTATATATATCATTTTTTATAAATCCTCCCCCCAGAAACGCTGACATACAAGTACAGTTTTAGTGCACCCCGCATTTGTTTGATATTGTTGGTTTTCCTATACTTTTGACAGCCACGCCCCTATTGGGCTCCGTGTGGACATTAGGCTGAGTCTCATTGTTTAATCATATTTATTCTCATTTTTGTTAATCTGTATATATTATGTACCATATATGTATCTTATACCTCAGTTTTCTGGTTACATATATATTTTTAGTTCCATTGCCAATATTCTGCCTATATTTAATATATATCGTTCACCTCATCTCAAATGGTGGGCATTTACAACAGGTTTGCATCTTAATATATCACCCAATAGGAATGACATGGACCGGCCGATGAGTGGTTATATTGCCCTTCAGTAAAATGGATTCTCTATTGCCTGAGGAAGGGACACGAATGTCCCGAACGCGCGCATCCGCCCGTGCATAGGAAGTGACATCACTCGCGCTGCTACACCGGGAAACAGGTTCTCTGTCTTCTGGTCCCGGGGGACCTTGTCTTACATCGTCCTTGCCGTCAGCAGTAACCAGCAACCTGACACCCAGCGTGATGGACGTTTACAACCTGCGGATGAAAACCCTTAATGTTCACATGCCTGATTTTTCACCTGCTTTGTGAGTAGGTTTTTTATATTGTTAGACACACTAATTAAATTTTACTACTGCTACGCTTAGAAGGCGCCGCTTTTGTGTTTTTCTTGTCGTTTACAGATTGCTTCATCTGTTAGCTGGCTGCCATCAAGTGTTAGTGTGTTCTCTGGCTATTATGCCTAAGGACTTTTTATATATAGACTCTAATATACTGCATCTATGTGTATCATTTTCTCAATATTGAATAATCTGTCTTAGAATTATATCTGTGTATAGGCTTGACTTTTGGAGTGCGCTCAATTCTCTGTTTTTCTTGAAAGAAAGAAGAGAGCAGTGCGTACCTCAAAAGTCGATAAGGAACGCGTTCACCTCCACACTGGGCGCATCACTCCAGCTCATATTACCAGCACCATCAGACCGCATCGCAATTAACCACTAAGGGGGGCTAGCTAGCTCCCCCTTCCGTCGAGGGCCTGCAACCTGCGAGCTTTAAGGGCGGGCTCCGCCAGTTCCAACAGAGCAACATCTAAACTAGAGGGGACAAAGGTAGGGTCCGAGACATACTCCGTCCACGGTGCCAAAGTAGCCAGTCGTTCTTGGCGGTTACAGCAGGTCGCCACCCAACCCTCAGCCTCTCCAATGGCGCTCACCACCCGTATCCAATCCTCCCGACCAGGGACCATGGACTGCCTCCAGTAAGCCGGAAGCAGTCTCCTGGCTGCATTAAGTAAATGTGTTATTACACTTTTCTTGTAATGACTTAGAGGGATTGTTGGGACATGAAGAAGAAAGTGCACCGGAGATAGGGGAATGTCTATCCCCGTGATCGTCAGTATCTGCTCCCTCACATCCACCCAAAAGGGTTTAATCAAGGGGCAGTCCCACCAGATGTGAATGAGCGTGCCCCTGTGCCCACACCCCCGCCAGCACAACCCGGATTAAGTGGGGTAAATACACGCCATGTCCGCTGGCACACGGTACCAGCGAGACAGAATTTAAAAATTTGTCTCCTGAGTTTTGGAATCTATGGAGGAAGTATGAGTAAGGTGGTATAAATGGGTCAGTTGTGTGTCCGTGAGGACCTGATCCAGATCTCTCTTCCATTTCCGTATGTAGGCAGGCGTGGGCAGAGGGGTAGCGGAACCCAGCAGGCGGTATAGCTTCGATACCAGCTGGGGGACAGGGTCTTCAGTAGCAAAAAGACTCTCAAACGGGGTAAGAGAGGAGGGGCCCCTGATTTAATGACCCTGCTTCTCAAAGAAATGGTGTAGCTGTCTATAGCACCAGAAATTCACCAGTGGGCCCTGTCGACCCACCAGGAGGGCCTCATAGTCTAGGAGCCTACCTTCTTTCATAAGTTTGCCGCAACTGGCGTTACCATCATCCACCCATGACCCAAAAAAGGCCATTTGTTCTCCCGGGGGAAACCAGAGAAAGCCACCCAGTGGGGCCAGCGGTGACATAGGGGGAGACAATTTAAGTAGAGCATTTATCCTATCCCAGACCGTGAGCACATGCATCGTCAGCGGGGAAGTCGACTCAGAAAGACCCCTATGCTCCCGGGGCAACCACGGTGCGTATGATAGGTTCCTCCCCGCGAGACACTTTTCCAGAGAAACCCAAAGCTTTGAGTGAGAATGGAAACGCCAGTTAAGAATTCTTTGAAGAGCGATCGCCCTATAATATCGTCTAAAGTCAGGGAACCCCAGGCCACCCTCTGTCTTAGACCGTTTCAACATCTTAAGGGAATACTAGAAAGACAGTCAAAGAAAAGTCCAGGCAAGCGGATCGGCAGCATCTGAAAATAAAAAAGGATGCGGGGCAAGACGTTCATTTTTATCACGTTCACCCACCCGCCCAATCAGGTAAAGGCAGAACGAGTCCATTTGGAAAGGTCTGCCTTAATCGCAGCTAGTAGGGGGGGGGAGTTAGCATTGTAAAGGGCGTCAAATCTATCTTTAAGCTGTACTCCCAGATAGCGCAGGGATGCCCTGGTCCACGAAAAAGGGAAGGCGTCCCTAAGTCTCTCTGCGAGGTTCGGGGACATGTTTATGGGAAGGATCTCGGATTTCTCATAGTTTATTTTAAAATTAGATAGGGTTCCAAAATGTTTAAGTTCTCTCAACAGGGTCGGCAACGAGATCAGGGGGTTTGCCAGATGGAAAAGAACATCATCAGCATAGGCCGATAGCTTATGTTCCGCATTCCCAACCTGCAGACCTCTGATGTCACTATTGGCTCTGATCGTGCGGAGCAGTGGCTCCAGTACCAGAGCAAAGAGGAGGGGTGAAAGAGGGCACCCCTGTCTCGTGCCGTTCCTGATAGGGAAACAGGAAGAAAGGGTGCCGTTTACCTTCACCTGTGCACAAGGATCAGAGTAAAGGGCCAGGATGGAAGCCAACATACGAGGACCAAGACCCAAATGACTAAGCACCTCTTGCAAATATGACTAGTCGACCCGGTCAAATGCCTTTTCAGCATCAGTGGAGAGGATGAGGTAGGGCTGGGGGTCTGTAGAGGAGCAAGCCCAGTGTATAAGCTGAATTGCTCTCAGGGAATTGTCCCTGGCCTCCCTACCCGGGATAAAGCCTGTCTGATCAAGGTGCACAAGTCCAGGCAATAAATGTTTTAGCCTATTAGCCAGGGTTTTTGCTAGGATCTTCACATCTAAGTTAAGGAGGGAAATAGGGCGATAGCTCTGTGGGGCAGCGGGGTCTTTGCCCTCTTTCGGGATCACGGTGATATGAGCTAATAGTGCCCCTGAGGGAATTGCCTTGCCTCCCGTTATAGAATTAAAATAACTTAACAAGGGAGTCTCCAATTGAGAAATAAAAGCCTTGGTGAACCCGTCTGAACCCGGGCTCTTCCCGTTAGGTAAGGACTCGATTGTCAATCTAAGCTCAGTCAGGGTAATTGGTCGCTCTAAAGCCAAGGACTGATCATCCGTGAGCGAGGGGAGGCCCGACGAGGACAAGTAGTCACAAATCGATTGGCGCTTAGCGTCCCGCACTGAGGGAGGCCAGGGTTCAAGTCATACAAAGCGGCATAGTAGTCTCGAAAGCCTGCAGCAATTTTAGAAAACAGCACTGTCGGCTCTCCCGAGGGGGAATACAGCTTATGAACATGCATCTGCGCGGTCCGTGTCCGGAGCGCTTGTGCTAGCATGCGTCCGCATTTGTTCCCATGTTCATAGAACTTATGGGACATATAGCGGAAACGCTTGTGCGTCTGTCTATCTAAAAGGCGTAGAAGCAGTTCCCTCAGCTCGGTCAGGTTTCTCAGAGCCTCAGGACCCCCCGTCGCCTTATGATGGAGTTCGGCTTCCTGGAGGGCAGTGTATACCCTCTGAAAATCCACCATGCGTTCCTGCTTCAGTCGGGAGCCATGGGAGATCAATGTCCCTCTAACCACCGCCTTATGAGCCTCCCATAGCACACCCTCACTCACATCATCAGTAGAATTCTCAGAAAAATTGTGGGCCAAGGTGTTCGAGACGTCTCCCACCACCCCCACATCGTCCAGCAAGTTATCATTCAGTCGCCACGTCCAAGACCGTCGTGAACCCAAGGGCAGATCAAAGACAACCGACACCGGCGCGTGATCTGAGATGGTGATGGTGCCAATAGAGGCAGAGCGCATAAGCTCCAGGATGTCTCGGTCCACATATAAGTGATCTATGCGAGTATAAACGTCATGCACCTGGCGTCTTCAGAACAGGCACCAGCTATCTGTCAGAAGGAGGGACTGAAGGAGCTTACGAAAATGTTTAAGGAACGCATAGGAATGTGGGGGTCTAGCGTGGGAGGTGTCCAGCAAGGGGTCAGGACTGACGTTAAAATCTCCCCCGAGAATCAGGAAGCCCTCTCTAAATTCACCCAGTCGCTCCAGTGTAGAGTCAAGGAAACCCAGTTGATTTGTGTTAGGGGCATAAATGGATGCCAACGTGTATGTGTGTCCTGCTAAGGAGCCCTTCAGGAATACGTAGCGACCCAAGGGGTCGATCCGAGTGTCCGTGGGCTGGAAGGGGCATGACCTGTGTATAGCAATAGCCGTACCTCTGGACTTAGGGGTCGGGGACGTGCTAATAAACCACTGATTTAAAGAGATGTTTAGGAAGTCTGGGCAGCGACCTTGGCGTGAAGTGGGTCTCCTGTAAGAAGACCACCTGAGCCTTCAGCCGCTTCAACTCCCACCATAGCTTGCTACGTTTGTGTGAGGAGCACAAGCCTCTAACATTATAAGAGCTTACCTGTAGAGTGGCCATGGGTAGAGCCGGAGAGAGTGGAGTAGCTGATCATTGCGATGCACCCGGTGTGGGAGGCAGAGCAGTAGAACGCACCTAGGAAAATAAGAGAGAGGGGAGAAACAAGTGAAGGAGGAAAGAGAGGAGGGCAGAAGGGTAGGAGAAGCAGGGGGAGCAGGGGAAAAAAACAACAAGCATTAGACAAATGAAAAAACACAGCAAACATGTCAAAATGGCCGAGGCCAAACAGTCTGAAAAATCACTATGGACCCTGTCCGGGACCCCTATCTTACGGAGGGGGGGCCCGGACCCTAGTCCAAGATCTCAATGTGGATCAGTACCCAAAATGAGAGGGTGGCCTACTGCGGGAACGCAGCCAACACGGAAAGAGGGAGAGGGGGGCGTCCGCCGCCGTCCACCGCATCAGATTTAAGTTGGTGAGGGGGAGAGGGATAGGGAGCTATCAGTCACTGGCGGGGCAGTCACAAAAAGCGCAAGCAGCGTCAGGCCCAAAACAGGCAGGGGTCAATTGACCAGTATCAGGGATCATCAATCATCTCCAGCCGGAGATGTTAAAGGGCAGTGAGGCAAGCATAGATATGAAAAAAGCCATCAGTGATCGGTAGGAGCAGGGCTCTGTGAGGATTCAGAGAGGCGCTGTCCACGTCTTCTTCCACGGTTCCTACGCTTGGCCATCTGCCAAGGACCCGAGGGTGGGAGGGTGAGAGTGGGAAGGTCCGATGATGTTCTCCAATCCGGGAAGTCCACCGGGTCTAGGTCAAGGGAAGAAAGGAAGTTCGGTAGGTCATCTTTTGTGCGAAGGGTCGCGGTTTTGCCGTCTTTGGTGACTTGAAGGTAAAAGGGGAAACCCCAACGATATGGCAGACCCGCTGCTTGTATGGCCACCAGAAGAGGACATAGCATCCGTCGCTGCATAAGGGTGCGGCTGGAGATGTCTTGGTAGAAGGACAAGCGCGCACCGTCAAAATCATAGTTGGGTTTACCCCTCATTTTTTGCATTATACGGTCCTTGAGCGTAAGCTTATGGAGTTTGCAGATGACATCACGCGGATTGTTCACGTCCTGGGACGGGGGTTTTAGAGCTCTATGTGCGCGGTCAATCTCCACCACAGCCGTGGTAGGCAGACCCAGAATGTTTTTAAAGATATCTTTCAGGGTAGGAACAATGTCTCTAGCGCCTGTCGCTTCAGGCAGACCCCTTATCCTAATATTCGCCCTACGGCTGCGGTTCTCAATGTCGTCTAAATGGCACAACAGGGCCTCTATCTGGTGGTTTTGAGCGGAACATTTCTCCTGTAACTAAGAGATAACTGGGAGCACCTCTTCCAGCTTTTGTTCCAGGGCTTCAACCCTATTGCCTAGATGCATAGTGTCTGCTTTGATTTGTGCAACATCCTCCTTCAGGGCTCTCTCAACCCGATCCGCAAAGCGCTTCAAGTCGGCCTTAGTGGGGAGGGCCCAAATATGGCGCCTAATGTCCATATCCTCCAGGGGATCATGCTCCTCCGATAGGCCTAACAGGGAGGAGGGCGAACTCGGGGAGATCGGGGCCGTCAGGTCACTCACCAGTAACGGAGAAGGCACAGGAGAGCACATCTGTGGCTGGGACCGGGACGTGGATTTAATGGAGCTTGAGTTGCGGCCTGTGTCTTCCCGGCCAGCGCCATCTTGGAGGCCTCGCGGCCGTTTCTGTGCGGCTCTGTGAGGAAACAGTCCAGCTGACCTTGCTTTGTGCGGTCCGCTCGGGGGGGTTGTGAGGACGCCCGGTTCCTCTATGACATGTTGCAAGGCAATCGGTGAAGATCTCTCGCCCGTAGCTAAGATTTAGTGCGGCGGTGTCCTCACTCCGCCATAGCCAGGACACGCCCCCATTGAACTCTATTCTAATCTTCTCTATTCAAATTCATTGTATATGAAACTTGAATTGCGGAAGATGTTTTTATAAGTTCTGTACTATTGTTTTTCTATACTATTCTTTTCTATTTTTTTCAATTCTAATTTAATCTTTTCTATTCAAATTCGATTTCATTCCATACGATTTTCAAATTTCAGGAAATGGTTATATATAGTTTTGTTTAAATGTGGTAGCATTATTTTGAATTTGATCGTTTTTTTTAAATTCGGTAGATTTGTTTTCGAATGCGTTAGAATTATTTAGAATGTGTTAGAATTATTTAGAATGCGGTAGAATTATTTAGAATACGGTAGAGTTTTTTCGAATGCAGTAGAGTTTTTTTTCGAATGCGGTAGAATTTTTTTGAATACGAAATGAATCCCGAAAACAAATGTAATGAATGCAACAAACTTAACTAAACAAATTTAATTAAATAACGAATCGAAACAAAACTAAACACATTTTTTCATCCTGCACATGTCTATTCACTTCCAGAATTATGATGGTTGGTAAGGTTTTTTCTCAGAGATTGTACCTTGCTACCCCCAGTTTAAAGTCCCCCTATTCACATGTTAGGGTTACTCAGGACATGAGGGAAGATCTTTTAGTATGGCTACAATTCCTCATACATTTTAACGGTAGAACTGTTTGGCAGGAGGACTTCAGTGGACAGATTCGATCGTGTGTACGGGCTAGCAGACAGGTTTCCAGCAGACAAAAGTTTTAAAGCATGCTTTAAAACTTGTCTGCTGGAAACCCGTCTGTCCGACATGTCCGCTGGTTAGTACGCCTAACCAGCGGACAAAAATCCCTTGTATGCGTCGAATGGATTTGACGCATGCATGGAAGTATTTTACTTCCTGGTTCGATGACGTGGCGCGTCAACGTCACCGCCACAACACTGCACTGTCTGTCTGCGGGGATATTGGTTTGATCCTGTGTACACAGATCAAACCAAAATAGCCCAGCAGACATGTCTGATGAAAACAGTCTGTCAGACCGTTTTCATCGGATAAATCTCCTTGTGTGTACGCAGCCTTAGACAAAGACTTCCTTCTTTTCACTGATGCTGCTTGGTCCTGCGGTTTTGCTGCTATTTCGCAGTCACAATGGTGTGCGGACCATTGGAGTTCCAATTGGCGTGCAAAGGGTTTTCTGAAGAATATTGTTTTACACATGCGTATGCGCGCGGGCACGGGAACGGTAATGGTGTGACTGTGCTCCGCACACCGCCGACTTTCACAGGCTACCATTCCTACAGAGGGTCGGGACATCCGTCCATTTTTGGTCTCTGGGGTAGGCGAATCTGTGATGCAGCGTCAGGCATCGGGACAGACGAGGAAGAGGCCGTATAAGAGGAGAAATCAGTGGGGACAAGCGCGACCCCCCCTCCCTGAGCCGTCTCCTTCTCCCAAGATGGCGCAGCAACGTAATGCGAGAGACACTCGCAGAAATACGCGGCGATTATCTTCTGCAACACCAGAGGCTGGTGTTAATGTCCCCTCCTCCTCCATGTCATCTGAGGGACAGGGTGAAATATCACCATCACAGTACATACCCTCATCCCCTGAGGGGATTCTGAGCCTGCCTGTACAGTCTGCTCTGTCGGACATCATTGCTGACAGGAATGTGACTGAGTTGTCAGATGCTGCCTTGATCCATACTGACTCTGATGGATGCAACCCTTCTTCCTCTCATCATTCTGGCCAAACTGCTGGTGATGTTACCCTTTTTAATAGATTTTCTGCACTTTTACAACTTGAACTGTCAAAAGCCTGCTCTGTCATTACTAACGAAATCAAACATGATATAGAGCTGTAACCTGCAACTTAGAGGTTTGCCAGAATCGCATACCGACTTGGTGGGTGCGATTCATACCCTCATGACAGAACTAATTCCTAACATTCCACCTCATCATATGGAAATCGATAGAATCCACAGGGCTCTGACGGCACCCAGATCTGATGGTCTCCCTAGAGATATAATCTTTAGACCACATTTTTATATGACAAAGGAAAATTTGATGACAGCATCTGGAAATTGCCAAAACCTGCTGCTTTTTAATAAACCGATCCAACTGTTTGCAGATCTGGCTCCCTCGACAGTCTTGAGGAGGCGCACCTTGAAGCCATTGCTACAGCAGCTGCTAAACCATAAAATTAAATATCGCTGGTCTTTCCCTTTCCGGTTATCCTTTTCTTATAAGGGCAACTCACACTCCTTTAATAATTTCTGCGATGGGGAAGATCTTTTGTTGAAGCTGGGTATCTTGCCTGCGACCGACAGTACCAAGTCGCCCCTTGTCCCCCATCTGGTCTTCTAGTCATAACGCCAGAATTAGGAAAGACTTGCTAACCAACTGAGACGAAGACGGTCAGCGATTTATTACCTTTAATATTGGTGGAATCACCCTGTATCGAAGTTAACAGACTTTATATTTCATTTGTCCAGGACTTAAATGTTTTTCTTTATTGATGTTTATTGATTTCTATTGTCTTCTCTTTAGTATATATTATTCAATTTGTTAACCTATTTGTTTCAGGTAAGGGCCACATACCCCTGTAGTAACCGGGGGCCTTGAAGTTGTTGACCCTTATCTGAACATACAGTTCAGTACAGGGTTAGATTGACCACCCTGGTGTTATACAGAGCTTCTTTAATATAATTGGGTACCTGTTCCTATCCTTCTGTTGTTTAGTTGATGTTCGATTGTAAAGTTGGGGTGGACTCGTAAGCCACCCTTTTTGATCTTGTCCCTCTATTAGAGATGGAGACAACATCGCGCTTTTTTTTCCAGGTTTATGGCCTGGTTTGGGCTTTGTCCCTACTTTTTGCTTACATACTTTTATATTTACACCTTGTACTACACTGTGAGTCCTTAGTTATTTTTTTTTTCCTTTAAATGTTTTTATTTAGTTTTTTCTCCCTGTGCCTGTGCTCCACTTTACTTTGTCTGTTTTTGGATCGGTATTTAGGATTTATGCTTCAGCATATTGATAGTTATATTTTGCCAATAATTAATGTCTAAGGTTTCTCAATCTAAATATTCTATTTTAACACATAACGTTCAGGGGTTTAATTCACCCCTGAAAAGGAATAAGGCATTTCATTACTATCACAGATGGAAGGCGGATGTTTTGCTATTACAGGAGACCCGTTTTTCCAAGTACTCTGCTCCTAATTATCTCAGTGCTCATTATCCGCAATTTTTTTTGTCATCAGGAGCAGAAAAAAAGAGAGGAGTGGCTATATGCTTCTCACACCATGTGCCCCTTGTTTCTACTTCGGTCGTTAAAGATGACATGGGTAGATATATTTTAGTGATGGGCCATATTAATGACCAACCGGTCTCATTCATTTCATATTATGCTCCCAATACTAATCAATTGGAATTTTTCTTCAGTATGCTCTCGAGACTACTCCCTTTAGTGCAGGGTCAACTAATTTTGGGTGGTGATAGCAATTTGCCTTTGGACCAAACGCTAGATAAATCCTCTCCTGACAGGCCCCATCTGAAACACGTGCCTAAAAATAGTATTAAATTGGCGAGATTGCTTCATAGTAATGATCTGATTGATGCTTGGCGGGAAAATAACCCCTCTGCTAGAGATTACACCCACTACTCGCATATACATGGCACCTATTCGCGAATCGACCATATTTTAATGACTTCAGCATTGACTCCCTTTTTGGATTCAGCCTTGATTCTAACAACGCCGTGGTCAGATCATGATCCGGTTCTAATTTCCCTTTCAAATTTGTGGAAAAGACCTGGCCCTTCCCCTTGGTGGCTCAATGCGTCTTTATTAAGCGATCCTATTGTAGTAGTAGAGGTTGAAAAGGAAATTCACACTTTTTTTAATGAAAACTTGCCCCAAGACACGTCACCAATTATTAACTGGGTGGCCCACAAATCTTCCATTCGAGGTAAACTAATTCGAATAGCGTCTAGGATTAATAGAATTAGGAATGCGACGATTTCAGATAAGGAAAGGGCTTTAACTAATCTTTTATCCGCACAGAAGAAATCACCACGGATAGATATCAGACCTAAGATTGACGAGGCTAGGTTGTCACTGAACTTAAGTCTTACCACTCGAGCGGAAAAAAAATTGAGATGGAATAGCCATAAATTCTACACGATGGGGGATAAACCTACTAGGCTACTGGCCAGAAAACTGAACCCTCGCTCTTTCACTCCTGCTTTACCCAAACTTAGAATCAGTAATGGGTATCCAACCCAAAACCCTAAACTCATTTTGAATGAGTTTAGTAACTTCTACTCAAATTTTTATAGCAAACCAACGGCTTTTGACCGAAAGGTGACGGACCATTTTCTTGACCAAATTACTTTGCCGAAATTAACGCAGGAACACTCAGAGCTGATGGATAGAGAATTTTCTGTAGACGAGGTAGAATTGGCGATAAAACATTTAAATCCCTTTAAAGCACCAGGTCCTGATGGATTTTCTGGACACTATTATCATAAATTCAGAGATGTCTTGATCCCCCATCTGTGTAAATTCTTTAATGCTATTAGACGAGGTGATTCCCTTCCTTCTCAAGAAAATAAAGCTTATATTCACGTTATCCCAAAATCAGGAAAAGACCTGGGACTCTGTGCCAACTATCGCCCTATTTCTTTAATCAACACAGACTTGAAAATTTTGACAAAGATCTTAGCTACGAGGCTTAATTCTTTTATTGCACAATACATTCACCCGGACCAGGCTGGATTTGTCCCTGGACGGCAGACTACTGATCAAATAAGAAGGGTAGTAGATATTATATCTGCAGTCCATTCTGACTGGGATTCAAAGGGGCCACGGAAGGGAATGCTTTTGTCATTAGATATGCACAAAGCATTCGATTCCTTATCTTGGGATTATCTATTCCATATTTTATATAAGTTTGGATTTAAATCAAATTTTTTAACTATACTTCGTACGTTATATGACTCCCTTTCAGCTTCCTTGAAAATAGGAGGTTACTCCTCCGGTCCAATCTCAATCCATAGGGGTACACGACAGGGCTGTCCTTTATCGCCAATTCTCTTTATCCTGGCCATAGAACCGTTGGCAATCAAAATTCGTTCCTCCCCAGATATTTTAGGTATTGAATGTGGCACCAGTGAACACAAATGTGTCCTTTTTGCAGACGACATCCTAATGCTGATTTCTTCCCCGATAACTTCTCTCCACAATTTGAATATGATTCTAGCATTATTTTCCACTATTTCGGGCCTAACTGTTAATCAGGAAAAATCTCAGGCTTTGAATATTTCATTGGATAAAGCCACGATTTCCACTCTTAAACAATCATTCTCTTTTAATTGGAATACTGATTCCCTCCCATATTTGGGGATCAACATTACACCATCCATACGCACGCTATATTCCCGGAATTACCCTGCTCTATTTAAGAAACTTAAGGCCGAGTTGAATAAATGGTTATTTCATCCCCCGTCATGGTTAGGTAGGTTATATTCTGTTAAGATGAATATACTTCCGAAAATATTATACTATTTCCGCTCACTTCCAGTGGCGTTGGTTCGATCGGACCTAATAGCTTTTCAGTCCAGGGTAATTTCTTACATATGGGAAAATAAGAGACCTAGAATAAACAAAAGGACTCTACTCACTCCTAGAGCTACTGGAGGTCTAGGCGCTCCTGATTTCCTTAAATACTACTATCCCGCGATAATAGCACAATTGACCAGAACGCATTCTTCACTCCCAGGCCCTATTTGGATGGAACTGGAGAGTCATGCATGTCGTGGTATTCCGTTATCACACATGCTTTGGTTGTCTCCTAGTGAAAGACCACCGATCTTATGCCCAACTTTGTCACTATCTCTTGATACTTGGGATAGACTGTCCAGAACATTCAAATTCAGGTCTTCTCACTCCCCGTTGGCTCCTATTTTCGGTAATATGAAATTTGCTCGGGGGCTTGTGCCCGACGCCTTCGAATGGTGGAAAAATAAGGGCGTAATGCGCATAGCTGACGTTTGTGATGATAAGGGAATGCTACATTTTAAATTCCTAAAAGAACGTTTTCACATACCGGTTTCAGAGAAACATAACTATAATCGAATAAAATGTTTTTTAGATGATTTGCCATGTTATTCTAAGTTAACTTCAATGTCTGATATGGAATGTTTATGCCGTAGATTTGATAAGATGCAGGGTTATATTTCGATTATATATTCTATTTTGACAGTTTCTACAGATAAGTTGAATTACATGGTAAAATGGGAAGAAGATATACAGGAAACTATTGAGATCTCAGAATGGCGCAAATTGGCACGTGGAGCGTCACGTTCTCTTATGAACACTTCGATAGTTGAAGCAAATTACAAAATACTCTTGAGGTGGTACATGGTTCCCTCTAGACTAGCATCCTTTGTACCTGGTGCTTCTCCTCTTTGCTTCCGTGGATGCGGACAGGAGGGAACTTCGTATCATATATGGTGGGATTGCCCGAAAGTAAAACGTTATTGGTTTAGAGTATATAATTTTATTTATACCCTTACCCATGTTAAATTACTCAAATCTCCAAAACTTTTGCTGCTGGGTAGCGATGTGAAAAACACCTCTAAATTCCAGAAGTGCCTTATAAGATTTATATTCATTTCTGCTAGACTGGTAATAGCTAGATCGTGGAGGTCGGCCCTGCTCCCATTTGACCAACTTAAAAATAAGCTCACATGGTTCATGATTAATGAACATATGGCCGCTATCCTTCAGGATAGAATGGAATTATTCAATGCTGTCTGGGATCCGTGGATCAATCATATATCAAGTGATCATATCTCTTCCGATCTAACAATTAGGTTTTGTTTTAGTAGGCACGGAGATTCCTTCCCCCACGCCCCCCCCTTTTTTTTCCCTCCTTTTTTCTCACGTCTATCCCGCTGCCACTCCCGGTGTTCTATGTGTTGGGGGTGGTGCCGATTTTCTGATATTAGTTTATGATTGTTCATATTTATTGTAATAGATACTGTTCTATTCTTCTTGATTTTTTTTATTTTGTTTGGTGGGACTTACGATGCCACTGAGATGGTTGGATTTTGTCAAAGTCCTCTGAATCAGTTTGCTTACAAATGTATATACTGACATAAGGGTTTTATTATTAGTTCTACAATTTGTATATGGATTAACATCTTGTTTATAATAATTGAAAATGCATTCTTTATGTGTTTTCTACTGCTTCCACTGACTCAAGTGTATTATTTTCCTTGTTCCATTCTGTAATGTAAATGCATAATAAACATATTGAAACAGAATATTGTTTTACTGGAATTATTTCCAATCATTGTAGCCTTGGAGCTATGGTGCCCCTTCTTTAAAAATAAAAGAATTTTAGTTAGAACTGACAATAAAGTGGTCATGTTTGCTATTAATTGTTTAACTTTTAAATCTCCGCCTGTCATTATCCTTCTGCGCCACATGATTTTTAAATGTTTGAGTCTTAATATTTGGTTGAAAGCAGTTCACGTGGCGGGTAAGGACAATGATTAGTGTTGCTCACGAATATTGCATATTCGAGTATTCGCGAATAACTCGAATATCGCAGTGAATTTATTTTTAAAACAGATCACATCCTAGTGATCTCCATCGACATCTAAAAGCATTGCTGGTATGATTAGAGACCCTGGGCCGAGTAGCTGAGGCGATCCTTTTATGTTGCCGAATATTCGCCGAATATTCGCCAATACTTTCTCTGCCCTTCTTTTGCATCAGAGCCAATCAGAGTTCTCCTACCACAGTTGTCAGAGGTTAGCAACCTCCATAGCAACCAATAGGAACCTGCCTGCACGACCATTATATAAGATCACTCCCAGCAATATTTCAGTGCAGATTCACAAGATGGCTAGAGAGAGTGGAGTGTTTCTGTGCGTTTTTCCTGTGTATTGTGATCTTAGAGCTTTGTGCTTCCTATAGGAAATGATCTCCGTTTTCGTGTTGTTTCGCGCGCATGCGCAGACGAGAATTTCGCAATCAATTTCGCATTCGCATTATTTTTTTTTTTTTAAATATCACGAATATTCGATATTAACGAATATTTCACGAATATTCTTCTATATATTCGTGAAATATCGCGAAATCGAATATGGCGTATTCCGCTCAACACTAATAATGATATGATCTGTCTCGATTTCAGATGAATCGATTTTTTCAACTTTGTCCAGATGCCAATCCAGTAGGGCTGCGGTGCCCTCCTGCTTTATGGGACCTAATTTGATGCCTGTTTCTGGTTATATTGAAAATTCAGTTGCTCCTTCAACCATGGCTGGATATCGATCGGCCTGGTTCATGTGGTTGTCATTCCTGGCTTTCATCAAAGAACCTATATGTTCCTTTTCTGAAAATTTGGTGTTGTTATTTTTACAATCTTTGTTCCTTAAGCAGTATTCGTGGTCTTATGTTCAAAAAACTTTAGCGGGTGATTAATTTTTTCTAAAATTGCACAACCTACCTTCTTGTTTACATTTATTTTCTGTTCAACAGGCTCTAAAGCAGTGGTTCTCAACCTTCTGGTGCTGTGACCCCTTGACAAAATTTCCCAAGCTGTTGGGACCCCCAATGGTAGAATTTACATAGCGTGGGTTGTCAGCACCCATGGCAAGACAAGTAATTTGCGCCCCTAACCCACGGACGTTTAGGGCTCTCTGAGTCCCCTCCACTCTTACAGTATTAACCACTTCCTTACTGGGCATGTATACCCCCTTCCTGATCAGGTGAAATTTCAGCTTGTGGCACTGCGTCGCTTTAACTGACAATTTCGCGGTCGTGCGATATGGCTCCAAAACAAAAAAGAATGACAATTTTGAAAAAAAATACAATATTTTTTACTTGTTGCTATAATAAATTGCCCAATTAAAAAAAAAAAAAAAAATTCAGTCTAGACCGATACCTATTCTTCTACATATTTTTGGTAAAAAAAATCGCAATAAGCGACTGGTTTGCGCAAAAGTTATAGCGCCTACAAAATAAGGGACAGAATTTTTTTTTTTAATTATTTTTTTTTTACTAGTAATGGCGGCGATCTGCGATTTTTATTGCGACTGCGACATTATGGCGGACACATAGGACACATTTTTGGCACCATTCACATTTATACTTCAATCAGTGCTATAAATATGCACTAATTACTGTATAAATGTGACTGGCAGGGAAGGGGTTAACACTAGGGGGTGAGGAAGGGGTTAAATGTGTACCCTATATAGTGTTCTAACTGTGGGGGGAGGGGGGGTGACTGGGGGGTGACCAATCTGTGTCCCTATGTACAAGAGACACAGATCAGTCTCCTCTCTCCCTGACAGGACGCTGTCATTGTGAGAGCCGGCAATGAGAAATTATCTCATATGTTTACATATGAGATCATCTCTCATTCACCGCACAGATCGCATCGCAAACGGCCACTCTGATTGGCCGTTCGCGGCGATCTGTGATTGGCTGTGTCCAAGGGACACGGCCAGCACAGAAGTTCCCCGCTGCGCGCTCTGGAGCGCGCGCAGGGAACAAGGAAATGGGCGGCCACAAAAACACAGCGCCTCAGAGTATTAGAACCACCCTGCAGCCGTAAATAGTCATACGCCCGTCAGGAACAGTGTTCCTCACGAATATTCGCATTGCGAATATTCGTTACGAATATTACATATTCGAGTATTCGCGAATAAATCGAATATCGCGGTGAATATTCGCTATTGCGAATATTCATATTTTTTCAAATTTATTTTTAAAACAGATCACATCCTAGTGATCTCCATCGACGTCTAAAAGCATTGCAGGTATGATCAGAGACCCTGGGCCGAGTAGCTGAGGCGATTCTTTTATGTCCTTTTATTACGAATATTCGCGAATACTTTCTCTGTCCTTCTTTTGCATCAGAGCCAATCAGAGTTCTCCTACCACAGTTGTCAGAGGTTAGCAACCTCCATAGCAACCAATAGGAACCTGCCTGCACGACCATTATATAAGATCACTCCCAGCAGTATTTCAGTGCAGATTCACAAGGTGGCTAGAGAGAGTGGAGTGTTTCTGTGCTGTTTTCCTTTTGAATTGTGATCTTAGAGCTTAGCATTGTGCTTCCTATAGTGCTTTCAGTTCTGAGTTTCCTGCTTCTAAAAACAAATGCTTTTTTCAAAGCAAAAGACCCAACAGCTTTTCTAAAAGCTCAGATTTGTGTTGTTTTGTCCAGGTTAGTGTAGCTTAGTGTTAGATAGATTTCTGTGTAGTTAGTGTAAGTGTACATTTTTTTTTTTAGGTAGCTTAGTTTAGTGTGTGTTTAGTCTCTGTGTTTTGTGTATAAAAAAAACAAAACAAAAAAAAATTGCTTTAGTTTAGTCATATAAGTTTGTGTAAGTAGAGTTAGTGTTTAGTGCATATTAGTTTATTATTTGTAGTCCTCGTCTTTGTCCTTGTCAGTCAGTGTAAAAAAAAAAAAAATGTAGCTTTAGTTTAGTCATATAAGTTTGTGTAAGTAGAGTTAGTGTTTAGTGCATATTAGTTTAGTATTTGTTGTCCTCGTCCTTGTCTGCGTCCTTCAGTCTAAAAAAAAAAAAGCCCCAAAAAAGTTTTAGCTGTAGTATTTTAGTTCCTATAGCTGTCCGTGTCGTAGTCTATGTCTTTGTCCGTGTAAAAAAAAAAAAAAAAATTTGGTGTAGTAGTTTTATTCTAGTTTAGTAGCTGTCTATGTCTTTGTCTGCGTCTTTGTCTGTGTCTTTGTCTGCGTGCCTGTCTTGCTAAAAAAACAAAAAACACTCCTTTCTCACATTCCCCCCCCCCCCCCCAATAAAGTCCCCCCCCCCACATCAGCAAGTATGAGCAGCATACGTGGCCGTGGCCGTGGCAGCAGGGGTAGGGGAGTTACTCCCAGTGCTGGGTCGCTGCCAGCACAGGGTACCTCTCGCGCCCCTACTAGTGGTAGTGGATCAGGTGGAAGGGGAGTCCGCCTCATCCGCAAGTTTTTTCCCTCGGGCTACCGCCCGATATTGCCTTCTCAGGCTCCAGTAGTGTTGGAGTATATGGGGCACAGTAGTGTCACAGAGTCGTCAGTCCCAACTCCCAGTAGCACCACCAGTACACCGGTGCCTTTAGGACCCGCCCCCAGCCCCCAAGGGTCCAGCCTCTTACTGTTTGACAGCAACAGTGAGAGGGATATCTTGGGGGAGGTCCTGCATCAGGCAGACATCCAGTTCTGTACTGATGGTCAGGACCTTTTGGAAGGGATGATGGAGGAGGAGGATGGGGTACCTGCTGTCAGTATCCCAGAGACATCCCTTCCAAGTGGTGCTGCTGTTTTTGGGCAGGAAACACCCGCACCTAGTCAGACCCAGGCGTCGGTGAGGGGACAGCGAAGCCAGGCTAGCGGCTCCATGTCAGCTCAGACCACCACATTTCAGCCCTGGGTCTGACATATCTGGGGGCGAAGAGGAGGGTGACCCAACATGGGTGCCACCTGACTTGTCGGTTCACAGCAGCAGTGACGACGAGGAAGGTAGGCACCCTGGGGAAACGGTGCGCCAGGTCACCAGGGAGACCAGCGTCAGGGTCTCCACTGGTGATGGCAGCAGGCGGTGTCAGCAGCAGCAGCAGCAGCAGGCAGCTCCACCTGTGCGCACCGAGTCCCAGCAGGTGCAAGTCAGCGGCACCCCATCTGACAGGAGGTCACCTGTCTTCACCCTGGTAGCAGATAACCAGACCATAGCCATCTGCCATATCTGTCGTGCCAGGGTGAAGAGAGGGAAGTGCTTGGCTCGGGTGGGTACCACAGCTCTGAACCAGCATCTGCGAATCAACCACTGGCGGGAGTATGACCAGATGAAGCATGGTGGTGGTAGCAGCGCCACCACCACAAGTGTGCAGGGTACAGCAGCCCCTGCCACAGCTTCATCTGTTCCCAGCAGGTCATGCCCCCTCGCTCCCTCTAGTAGAGGTACTTTTACCGGCAGCCAGACCTCTACTTCCACAGCACCCTCCTCTTCTGTGTCCTGCACTGCCGTCCGGCGCCAGGCATCGCTTTCCGACGCCTTCGAACGCACCACTCCCTTCCCCCCCTGGAGACCGACGTGTGCGTTCCCTCAATGGGCTCCTGGCAAGGGTTATTTCCCAACATCTGCTTCCCTTCAACATTGTTGACTGCAACCCCTTCAGGCAGATGTTGGAGCAGGCCCAACCCCAATGGCGTGTCCCCAGCCGCCATTTCAGCGACAGGGTACATCTCACAATGGATGGCTGGACCAGCAGGCATGGGCAGGGCCGATACATCAGCTTCACGGCCCATTGGGATTCCCTCCGAGGCGCCGGGGAGGCATCGGCGGCATCAGATTTTGTGGTGCCGTCCCGGGGTGTCCAGGGGAGAACTGCTGGTCTCCCTCAAGCCACTGTCTCCGCAGCTGCTGAGCCTCACAGCAAGCTGCCCCCGTAGCTACTCAAGTGTGGGGCACGTGCGCTGTCAGGCCGTGCTCTAGCTTGTTAGTTTAGGGGACCGGAGACACACTGGACAAGAAGTGCTGACCGCACTTCAGGCTCAGGTCCAGAAGTGGCTGACACCCCGAAGGCTCCAGGCAGCAACCTACTCTCCACCCTCCAGGCTGGCAGTCTGACCCACGTGCCCTATCTGGCACATGTCTTCAACCTCGTGGTGCAGAAGTTCCTGCGCACCTATCCCGGGTTGAGTGACATTGTGCTAAGGGTACGTAGGATTGCCAGCCACTTCAGGCGCTCCCCAACCGCTACCGCGTCCCTGTCCAAGTTGCAGTGGGACAACAGCCTGCCCCTTCACAGGCTGATTGTGGACAGTGTGACGCGGTGGAACTCCACCCTCCACATGCTGGAGAGGTTGTGAGCAGCGAAGGGCGGTGAAGGAATACCTGCTGGAGCAAGGCACTGCCGGGCCATCACAAACACTCCCGTACATCACCAGTGCGGAGTGGGGGCAGATACACCAGGTCTGCCATGTGTTGGCCCCTTTCGAGCAGGCGACCAAGATGGTCAGCAGGGAGCATGTCGGCCTCAATGACGTGCTCCCTATATTGTTCCTGCTGGACAGGGCACTAGATCGCCTGCTCGAAGCTGGGGAGAGTGCCTTGGTGGAGCAGGAGGAGGCAACACTGCTCCACCAAGACCAGGCCCAGGACGAGGAGGAGGAGGATGATGATGAGGAGGTTACTGGTGACGTCCTGGAGTGAGGGCCTGGTCAGGAGGGAGAGCCGTTGTTGGGGGCACCGATAGTCCGGGGGTTGGGCATCTCTGAGCGTGAGCAGCAGCGCCTCCAGCATGAAGACTCAGACGTCATGGACCCGGTCAGCCATGAGGAGTCACAGCGGGCTGTGCTCTTCCCCATGGCTGTCCACATGCTGAGATGCCTCAGGAGGGACCCCCGGGTTAAGACTATCAAGGAGAGGGATGAATTTTGGATTCAAGATGCAAGGGGAAACTGGAGCAGGTCCTCCCAGCCAGCCGGAGGCAGCACCGGATGGAGGAACTGCAGGCACGCATAGTCAGCCGGTTGGAGCAGGCAACTCCCCGGCCTCCAGTTGTCCCCCCTCATCTCACCCAGCGGGTGGCTGCACCCAGCAGCAGCCGAGCAGGGGACCTAATGGGTGAGATGAGGATGTTCTTCCAATCTGAGCGACCCAGTACCAGCAGCAGCAGTCACCACCAGCGGCTGGCCCACATGGTGGCAGACTACATGGGGTCCGTCGGTGCTTCTGACAGTATGAGCACCGACGACCCCATGGAGTACTGGGTTGCCAGATTGGACACCTGCCGCGAGCTCGCTCAGTATACGCTGGAGTTATTGTCTTGCCCCCCCTCCAGCGTACTATCTGAGCGAACATTCAGAGCGGCAGGTGGGGTGGTCA
This sequence comes from Rana kukunoris, assembly GCA_029574335.1. Taxonomy (NCBI): domain Eukaryota; kingdom Metazoa; phylum Chordata; class Amphibia; order Anura; family Ranidae; genus Rana; species Rana kukunoris. The sequence goes on along the minus strand of CM056059.1, from coordinate 267,353,007 downwards.
TGGACAAGAGGACCCGTCTGTCCACAGACTCCGTGGACAGACTCACATTCATCAAGATGAATGAGTCCTGGATTGGCGGTGACTTTCTGGCACCCGCCGTCGGTTCAGGGTGCTGAAGGGTCCCTTGTCATTCATTCCCTCTCCGTGGCTCTCCCTCCGCTCTTGCCCGAGTGATTTGACACTATCAGCCAGATTCAGGTAGAGCAGAGCATCTTTGCTCTGGAGTAACGCATCTCATTTGCGTTACGCTGCTGAAATTTTAGGAGCAAGTGCTGTTATTCAGGAACCACTTGCTCCTAAAGTTGCGGCAGCGCATCACAAATGAGCCGGCGGAATTCAAATTGGGCGGGTACGGGGCGTGTAGTATTCTAACTAAGCGCGATCCCGCCGCCAACGTACTGCGCATGCGTCGAGTGTCCAAACATCCCCGTGCGCATGCTCCAAATTCTGTGAATGAACGTCAATGACGTCACATTCCCATTCATGAACTTTTTACGCAAGCGACGTGATTTTTTTTTTCCCGACGTGATGACGACGCCTATACCTAACATAGGATACTCCAACCCTATGTAGGTATATCTATGCGCCGCGTATCCCGTCCGGAAACGTCGTACCGTCGCGCCGGAATTCGATCGTGAATTGCCGATTTCCGCTCATTAACATATTTTTTGAGCGCAAATCGGCGGGAACGCCCCCGGCGCCATTTTTAAGTTGAAGTAACGATGCGATGGCGAAATCTCAGTTACGCTGCTCGCATCGGAGCTTCACACCGCGTTTCTTGTTTTCTGGTTACAGAAAACAGAAACGCCGGCTCAAAGTCACAGTTAGGCTGGCGGATCACTGGATCCGCCAGCCTAACTGTTCCTGAATCTGGCCCTATATTGTCTACTATTACTACTACTGCTGCTGCTCACGACACCTATGTCATGAGTTATTTAACACTATATACTACTATTACCACTACTGCTGCTGTCAAGTCTTGCCCAAGTGTTTAGATGATATCTAGTACTATTACCACTACTGCTTGTAAATGTTGCCTGTGTGATAATTACATTATATTTTAATACTACTGCTGCTGCCTTCATGCTGAGTAATGCTTCATGACCTCTCTGGCACAGCGGATCCACCAACAGCCTCCGCTACAAGCTACCAGACCAGATCGTAACAGCAAGTGTGACTAAAAGACTGAACTTTATGTTAAACCCTGGTTTGCGGCCTTTATACTGCAACCATTAGCCTGTCTGCAAGAGCAAATCAGCAATCTCTCTCTCTTTCTCGCTCTCTATATCTATATATATATATATATATTGTAGCTTTTGTTATAGTAATTTTTCAACAGTTTAGTTTGTGTTAGTAGTGTCTGTGTCCGTGTATTTTAGTTTGTCTTAGGTTTGTGTTAAATAAAATAATAGTATAAAATGTTTTTGGTTATTATGAAGTTAGATGTGTTGAAAAACCTAACAATCTCAATAAGAAAGGAAACATTTTAAAAGAATAACATTTTTTATTACAAGAAAAAAAAATGTACATGTAATTTTGCATGAGCTTGTGAAGCTCAGCCATCGCGTCCAAATTCTTCCGCTGCTGTTGCTCCAGCTGTTGGTTTTGGACGTCTAATAATCGCATTTTCCGGCGATTTGAGAGGATTTTCTCATTGGTCCTCTGGATGAGACAGTAATTTTCCTCCATCTTTTTGAAAACTGTTAGGATATAAGAAAAAAAAATAGGATTGAATGCTGTCCATTTTTATATCTACATCTTATTGTTGAAATGTAATTAATCTTTGTGCACATACTTACCCTCCTGCCTGGGGCTCGCAGGAACCGTCTCATCCTCCTGCTCCTCTTCTCCATCACCCGATTCACCAGGAGTTTGGGGGGGGGGGTTGCAGCTCCTCCTCTTGCTCCTCAACAGGAGCTGGGGGTGGTAAACACTGGGAGGGCCCTGGCTGCTCCTCATCCCTCTCCTCCTGTGCATCCTCCTCCTGCTCCTCCTGTGCATCCTCCTCCTGCTCCTCCTATTCATCCTCCTCCTCCTCCTCCTCTGCGGCCTGTCGCCTTGTGCGCTTGGGGCGCACAGATGGTAGAGGAGCTCCTATAATAATACAATGTACATATATGTAAAAATGATTTCTAATAACGTATGCAAATTCTGTGTACTCTGCTGTATTGTATATGAATACAAATTTATTTATATAGACAGTTAACCAATGGGATAATGTTATACTAAAGGGTCTTGCTGGCACTACAGGGGACTGAGTGTGAGCTGGGCTGCCACCATGGTAAAATGAGCTGTTTGTGTTTCCTTTGTATTATTCTGACGATCTCATGTTAAAAAAAGGGCCTGATGGAGTACACGGGATTACTATGATAACCCCACGCCTAGCACAGGAATTTAGTGGTAATTGAGTTAAAAAATACCACCCCTTCCCCTTTAACCCACCACACCACCACTTTAATTCCATGGTTTAACTTGATGGAATAATGTATTTTTTCAACAGTACTATGAATACCTTGGGTGCTGATATATGTTACCACAACATGGCGTCTGGGTTAACAACATCTGCCCTAAGGTTAATTACATATGACCTTACATAACTGTCACCAATAACTTACCTGGATGAAATTCATCTCGGATCTGTCTGACCCGATCCATGTGGCGCCTCTTTAGATCTGACCACTTTTTTAAGGTGGCCATGTGGTCATGTGTGCGGCCATGAACGTGACGTAACTCCCGCAATAGGGAGCGGACTATTTTGTTTTTGTCCTGCTGGCTCCGGGTTTCATCATATCCCTGTTGCAGGAACCTCTGCAAGATGAAGAACAAAGTATTTTATAATTCTTTTGTTTAAACCCTTATGGATATATGACGTAAATGTATGGTATTCAACAATTGGAAGCATTCTCGCCTTATTAATCACTGACAGGGGTAACATGACAGATTTTATATCTTGCCATTTTGGTCGCCGCCTTTTTTGCATAAATATAGCAGCCATAACATTTGCATAATTATGTATATATGAGTAACATCACAGGATACACGTATAGGGGAGAAATGAGTTGCTTTTCATCTGACCGCTATAATTATTTTTTGACCCTTATACTGGGCCTGTACAATAGATTATTTTTTTTCATAATATATATAACAATAATATGTTTGTTTCTTTTGACTTTTTGATGAATTAATTTTGAATAAATAATGGAGTTGATGTTATTTAAAAACTACAACTACCATCATGCTCTGATACACCATGTAGCTCACCGTCACCAGCTGTACCACAATTATACTTTAACTCCCACAATTATACTTTAACTCCCAGCATGCCTGGACAGTCAATGGCTGTCCGGTAATACTGGGAAGTTGTTTTGCAACAGCTGTAGGCTCCGTTTAGTAAACAGTGCCGTACCAGACGGTTTTCTTTTTTAGTGTGGAGGGGAGGGGGGCTATGTAGGGGTATGTGTATATGTTTGTTTTTTAATTTTTTATGTAGTGTGGTGTAGTGTTTTTAGGGTACAGTCAGAGGGGCGTGGGGTTCACAGTAGTTTCCCGCTGAGGGTTTGAGCTGCAGCGCCAAATTTGCTTCAGCTAGAAGCACACTGTAAGCCCCAGTCCATTCTGTGACTGCGCCAGGGGACGGGAAGGGAAGGGGCAGGGGCGGGGGAGAAGAGCAGGAAAGGGGGGGTGGCCAGCAGATGAGGAGGAGGATGAGCCAAGGAGGAAGAAACAAAACCCGAGCCCACAAGGGCCAAATGGAACCCAGCACGAAAGTGCGGGAAGGCGGGCAAAAATGGTCGGAGTCAGGCATGGGGAAAATGGGGAAAAAGGCCCTGTAATTGAAATATAAAACTAATCATATGAACCAGTAATAGTATAACAAGTTTTTCGGCTCTCCCTGTCTTTTGCAGCTCTGTTCTCGACTTTAAATATACTTTAGTATTCTTTATTTATATATTTTTTTTTCCACTTGTTTTTCCAACAGATGTTGTTACTCGTGGAAATTTGTATAACACCTCCCCACAACAGGGGCTTCTGTCTCAGCTTTTTATTGCTTCACATTCTCATTAATATTTTCATTCATTCATTCTCACATTCACTCCTTATGCATCACTATCCATCCATCCCTTATCCATCCATGTCAGCCGATTTATTTCTCATTTCCACTGTTTCACTGCTCTTCCCCCCTTTTTTTTGGATTTATGGTATGGAGACACCCCATCTTGAGTCTATCTGAATAAATTGATTCAGCCTCTTGAGGTAGTTATGGAAGCTGCCGACTGAACAACCAATAACGACCTTGCCATTGGTAATGATTAAGCACAAAATGAATGTGTGAAATGCATCTATGTGACCTTGTGTTGGTGTCATCACTTTGAAAAATTAAAGGCAATCGGAATTCCTGGATGTGCAGCCATTTCCTTTTTTACATGGCCTAGCGCCACTGTGGACTGAAACCACCATTATTCGGCAGTGGTCTTACTGGAACTGGGTCACTTTGAGCCACTTGGCTCCAACTGCCTTCTGGGCAGGCCTGGCGTTGAGGGCTTCTGAGCATCTTGGGGAGCCGCAAGGGTCTTGGCTCCCTGCAATCTTATGAGGATTGACTGTGTACCCCTCCAATGCCTTCTGAAGCCCTTGGATGGGCGAAAGTCTCCAAAAATTGCAGTACCTGTTTGGCGCTCCTTTGGATGGTTGCCTCCCCTGGCTCTTCGATCTTGGGGCAGAAGATCTGATTTTCCTTCTATAACCCTGGAGATGATAGTTTCCATTTTTTTTTTTTTTGTCAAAACAGCGCCTTCCAATCAAAAGGCAGTTTACAGCAATTCTGCTTTGAGGATGGGCCAGCAATCCAGGATTTTAGTTGCAGTGCTCTTTTGGCTGTGACTGAGCCGAGCATGGCTCTGGATGACCATCGAATGACGTCTATAGCTGCCTCACCTGAAAGGTCTGCTGAGAGTTTTATCTCATCAAGAGCCTTGATGACTCTTCTCTTTGGCAGCTGGTTTTAATCGCATACTCTAAGTTCTGCGTCCACACCTTCACATAGCACTTGCTACGGATGTTAAAGCAATGCGTCACTCAAGGTTATCGTGAAGGGAGGAAGAGTCTTCCATCGGAAGTATCACATTCTTGGCCAGTCTGGCGACTGCCGCATCCACCATAGGTGGGCTAGATAAAGGAGTCGCATCCTTCCCTGTTAGTGGATACAACTTCTGCAACCTATTGGTTGAGGAGGATTTTCTCTCTCCGTTTTCTCATTCCTCCTGAAACAGGCTTCTTATTTCTGTCATAAGAGAAAAGGTAGCTTACATGCTTCTTTAGATCCCTCCTATGGAACCCAAAGGCTTGTTTACACTTGCAGCAGGATCTGTTATTGCACTAAAAAGCAATCTGTGCTTAGGTCACTTTTCAGAGGCATTTGATATTGTCACTTAGAGGGGACCAGTGTTTCTGCAATGCGATTTTCAAAGAGCGAATTGTACACAATGTTACTTGGTTGCCCCTGCTCCTATTTAAGGGCGACCAGTTTTGGACAATGTTTTAAAAGGCGCGTTCTCCCATGTGACCTATCACAGCAGAATTGCATGGCATTTAGGGTGCCCTGAAAGAATAATGGCACCTAATGCATATTGTACAGCGATTGTCACACAATTTTAATACCAGATTGTATGGTGTATAATAACAGGTTTTCTCCTTCTTTGGAGGAGGTTCCAGATCCACCTATTTCAATGTAGCTTTACTGCCATAACGAATGGTGATATTAGCTTAAAACAAAGCCTCAACCTTCAGGATACTCTGTTGAGTAGGAGGCAATCTCATCTCCCTCTGCCTGAAAGGTTGGCTGTAATACTGGGTCTAGGGAACCAGCCTGCCTAATCTGCTGGGCTGGAGTCACCCCTAAAGTGCCTGGTACCCCTCCAGTTAGAGAAGGTTGAATGGCTTGTTTTAGACCTGGTGTAGTGCCCATACTGTTAGTCCACTTCTGTCCATGGCTGCCCGAGATGACTGGAAAAGTCAGCCAGGGGTTGGGGACTATTTTGCTGACTCTCAAACTCCTGGTCTCTGGCAAGCTGCCTGAAGCAGTTGCTGCAAAGTTGCTTTCCAGTCATAGGGTCTTCTCCACGTGACCAACATCTGCCTTTCGGGCGCTGAGCCCTCAGAGGAGAAGCTGTGAGCGTTCTCTAAAGCGTACATTTGTACTGGGATCTGCCAGGACTGGAGGAGACAACTTCCGCCCTGAAAATTCCTGATGATCCAGAGAGGGCCTCTGAACCTCCTTGAGCGGGTGTGAGCGGACAGGGTTGCAACAGATAAGGCACGCTCGTCAGAGCTCAATGCACTCTTTTCTCCCGCATCTTCTTACTTACCAAAAGTTGGCCCTTTATCTGGTAGCCTTCTCGCGTTTGGCCACTGGAGGGAGCCCCCTGTCTGCCGGCGGCATCCCAAAGTCTCCTTAGACTGCACCGCGATGCCGTGCGCGATATGTCATGGCGCCGACATCCCGCGGGGCTGCTCGTGCGGCGTTTGCGACACGTGGGTGATGTCACGCCATCAAATTGACCCCTGTGGCCCTTTTGGAATGCCGGGGAGGCCACACAGTGCCGGCCTATATGGCGAACTTGGCGTCCCGGTGCACTGCGGGTGAGGGGGGTGGGGTTGGAGTGGGCGTGTGTTGGTTTGCCGGGGCTCTGCCAATGGTGGGAGATCCTGCTTCCGGGTTGGCCGGGCTCAGCTGTTCCCTGGCCGATTATGTGGGTGGGGAGGGTGTGGTGGGGCTTGACGTTGGGAGGAGTACACCCCTACCTGTAGGGCTGGTCCTTCTATAAATAGCCAGTCCCATGGGAATGGACCCAAATACCATGGTGACTGAATACAGCTGGTCGGACATACAACTGCTACTAAAGGGTAAACAAGAGCCCTATTTTATTCGGCTCTCTCCCTGTTTTTTGCAGCTCTGTTCTCGACTTTAAATATACTTTAGTATTATTCTTTATTTATATATATTTTCTTTTCCACTTGTTTTTCCAACAGACGTTGTTACTCGTGAAAATTTGTATAACACTTCTCCACAACGGGGGCTTCTGTCTCAGCTTTTATTGCTTGATTTTTCTATTTTTGCCATCAATGCGGACAGTCCAGGTACAATTTATCTTTTATACACACAAAGCTCATCAATTCTTTCTTCTCCTTCTTTCTTGCGCATTTACACGTTCAATTTTCCTGTACACTTTAGTTTCTTTTTTTGTGGTCAGTCATTCACCGTATGTAGGGCCGTCTTTAATATGGTTTGGGCCCTGGGCAAACATTTTTTTTGGGCCCCCCCTCCAGCTTATTTTGGGCCTGGCTGGTTCACATGTATGTGTTTTGGCGGCCCTCATTTGTGCAGGCACAGCAGTCCATTGATTTGAATGGGCGGCCATGGCTTGGTTTCCTGCAGAAAAAAGGTTCATTCAGCATTTTAAAAATCAGCTACCTTGAAATCCATTCTACTTTTGCACCATGCTACTTACCTGCAGTTCTTGCACACACAAACGCACTGTGTTTTTAAAAGCGTGACCTAAACGTCTAAAAATGCAGCAAGTTTGACAGTGCGGGAACTGCAGATAAGTCACAGCAGACAGCAGAATGGACAGACAGTGCTGTATTTCAGTGCTTGATGGGCATAGGTGTGCCGTGTGTGCAGCCTATTACATGAGGCATGCTCTTTTCTTTGCAGGAAATGCAGGCATGGCGGCCCATTCAAATGTGGGCCGCCAAAACACATACATGTGAACCAGTCAGGCCCAAAATAAGCCCATCAAGCAGTTAAATACAGACAGTAATGCCATGTGCTCTGAGGCCTCACTCAGCCAGGGCTGCTCTGTGACTTAAAGAGTTCCTCTATTTTACACATGGCATGGCATGGGGTCCCATGGTGCTAAAGCAGAATGGACAGACGGTGCTGTGACCCCATGCCATGCCATGTGTAAAATACAGGAACTTTTTAAAACACTGACCAGACCTGCAGTGAATCATCAAATATTATAAAGACTTTGGGCACACTCTACAGAAAACTTCTATTTACAATATAGCAAACAGTGACATACCTTGAGGAGCAGGACATGAAGAAGTCAGCCTCGGGAAGAGCAAACTGGGGATGTTATAAAATCACATTCTAATTCACTTTTATATACAAGCAGCACCCAGTGGCAGGAAGGGAGAAGTGCACGTCTAAGGGGAAGCCAGGGGTGCTGTACATTTTAAAACACTGGGAAGGGAAGCAGTACTGTCACCTGGCTGCGTGCCGCTGATGATTTTCAGCCTGATTTGTGGGCAGCACAGGGGCTTAACGGGCGGCAGGGCCACCATCAGGAATCATGGGGCCCCTTACACAGCTACAGGCATGACCCCCTGGAGCAGAGAACAGGGGGGTGCTGCCCCCTTAAATTGAGAAGTGGGGGGGGCGGGGCTGCCGCGAATTTAGAAGCGGGAGGCCCTTTACAAAAAAAAGATTTAATAAAGAAAAATATATATAAAAAAAAGGGGTGTAGCCATCCGGGGCCCCGGGGACCTCTGGGCCCTTTAATAAAAAGAAAAAAATAAATAAAAAATATATAATTTTTTTTTAAAAAGGGGGTTGCCATCTAGGGACCTCTGGGCCCTTTAATATATTTTTTTTTTTTATATAAAAATAAATTACAAAAAAAGGGGGGTTGCCATCCGGGACCTCTGGACCCTTTAATAAAAAATAAAATAAAATAAATATATTAAAAAAAACATTTATATAAAAACAAGTGGGTTGCCATCCAGGGGACCTCTGAGCCCTTTAATTATATATAGATATAAAATAATATATATATATATATATATATATAATATATATATATATATATATATATATATTATATAATATATATATATTAAATAAAAAGAAAAAAAAAGAAATAAAATATAAAAAAAAAATTAAAAAAAAAGGGGGGTTGCCATCCAGGGCCCTGGGGAACTCTGGGACCTTTAATAAGAATAACATTATTAGTTTTTTTTTATAAAACAATTTTTTTATAAAAAAAAGGGGGGTTGTCATCTGGGGCCCTGGGGAACTACGGGCCCCTGGGGACCTCCAGACTTCTAAAAAAAATTGTCCCTTTAATAAAAAATAAAATAAAAATAATATAAAATACATTTTTTTTTATTTAAAAATAAATAAAAAAAGGGGGTTGTCATCTGGGGCCCTGAGGGCCTTCGGGTCCCTGGGGACCTCTAAAAAAATTGGCCCTTTAATAAAAAATAAACATATATTAAAAAAAATTGGCCCTTTAATAAAAAATAAAATAAAAATATATAAAATAAATATATTTTTTTATTTAAAAATAAATAAAAAAAGGGGGTTGTCATATGGGGCCCTGGGGGCCTCCGGGTCCCTGGGGACCCCTAAAAAAAATTGTCCCTTTAATAAAAAATAAAAATATATTAAAAAAATTGGCCCTTTAATAAAAATAAAAATATATAAAATAAATATATTTTTGTATTTAACCACTTAAGGACCCCCGCACGCACATATACGGCCACAGAATGGCTCGTACAGGCACAAGGGCGTAAATTTACGTCCCTGCCTAAGTGCAGTTCGGGGGTCCCATCGGGACCCCCTCCGCGGCGCGGGGGTCCCCCTGGCTCCGGGAGCGATCCGGGACGAGCGGGCGGATGTCGGCGTTTACCCGCCCCCCCGCGATCGCTCCCAGCCAATGGGAGCGCTCCCCCTTCGTGTAACTTCCTCCTCCTGTGTTTACACAGGAAGGAGGAAATTATGTCACCTCTCATCGCAGCGGTGTTTCCCACCGCTGCTGATGAGAGAAGACATCACAAGTAAGTGTGCACCAACACAACACTGACACACACTCACATAGGCACATTAACCCCTTGTGATCGCCCCCCCCACCCCCCTGTCACAGTGTCACTGAATGCAGTGATCACTGCATTTAGTGTCAGTGTGACAGGCAGTGTAAAATCAGTTAGTGTTAGGTTCAGGATAGCCCCCCCACCCCCCCTAATAAAGTTTTACCCCCCTGATCACCGCCCTAGTTAACCCTTTCACTCCCTATTGCCAGCGTCACTAAACGATCATTTTTCTGATCGCTGTATTAGTGTCGCTGTTCCCCGCTAGGTAGCTATTTTTTTTTATTGTGCGATTTTTTTTTTACTAAAGACATGTGGCTAAATAAATTTTGGCCTAAATGTTTGACTAAAAATTTAGTTTATTTGATTTTTTTTTAACAAAAAGTAAAAAATAGTGTTTTTTTTTCAAAAATGTCGCTCTATTTTTGTATATAGCGCAAAAAATAAAAATCGCAGAGGTGATCAAATACCACCAAAAGAAAGCTCTATTTGTGGGAAGAAAAGGACGCAAATTTTGTTTGGGAGCCACGTCGCACGACCGCACAATTGTCTGTTAAAACGACGCAGTGCCAAATCGCAAAAACACCTTGGGTCATTTACCAGCGTATTGGTCCGGGTATTAAGTGGTTAAAAATAAAAAATCTTGGGCCCTAGTGGCCTCCGGGCCCCTGGGGACCTCCGGACCCCTAAAAAAAATAAAAAAAAATAAAATTGTATTTTTTTTTTTCAAAGGGGGTTGCTTTGGGCCCCCAACCGTGACAGCTGCCCCTGTTTGCCCTATGGTAGAGACGGCCCTGACCGTATGACATTTTCTTCACTCTTGGCTTATGGCACACTGCCCTTTATCTCACTTATTTCGACACCACAGCACATCCTTTACAAATCTCTTCATACTTGGTTCACTACACTTCCTTTTACTTTTCATTAACCCCCCCCAACACACACCCTTCACCATTCACTTTCACCCTCACTGTATATATTTTCATTCATTTGCTTCACATTCTCATTATTATTTTCATTCAATCATTCATTCTCACATTCACTCCTTATGCATCACTATCAATCCATGTCAGTCTATTTATTTCTCATTTCCACTGTTTCACTGCACTTCCCCCCCCCCTTTTTTTCATACTATAGACTCTCCTATGAACATAATAAAAAAATATATATACATATGTATATATGTGTGTATGTGTACGTAGATACAGCATATACATGTATACAAAAACTCGTTATACTATTACTGGTTCATATTATGATTAGTTTTATATTTCAATTACAGGGCCTTTGTCCCCATTGGAGGTGGGGGTTGTCCCACTCGGCCTGACTCCGTCCACCTTTGGCCGCCTTTCCGCACTTCGTGCTGGGTTCCATTTGGCCCTGGTGGGCTCGGGTTTTGTTTCTTCCTCTTTGGCTCATCCTCCTTCCCTCGGCCCGGCCGCCCCCCCTTTCCTTCTCTTATCCCCGCCCCTGACCCTTCCCGTCCCCTGGCGCAGTCACTGTATGCTGAGTGTGACCTCTTGTAGGCCTAGGAGTGGCCCTCCCTTGTGTTCCTCCCTTGGAGTTTTTTCCAACTGACCCCAAGGGGTTCTCTTCCCCCCTTTCTGACTGTACCCCAACTCAGGTTTGCTTCCTTATGGTGTGGCTCGGTGTCAATCTCGGTCTGCTCTCCGACATGTGTCTTGGTAAGTGGCATATATATTATTTATATTATTGTTTACTGCATATATACAGGAGGACTACTTGCACCCATGTTCTTACACCAATGTGTTTGGGTGGACGTGTTCTCTTTGGTTTTGGTTACATTATTTATTCATTTATTTATTTGTATGCATTTTCTTTATAGAACCTATAACTGCGCTAAAATTATTGCTCCCTGAAGAAGACCGCTAATACTAAGGTCGAAACGCCCATAGTGCTCATATGTATACAGTACTGTTCTAAATTGTGTCTATTACCATTTTGTGATTAATTGATTTTTCTTTTTTCGATTAATTTGTCTGTCAAGCTCATATCCTGAGTCCTATGCATGGGGCTCTTTTGATCATTATATTTATTCTAAAAAATTTATACTTTTTTACTAATATTTAGTACATTATTTACACACTGCTGCAACACAAAGCCCCTAGGGGTAATTTTCTCTTTTTTCAAGTACTATCAGGGGTGTGCAGCATCCTTTATCCATGGGTTGTAATACCTTTTCTTTGCTAAAAAGTGTAACTCTGTTAACCACGGAAAAGCACAAATGAAATGCACACTCATGCACTCACATTAATTCAGTGAATGATGGATATATCCCCACGAGCGCCGAGCTCTCAATTCTCCTTTTGTTTCTCCTTTGGTCTCTTTTGGTTACTCAGTATTGCACAGTATACAGCGGATGTAGCTCAGAGAGTGGCGATATAAAAAAGAGAGGGAAGAGAAAGCAGGCACATCGCGTAATCCCATAAAACACAGTTATTGGTAAAAAACTAAAAAACACTCACATTAGCAACAGCTATACAGGCAGGGCCGGCCTTTGGGGTGTGCGGGCCATGAACGACAGGGGCACAGTGCGGCCATCACAGCTCGCAGGCATTTTACCCTGAATGATGTGTTGAATGGGACAGGGGCGGCCGCCGCCCAGGTCACTGCTCGGCAGGCAGCTAGCACGGCACCTCGGCGCTGCAGGGGGGGGCGCCGTCGCGCCCAAAGTGTCTGACACACACTCACACTGGTCCCCTTGGCCCCCCCTTCCTCCTTCCTCCCTCCTCTCCCCCGCTACTGTCCTGGTGTAGCGTGGCGCCGTTGCGTAAAGCGTGCATGCGTAATGCATGCAGCTTCAAATTCTAACGGCGTCAGCCACCAGTAGCAGAGGGCACTGAGTCTGACTGAAGCCAGGAATGGGACGGGAGGAACAGACTGCTGCCCTACACGCTGAAGAAAAGTAACGGTAAGGCCGCCCGTCCGGTCCCCTCCCCTCCTCCTAACCTAGCAGGCTGACAGGTGTCATTCCCTCCTCCCCATTGCCTGTACTCCAATGAGGAGGGTGGGCACCAGATAGCCTGACACTGAATTTATATAAAAAAAAAACGTTATGTCACCCCCCTCCTCTGTGTCCCCCCCCCCCTCTGTGTCACCCCCCTCTTCTGTGTCCCCCCCCTCTTCTGTGTTACCCCCCCTCCTCTGTGTCACCCCCCTCTTCTGTGTCACCCCCCCTCCTCTGTGTCATCCCCCCTCCTCTGTGTCATCCCCCCTCCTCTGTGTCACCCCTCCTCCTCTGTGTCACCCCCCCTCCCTCTTCTGTGTCACCCCACCCTCCTCCTCTGTGTCACCCCCCCTCCTTTGTGTCACCCCCCTCTGTCATCTTACCCCCCCTCCTCTGTGTCAGCTTACCCTCCTCTTCGTGTCACCCCCCTCCTCTGTCAGCTTACCTCCCCCTCCTCTGTGTCAGCTTACCTCCCCCCTCCTCTGTGTCAGCTTACCTCCCCCTCCTCTGTGTCAGCTTACCTCCCCCTCCTCTGTGTCAGCTTACCTCCCCCTCCTCTGTGTCAGCTTACACCACCTCCTCTGTGTCAGCTTACACCGCCTCCTCTGTGTCAGCTTACACCGCCTCCTCTGTGTCAGCTTACACCACCTCCTCTGTGTCAGCTTACACCGCCTCCTCTGTGTCAGCTTACACCCCTTCTCTGTGTCACCCCCCCCTCCTCTGTGTCACCCCCCTACTCTGTGTCACCACCTCCTCTGTGTCACCCCCCCCTCCTCTGTGTCACCCCTCCTCTCTGTGTCCTCTGTGTACCCCCCTCTCTCTGTGTCACCCCCCCCTCTGTGTCAGCTTACCCTCCCCCTCCTCTGTGTCAGCTTACCTCCCCCTCCTCTGTGTCAGCTTACACCACCTCCTCTGTGTCAGCTTACACCGCCTCCTCTGTGTCAGCTTACACCGCCTCCTCTGTGTCAGCTTACACCACCTCCTCTGTGTCAGCTTACACCGCCTCCTCTGTGTCAGCTTACACCCCCTTCTCTGTGTCACCCCCCCCCCCTCTGTGTCACCCCCCCTCCTCTGTGTCACCCCCCCTCCTCTGTGTCACCCCCCTCCCTCTGTGTCACCCCTCCTCCTCTGTGTCACCCCTCCTCCTCTGTGTCACCCTCCTCCTCTGTGTCACCCCTCCTCCTCTGTGTCACCCCCTCCTCCTCTGTGTCACCCCTCCTCCTCTGTGTCACCCCCCCTTCCCTCTTCTGTGTCACCCCCCTCCCTCTTCTGTGTCACCCCACCCCCCTCCTTTGTGTCACCCCCCTCTGTCATCTTACCCCCCCTCCTCTGTGTCAGCTTACCCCCTCCTTTGTGTCGCTCCCCCTCCTCTGTCAGCTTACCTCCCCCTCCTCTGTGTCAGCTTACCTCCCCCTCCTCTGTGTCAGCTTACCTCCCCCTCCTCTGTGTCAGCTTACCTCCCTCCTCTGTGTCAGCTTACCTCCCCCTCCTCTGTGTCAGCTTACCTCCCCCTCCTCTGTGTCAGTTTACACCCCCTCCTCTGTGTCAGCTTACACGCCTCCTCTGTGTCAGCTTACACCGCCTCCTCTGTGTCAGCTTACACCGCCTCCTCTGTGTCAGCTTACACCGCCTCCTCTGTGTCAGCTTACACCCCCTCCTCTGTGTCAGCCCCTCCTCTGTGTACCCCATCTTCTGTGTCACCCCCTCTTCTGTGTCACCCCCCTCTTCTGTGTCACCCCCCTCCTTCTGTGTCACACCCCCCCTCCTCTGTGTCACCCCCCTCCTCTGTGTCACCCCCCTCTTCTCTGTGTCACCACTTCTCCTCTGTGTCATCCCCCCTCCTCTGTGTCACCCCCCCTCCTCTGTGTCACCCCTCCTCCTCTGTGTCACCCCTCCTCCTCTGTGTCACCCCACCCCCCTCCTCTGTGTCACCCCCCTCCTTTGTTGTGTCACCCCCCCTCTGTCATATTTACCCCCCCTCCTCTGTGTCAGCTTACCCCCCTCATTGTGTCACTCCCTCCTCTGTCAGCTTACCTCCCCCCTCCCTGTGTCAGCTTACCTCCCCCTCCTCTGTGTCAGCTTACCTCCCCCTCCTCTGTGTCAGCTTACCTCCCCCTCCTCTGTGTCAGCTTACCTCCCCCTCCTCTGTGTCAGCTTACCTCCCCCTCCTCTGTGTCAGCTTACCTCCCCCTCCTCTGTGTCAGTTTACACCCCCTCCTCTGTGTCAGCTTACACCGCCTCCTCTGTGTCAGCTTACACCGCCTCCTCTGTGTCAGCTTACACCGCCTCCTCTGTGTCAGCTTACACCGCCTCCTCTGTGTCAGCTTACACCCCCTCCTCTGTGTCAGCCCCCCTCCTCTGTGTCACCCCCCATCTTCTGTGTCACCCCCCTCTTCTGTGTCACCCCCCCTCTTCTGTGTCACCCCCCCTCTTCTGTGTCACCCCCCCTCCTCTGTGTCACCCCCCTCCTCTGTGTCACCCCCCCCTCTTCTGTGTCACCACTTCTCCTCTGTGTCATCCCCCCTCCTCTGTGTCACCCCCCCTCCTCTGTGTCACCCCTCCTCCTCTGTGTCACCCCTCCTCCTCTGTGTCACCCCACCCCCTCCTCTGTGTCACCCCCCTCCTTTGTGTCACCCCCCTCTGTCATATTACCCCCCCTCCTCTGTGTCAGCTTACCCCCCTCCTTCGTGTCACTCCCCCTCCTCTGTCAGCTTACCTCCCCCTCCTCTGTGTCAGCTTACCTCCCCCTCCTCTGTGTCAGCTTACCTCCCCCTCCTCTGTGTCAGTTTACACCCCCTCCTCTGTGTCAGTTTACACCCCCTCCTCTGTGTCAGCTTACACCGCCTCCTCTGTGTCAGCTTACACCGCCTCCTCTGTGTCAGCTTACACCGCCTCCTCTGTGTCAGCGTACACCGCCTCCTCTGTGTCACCCCCCCTCCTCTGTGTCAGCTTACCCCCTCCTCTCTCTCATACTAAGCCCCTCGCTCACCTCCTCTCTCCCACCCACCACTCTTTCTCTAACCCCCCTCTCTCCCTCTCTCTTCTCTCTCTCTCTCTCATCCTCACCCCCACCAACTCACTTCACCCCCTCTCTCTCATCCCCCTCACCTCCTCCTCTCTCCCACCTGCCCCTGGCACCCTGTGATTAGGTCAAGTGGTCATGTCCGTCGGGGAGCGGCCCGGGCATTTAGTGTGACAGGCGTCGGCAGTAGGAAGAAAAAAAAAGGTGAGAGACTTGTCTCCCTCGTGAGTTTTTGCTGCTGGCCCAGGGGAGTAGGTATTGGTCTGGGGAGTGGGAGGGAGCAGCCAGAAAGTCAGTGTCTAACGTGTTATGCCTCCATAATAAAATGCTGGGGCTTTTACTATAGGAGGCATTGGTGGACTACAAGGCCCAGCATTTGACTATAGGGGCATTGGTGGACTACAGGGCCCAACATTTTACTATAGGAGGCATTGGTGGAGTACAAGGGCCCAGCATTTTACTGTAGAGGCATTGGTGGACTACAAGGCCCAGCATTTTACTATAGGAGGCCTTGCCTCCTATAGTAAAATGCTGGGCCTTGTAGTCCACCAATGCCCCCGTATAGTAAAATGCTGGGCCTTGTTGTCTACGAATGCCCCTATAGTAAAATGTTGGGCCTTGTAGTCCACCAGTGCCCCTATAGTAAAATGCTGGGCCTTGTAGTCCACCAATGCCTCCTATAGTAAAAATGCTGGGCCTTGTAGTCCACCAATGCCCCTATAGTAAAATGCTGGGCTTTGTTGTCCACCAATGCCCCTATAGTAAAATGTTGGGCCTTGTAGTCCACCAATGCCCCTATAGTAAAATGCTGGGCCTTGTAGTCCACAAATGCCCCTATAGTAAAATGCTGGGCCTTGTAGTTCACCAATGCCTCCTATAGTAAAATGCTGGGCCTTGTAGTCCACCAATGCTGTAGTCTGTGGGTAGTGTATTGTGTAGCGGTCAGTGTGTATTGTGTAGGTCTGTGGGTTGTGTATTGTGTAGTGGTCTGCGGGTAGTTTATTGTGTAGCGGTCAGTGTGTAGCGGTCTGGGGGGGCGCCACAGGATTAGCTCGCACAGGGCGCCTGAACACCTAAGGCCGGCCCTGTATACAGGCACTGACATCTATGAGCGCTGTGCTCGACTGCCTGCCGTCAGATGATGCTTGGGTCTAGTGCTCCAATCCCAACGCGTGTCGTGACACCACGTGACTTCATCCCCTGATGGGTAAACCTTAGTGTCTGCTGTGTTGTATACGAGATGTTTTCAGGCTGTCAGTGCAACAGCTTTGAGGTAAGCTGCTAGACACCACTAGAGGTGTGTGCACACTGTAGCCCTCACCCTTCTTACACGTGTGCTGGGTTTCTGGCATCAACACTCTGAGACTCTTCCTGCATTTGCTGGGCCGTTAGTCTATTGCCTGTGAGGTAAGCGGCTAGACATCACAAGAGGTGTTCTGACACTGAAGCTTTCATCTTTATGTTTCAACACTTTGCTTGGTTCTTGGGACCACCTATCAGAGACTTTTTTTTCCCACATATTATATTTGTTTTCAATATATATGTTTTTTTCATTATTTCACTTACTGTAAATTGTGTGTATATGTTGTACCATTTTGTGGACTTTACCTTATCACGTATTTATGTTCAGCGTATATATGTATATGCTATTTATTCACGTATATTTTACCTACCTTAGTTTGCTGAATATTTGTTATATCACATTTTTTGATGTTCAATGTTCTAAGTGAGTCACATATTGCTACACCCAGTGAGTGTAGTAATTACAGTAACACCTTCCCCCTCCCCCTTTCTCCCCTTCCTTTTGTCACACAGGTGCAGACACCACCACCTTTTTCATTTGACCCAATCTTTACCAGGATAGTTTCTCCTCCTATATATATGTATCCAGGAGTATTGTACGGATTTTCAGTGGAGAGAAATAAGAACACATCTGGCTACATCCGCTGCCTGGCCACACCCTTTATTATTATTGTTATTTATTAATTTGTTCCATTATTTCAGATAATTTCGTAAAATTCGGATATTTTGGAACTAACTAATTTGTCAAAATTTGTTAGAAAATGATTTTGGAACTAAACGAATTGCACATGTCTAGTAAATGCTCTATGGCAATAAAACATAACAACTTCTAAGTAGAATAATATATAAATATACACAGTATAAAATATTTATGATAACTAAAATTCACTTTTTTTCCACAGCATGTAGCGTTGCCTGCCACAAGCACTGCAAAGACCGACTCTCTGTGGAATGCAAGAAAAAATCTAAAAGTGTCAGTAATCAGCCAGAAACTTCACAGCAACCTCATAATTTTTCATTCGCTCTGCCAAGATCCTTTAAAAGATTATCATTGCCACCAGGTATCTGAATATGCAAATTTAACTTTGTTAAAATGCAGATGAACTGCAAAATAATAAACATGTTATACTCACCTAATTTGTGCAATGGTTTTGCCAGTCCCCTGCACAATCTGGAATTTACTGAAAGAACACATCTTTTTACTTAAAACCTGAAATATGACCAAACATTCTATTGGAAATCAAGACAATTGATTTTAAACCATTTATGTACAGTACATTGGCCGAACAGGAGGTTTGTCGATGCAAGAGGACAAATATACATTGTCTAAGCCGTTTGAGAGCAGCTTCTAGAGCACATAGCAGCAAAGAATACAGAGTGATCATAAATTGACACCTGTACAATGTTATCACTGTAAACCAATCACATAAATCCCCACTTGTAAACAAAGGCTGCATGCTTTATGCTATTAGCGTTAAAGGAAACTTGAAAAGTGCTTACTACAGTGCTTTAAAAAAAAAGTCAGTGTGTGCGGGGAGAAGAACACCTGCCCACTGTCACAGGGGGCGCAGTGGGAAGGTCTGGAGCCTATTACACATTACACCTGATTTATATGGTGTAGTGTGCAACATTCTCGGAAGAATGACCCTTGTCATAGAGAGATTCCATACTTTGTTCTCCCAGTATTTAGAAATTGATCAAATTTGAATACAAAGGTATTAAATTGCAGATATTCTATGACGTGCCCCCCATCAATCTATATAAAGGTGTCTCCTGTGTCCTATTATGATGCACCTTCAGACCCTATGTGCCTTACTTCTGGGCATTCATCTTCCTATCTGACAGTTAGTAAGGATGGAACCCAACACAGCATCAGATCTTTAGGAAGGTGAGGTCTTCTTTAAAGCCCTGGGACATCCAACTCTTCCAGATGACACTCTCCTGCTGCCTCTTACCAACACTTGTCACTAACACACAGGTCTGGAAGTGAACAGAGCAATATACCCAAAGTCCCACCCACCAACAACACCCCCTAGTGATGACATCACACAGGGCAAGGGTAAAAGGACACATACAGTGTAGAAGTCAAAAAGGTCACAAAAAGAAAATCACCATAGTCCATCAAAAATTATGCAAAACCCTAGCTTATAAATAAAGCTATCCAGAAATAGCTCCTGCATAAATGTGGCGAAATGCAGAAAGGTAGGGAAAACTTAGCATATTATAAACTCATAAGATGGCTGCCATTGCACATGGCAAAATCCAGGCAAGCACAGAGCACCCATAAATAGTTACATGAAATAATAATAAAACAAGTGGTGTGCTAAGTAGGAACAAATATTTTGTTTTGTGAGCTGTTGTCCTATGGACACAATAGGGACTTCCCAGTGTTTACTAATCATTGTCTCTGTTGGCGGATGAGTTTTCTCGAGTAGCCATGTTTAAATTAAATCGTTCCATAATTTTATCAAGCTGTAGTTCAGTTGTTATAGGCTTGGTCCTTTTAACTCTCAGCATCTGGACATATGGAATTCCACTGACTAGTGCTGGGGTGCATGAAGTGCATGAAGCAAAGTGTTTGTCAGTTGGGTTGCAGTATGACTAAGTCCCCAAGATTGTGTTCTTTGACCATTTTATAAATGTTTAGATCCAGAAAATTGATGTCAGTATTGAAAGCTGTAAGCAGGGCCGATCCTAGGTGGGTGCCAGGTGTGCAGGGTAGGATGACCACATTTCCAAACTACCATTCAGGGACACCCCCTTCCCGAAAATCAGCTTGTGGTGTAACGAATCACAGCACAGTGATTGGACACAAGAGGCAGGATTTATGATTTCTCCAATCACAAGCAGGGGGTGGGGACTGTGATCTTTAGGCTTTCCCGGCCAGGATAAGTATTGTCAGTAAGTAAAGCGGTGATGTGGCGGCCTTTTTGTGAGGGAATTAGTTTGGCTTGGGGGGTGGCTGTGCCAGTTTCTTTCCGGGACACTGTATTGTCCTGGAATGAAGGTGTCCGGGACAGACCTGCAAAATGCAGGACTGTCCCGGCCAATCTGGGACACGTGGTCACCCTAGTGCAAGGGGGGGCGCCAATGTGCCAGAGCGCTCCACCTCCCTCCTCCTCTCTCTGTGTGCTTTGAAATGCCTGGTGTTCCCCGGCGGCAACAGGGTCGGACTAAGCATTCACGTCAGCTTACTGTGAACAGCAGGTAGCAGCCATTGCTTCAATCTTCATACACTGCCCAGCGTATGTAGTTAGAAGATCCAATGCTGGTGTCTGTCTCCCTTTCCCCTGTAGTGTCCGGCACTCGCTGTGTGATCTCTGCTTCAGATCTCCCCACCCCCTCCCATCAGCAGTGCCGTGTGCTGGGAGAATCGTGAGCCAGAGCACACTGCAGGAAGGTGAGCTGAGCTGTTCTGGGGGAAGTCTGGGGAAGTAAGCTGCAAAGTTTCTGCTAGCAGGATTTGTTTTGCAGTGAAAAAGGGTCCTAGCCTAGGTGACAAGGTAAACTTGAAAAGACAGCAGAGAGGGGGGGTTGTGGAGATTAGAGTTAGCAGTAATCCCCCAGAGCTGACAGACATTTCCCAAACTTACAGGCAGCCCTCTCTATATAAACAACCCCTAATTGCTCTGTCCAGTTAATGTGAACTTCATTTATGATCATCCAATTGAATTTAACCCTTTGTTATGCTAACTCACTACAAATAGGGATGAGCTTTGCGTTCGATACGAACGTATGTTCGACTTGAACATTGTCTGTGCGTACGTTTGACGACAAAAGCGGTCATTCGTGCCAAATTCGAGTGGCGCAAAATGGCCCATAATTCACTGCGGCATTGCGCGCTGATGATTGGCCAAGCATGCGTATGTCCCGCATGCTTGGCCAATCACAACAACGCGCAAAAAACGAAGAGCCATAATTGGCCAAAGCCCCACACTATATAAGGCCACCTGCTGGGCGGCCTCGTGTAGTGTGTTCTGGCTTGTTAATGAAAGCAGTCAAAGAGACAGAGAGATTGTCTTTTTAGATAGCTAGATAGAGCAGGCAGGCATGCTAGTCAGTCTAGCTTAATTTACAGTGTGTAGAGAATATATATACATCCCTAGGAGTTGTACATATATTTATACACTGTATAGCTTAGATAGATCAGTTATTCCTAATTTACTGCCAGGCAGGTGATTGTGCTATTTAAAGACATTATCACAGGTATAGACACCCAGCAGGTACAATATTTAAAGGAATTTTTTTTATTTAAGCATCAATAAAATCACTGCTCCTGGAGCAGTGATGTTAATGATGCTTAACTTAAAAAAAAAAAAATGAAAAATTCCTTTAAATATTGTACCTGCTGGGTGTCTATAGTTTGCCTGTGAAAACGTCTTTGAGAACCCGGGTCTTGCCCGAGGGAACATGTATCAATAGAGTCCTGCTCCTGAAAAAACTACAGTTTTTTTTAACTTTTTTCCATTGATACATGTTCCCTGGGGCAAGACCCGGGTTCTCAAAGACGCTTTTCAAGGGTGTGGCTTGCGCACGATCGTAATGGATGCCTGAGCAGACAGCTCTGACTTGAATCTGGGGAATCATCGGCAAAACGATTGATCTACCGATCGTCCAGATGCCAAAATTGTATACCCTAAACGAGGGGACCACACCCGATGCAGTCCCGCAAGAGGAATAAAGATAATCGCCATAAACAGCTTAATGACATGTTTGATATGTCAACCACAGCGGAGGATCAGCTACAAAATGGCGCCCGCAGCTCTGAGGTAAAACCAACCTCCTCATACCCTGATCTTCCACATGAGAATCTAGATCCCTGGGACTCTGAGACTCACATAATAAACGCGGGGATCTCTCCTTCTTACAGTCCATCCTCCCAAAGCCCGGCTAAAGCTAGAATGCGATATGACTACACTGACCAGGCCTCAGTCAGTAACAAGGCGTCGCTATGCCCTGATCAAGTAGGCCTCAAAATGGCATCACCTATAGCCAACTATCCTACTTCAGGCCAAACGGTCCTTGATACGACCATGAAGGATATGCTTCTATCTCTCCAATCTTCACTCATGGTGAATATTTCAAGTATGTTTAATAACTTTACTGTTGTAATGAAAGGCTTAGGAGAGAGAGTTCATCATGTAGAAAACAAAATGGAGAAACAAGCTAATACTGTAAATGACTTGGTAGATGCATACAAAGAGCAAATGGAAGCTGCGGATTGGATGCGCGCAAAAATCGCAGATTTGGAAGATCGCTCAAGAAGAGAGAATCTTAAACTAAGAGGGGTACCTGAGTCTATCACACTCAGGCAGATCTTCAAAAATGTGCAAGCGATACGATAGCAACTTTACTGCCAGACATATCCCCTATTGAAAGAATGATAGATCGCATACACCGCATCCCTAAGCCTAAACAACTAGAAGCATCCATCCCATATGACATTCTCATGAAAATCCATTTTTCCCTACTA
Organism: Rana kukunoris; assembly: GCA_029574335.1. Lineage (NCBI taxonomy): Eukaryota > Metazoa > Chordata > Amphibia > Anura > Ranidae > Rana > Rana kukunoris. The sequence continues at coordinate 267,330,372 of CM056059.1, read as the reverse complement.
AAGAAAAGTTATTGGCTAAAGCTTCCTGCACCTTATAAAGAGATCCATATATACACAGATTTATCACGATACACTTTGAATATGAGGAGACAACTAAAATCTACCACAACAGCATTGAACAAGCATAAAATTCCATACAAATTGAGACATACAGCCACACTGCTGATAACCTATAATGGGACAACTACCGCCATCTCTAAACCCCTGGATTGTCTGCGACTACTTCACTCATGGGGCATAATCCCTGAAATTTCTAATGAAGAAAGTAAAGCTATAGAAGGAGCTCGCCTAGGGAAAGGAAGACACGCGGAATATCATACCCCTTCTGCAAAATGACACAATGGAAAACTATTTTACATTAGTTACATTACTCATTGTCCCAAGGCTGTGGGACATGTTTTTCCTCAACAACTTATTGCTACATATTTTATATCTTTGATTTTGTTTTGTTTTTTCTCTTTCTTTTGTTTTATTTTTTATTTTTTGTTTTTTATTTTGTTATACAGTGGTGATAGGTAAATATTTTCTTCACAAAACGTTCAATCTCCAGAGTTTACCGACATATAATTATATATCTTCACAACAACTTATTTTCTTGAAAGTGAGTATTTTTTTGTTTTTGTTTTACATCACAAGTAATTCTACAAGTCCTTAAAATGTCCATGAACTTTCTGACATTAAATGTGAAAGGGTTAAACCATCCGGCCAAAAGAACTTAGCTGTGGAAAACTGCTATCTCTCATAACTGTGATGTACTTTGCGTACGAGAGACACACTACGTTCATGGAGCAACGCCTCAATGCTGTCACAAGTCCTTTCCACACATCTTTAAGGCTGACTTATCCAAGAAACAAAGAGGAGTCTTAATTGCTGTCCGAGACACTTTATCTTTTCAGTTATTGTCCTGCACAACTGACCCTGGAGGAAGATTTATTATTTTGATTTGTATGTTGGACAATGTCCTATATACTATTGCTACCATCTATGCACCAAACCACGGACAATTGAAATTTCTTAAGTCTGTAGTTTAAAAAAATTCAAGAGGTACAGAAAGGTCATCTACTAATATCTGGGGATTTAAATTTGGTTCCAGATATGACTATTGATTCATCATTATCTTCTAAAAGCCTATCGTCTCCACTAAACTTGTTTTTTAATGAAATTATCTGTTTGATGTGTGGCGGTGTTGTCACACGACAGGGAGGATTATACGTTCCTTTCTTAGCGTCACAACACTTATTCCAGAATTGACTTATTCATATCTGACAAATGGTTATTGCAAAACATTTTGAAATCTCGCATCCACACCATCACCTGGTCGGACCATGCACCCGTTAGTATTAAATTGGCTAATAACACTTCTAAACAAAATTCATACTTATGGCGTATCAATAATTATTTAATGCAAAATCCAACTAATGCTTCATTTCTTAACCAAAAATTGGCAAATTTTTTCTCTGACAATATCGGATCAGTGTCCGACCCCGGCGGTAGTGTGGAATGCCCACAAATCTTTTATGCGAGGCCTCTTTATCCAACTTTGATCACGTGCTAAAAAATTAAGGATTAAGAAACTGGATGTTCTGACTACCAAAATTGCTGACGTAGATTTAAAAAATAAAACTGCTCCATCACAATACCTTCAATCCCAACTTTTCAAACTTAGACATGACTTACGATCTCTACTCCTTGATTCTTATGAGTTTAACCTAAGAAAACTAAAAGCCACTTCACACACTGCCAACAATGAAGCAGGTAAAGTTATGGCCAGCCGCATTAGAGGTCTTAGATTTAAAACTAGAATAGCCTATCTCTATCACCCAATCTCAGGAGAAAAAACGTATTAATCCCCAATCCATTGCTGATGCATTTAGTACGTATTATAATAACTTATACAATCTCAAGTTGGACACCAACACTCACCAACCAACATACAAGGAAATAAATTCTTTCCTTGATCATATTAAACTACCTAAATTATCGAAAGACCAACTTGAACAGTTGAATGCCCGCTTTACGGAAGCTGAGATTCTTAAGACCATAGACAATCTAGTACTACCAGTCTCCCTGGACTCCCCAAATGTATGGAAGGAAAGACTATTACAATTACCCTCCACAACAAGATTACCAACAATGGTGCCAACACTCTTCCTCTGATTACCATCCAGGCTCAGATTATGGTCATATGGCCAATAGATTTCAACCTCTGGCAGAGGGGTACTATGGTGGCCATCATACCCAGCAGCCTTTTTTGACATCAGGGGAGGGGGGGAAGGGGGGGCACTCCGAAGAGGAAGCCACACAATATGAACAACAGAAATGGAGACCGGAATGTCACCCAAAATCCCCCACACAGAGAATCAGAGTCTCACCCAAGAGAAGAAGGGGATGCAGGGCAGGGCAATGAAAACAACCCCAAAAAACGGATGAGGAATGTCTAACCACAGGTATCTATAATCTGAGTGGGGTGACCTTGAATCCGAAAGAACTCAATGTCCTCAACACAGGTTTGAAGTGTGTTTTCAAGAAAAACGATGAACAAATTCGATATCTATATAGATACACACAAGTTCATCAGGACTTTGAACATGAAAAAATACTTTCTGTCGTCCAGTAACATCCACTATGAAAAGCAATATTGTGACAACCAAGGTTGACAGCGGACTAAAAAATAGATCTCTCTTTAACCCTCAGATGGCTAATAACCACTTTATTGAAGTCTTTAAACAATTAGTACTTAAGGATATTGAAGATCTGACCCTTCTCCCTAGGTAACTTTATCTTTTCCGGTTTCTACCACCATTTTAATTAGAAAGGATCAATTAAATTCCCTCCAAAGTCAAATTATTAAGTTTATTTGGGGTAATAAAGGGTATAGGTTTTCTAAACATATATTGTTTTGTTTGAGGAAAGCAGGTGGTCTAGGATTGCCGAACCTTTTCCGGTACTTTCAGGCTGCTCGATTTGCGCAACTTTCCACGATATATTTGAAGCAGGGTAGGCCTGACTGGGTGGAAATGGAGAGACAATCTGTTCCCTCGTTTACACTAGACTTTTTGCCCTGGTGCCCCCCTAAATCGCACCCTCCAATTTTATCACCATCCCTCTCTCATACTTTGGCCTTCTGGGATAAACTCAAACAGCCTTCCTCTTTAGTCTCCTCTTGCAAACCACTAGCTCATTTGTTCCACAATCTGGATTTTCCTCCGGGATGGAGATTAAGGCTTTTAGTTGGTGGTTGAATAAGGGATTGTTCCGCATAGGTCACTTCTTCACATCGGCAGGTCCTATTTCTCTAGCTACATGTATCCAAAAACTAGATTCTGAACACTTTAGACTTTCTCAAATTTCTCATTTTCTGCACTCGATTTGGAAAACTAAGCCCTGCCCGCCCCGATTTCCCCATATGAGCTGTGGTGTGGTCAAGCTATGGAGCAGAAGGGTGGGGATATCAATAATATACTCGTCACTTGCCCATTCTGATGCGAAGCTTAGTTACATGACTGCCTGGGAGAATGAGCTACAGGAAAGTTGGGACTTGGATGCTTGGCACACCGCCTTTTCTTTCGCTCTTATAAGGGTATCCTTAACGTTTCTTTATCTGAGGCCTGCCTAAGGTTTTAACAAGATGGTATATGACACCGTCCAGACTCTCCAGGATCTTCTCTTCTATGTCTCTCCTGTGTTTTAGGGGGGTGTCAGCTGGAGGGAACCATGCTGCATGTCTGGTGGGAGTGCCCTAGGATTAGAGATTTTTGGAATAACATTTTTCACATGATCTTTAAGGTCACGGGTGTCAGGGTTTCCAAAGTCTCCTTCAGTCGCGCTCTTTTGAATTTTCGAATCCCCAAGATTTCCAAATTTACCCAGAAGCTCATATTTTTTATATTTCTGGGGGTCAAACTCACAATCGCAAAGTCTTGGAAACTTCCCAAGGTCTCTCTTCGCGCTGCGAAACAAAAAAAAATCTTGGATAATGTCACAAAAAAAAAATTGTGAGTTTCCTTTTTGATACGTCTCAACAATTTGAGGAGACTTGGGAGCCCTGGGTCACTTATGTCCGTGGTTGAATCCCATGGAGGAATTTCTCGTGTTTTTTGTCAGGGTTGATGGTCCGGCAGAGGTGCTCCTTTTCTGGTTCTCCTTTCTTTTCTCTCTTCTTTCTACATGTATTCTGTTTTCCTTTTCTCTTCTTACCCTATCTGTTCCTCTTTTTTTTTTTTTTTTGCTGAGGTTTATTTCAGGTTGTCTCTTCCTACTGGTTTGTTGGAGATTATCCGAATCCAAAGTAATCTATTTGTCTTCAATTATCGCTTTGACCCTGCCCTCTGGTCGTCCACACAGTCTGATCCCTATAGGGGTGTGGATGACGGAGTGTTTTGAATATGTGTTTTTTTTTTCTTTTTCTTTGTTTTCTTTTTTCTTATTTTCATTTTGTATAAAGGTATATTTGTGTCAAGTATGTCTCTTGCTGAAACCAGCTCTGTATACTGTTGTTAGCCTTATTACTTAGGCTGGTATGACCTTTATCTAGGCCTTTCTTGAATCTGGGTTGTAATTTCTATGTTCTCTGAGCTTTGGAAGACTTTGTTTTTGTATTTTCTATATAAAATAAAATACTTTGAAAGGATATTGAAGATCTTCCCCTTAAGAAAGGGGTCAACCCTCACTTTATTAAAGAAGGCATCAAATTGCTGGAAGAAAAGAAAAAACATTGTGATTCGTCCAGCGGACAAAGGAGGAAGGGTGGTGGTACTAGATAAGGAGTTTTATCACACCCAATTATTAGAATTACAAAAAGATATTAACAGATCCGACTGAACCATATAAATCACAACTAGATGCCTTGGTAGAGTGGGGATATCGAATTGGAGCCCTGAATTTGAAGGAAAATAAATATTTGGTCCCTTCAGCGTGCAGGATACCGGTGATCAAACAAATTAGATGTCAGCCTATTTAAGTGATGACCTGGTACTTGGTGACCAACCTCATGATTAAGTCCACGTGACGAAACATGTCGGGGCGTGGTCACTAGGTCACTATTACAGTCTTTCCTGAACTGATTGGATGTGGAACAAATTGGGCGAGGACAGGCACCAAGTACAGCATCTACTCCATTACATCATAAGGGCTGTGAGTATGTTTGGGTTGATCGTAGGTCCGCCGTGACCACTTGCTCATCTGGAGGAGTTTTTCTAGTGCAACACTGTGATCCACTTTGGAGTGATTCACTGCTTGATTTAAAGAGATTGTTTGTGAGTGCATATTTTGGAGAATTGTTGTGGTGTTTATTAAAGTTGCTTTACAGTATTACACTATTGTGCACTTTTTTATTTATTTATGTGGCAACCTTTGTGTAATCCACTGCTTTGGAACGGACTCCTACCTATCTTGATCTGAGGAATCCTTTTGAAGACCTGCTAAGAAGTCATCATTTATTCACTCATTTATTCATCTAAAGTATATGTTTGTTTATGCACCTATGTAAGCACTGCTTTATACAGTTTTTTTATACATCGTTTACACATAAGTGTCACTACACGTATTTTTTTCACATATTTCATTTTTCTTAACTACTTGCTGACCGCCCGCCGTCATATTACTGCGGGACGGTGGCACTGTTCCGCGAGAGCACGTAGCTCTACGTCCTCTCTTTAGCGGCCCGGAGGTACGATCGCCGCTGGGCACACGCGATCACTCGTTACAGAGCGGGGAACGGGAGCTTTGTGTGTAAACACAAAGCTCTCGTTCCTGTCAGCGGGGGAAACGCTGATTTTCTGCTCATACAATGTATGAACAGAAGATCAGTGATTTCCCCTAGTGAGTCCACCCCCCATACAGTTAGAACACAAACAGGAACACACTTAACCCCTTCCCTGCCCCTAGTGTTAACCCCCTTCACTGCCAATGGCATTTTTTATAGTAATATAATGCATTTTTATAGCATTGATCGCTATAAAAATGCCAATGGTCCCAAAAATGTGTCAAAAGTGTCCGATGTGTCCGCCATAATATTGCAGTACCGAAAAAAAAAGGCTGATCACCCCCATTACTAGTAAAAAAAAAAATATACTGATATCCTTACTCAATGTTGACTTGAAAATTTACGCCAAACTAATTGCGAACTGATTCACACGGACCAAACTCGTTTCACTAAGGGGAAATATTGAATCCAGTTACTGTACATTAGGGATGAGCTTCGCGTTCGATGCGAACACATGTTCGCATCGAATATCGGCCGTTCGATCGTTCGTCGAAAACAAACAAATCGGGTCGTTCGCGCCAAATTCGAATGACCCATAATTCACTGCGGCGTTGCGCGCTGATGATTGGCCCAAGCATGCACCATGACCCCGCATGCTTGGCCAATCACAGTGCCCAAAAAACGAAGAGACCTAATTGGCCAAAGCCTGGGTGCTTTGGCCAATTAGGGCTCAGGGCTTTAGCACATGCCCCACACTATAAAAGGCCGCCTCCCGGGCGGCCTCGTGTGTAGTGTGATCCAGCTTGCTTTGCAGTCAGACAGACAGAGAGAGAGAGAGAGAGAGATAGATAGAGAGACACAGGGGCTGATTTACTATTGAAGCTGCGCTGCGCCGGTTCATGCCTTAATTAGTGCGCTGGATGAAGCATTAATTAAGCGCATTAACCGGCCGCAGCAGCAGCGCAATGCAATTGATAAGTAAAGCCGCCGCCGAACTCCCTGTTAGAGTCTAGGGGAAATCTTAATTGTTAATTTTAAAGGCTAATCTGCAAGTTTTGTCCTAAAAAGTGTTTGGGGCCCCAGTCCTGCCCCAGGGGACATGTACCAATGCTTTTTTTTTTTTTTTTTTAAAACTGCCGTTTTTCGGGGAGCAGTGATTTTAATAATGCTAAAAGTGCAATAATAAAAGTGTAATTTTTCTTTAAAATTTTGTACCATGGGGGGGCTCTAATGTCAGCATGTGAAAAAGCGCATGTTTCCCGTGGTTTAGAAATGTCCTGCACAAAATGACATTCTCCAAAGAAAAAAAAGCAGTTAAAACTGACTCGCGGCAATATGAATTGTCGGCTCCCGGCAATTGCAGAAGAATTCATTCATAAAAAAACACGAAAAAAAAAAAGTGTGGGGGTCCCCCCAAATTCAATAACCAGACCATTTAGGTCTGGTATGGATATTAAGGGAAACCCCGCCGTCAATTTTTTAAAAAAATTACGTGGGGTTCCCCCCAAATATCCATAACCAGACCCTTCAGGTCTGGTGTGGAATTTAAGGGGAACTCCACCCCAAAATTTAAAAAAAATGGCGTGGAGTCCCCCCTAAAATCCACACCAGACCCCTTAATCCGAGCACGTTGACCCTGGCCGGCCGCAGAAAAGAGGGGGAACAGAGCGCCGGCCCCCCCTCTCCTGAACACACCAGGCCACATGCCCTCAACATTGGGAGGGTGTTTTGGGGTACCCCCCAAAACACCTTGTCCCTATGTTGATGAGGACAAGGGTCTCTTCCCCACAACCCTTGTCCGGTGGTTGTGGGGGTCTGCGGACAGGAGGCTTATCGAAATCTGGAAGACCCCTTTAACAAAGGGGCCCCCCATATCCCGCCCCCCCTGTGTGAAATGGTAATGGGGTACATTGTACTTCTACCATTTCACCAAAAAAAAAAGTGTCAAGGGTTAAAAACGACAAGAGCCGGTTTTTGACAAGTCCTTTATTAGCTTCTTTCTTCTTATTTTCTTCTTTCCTTCGGGTTTCTTCCTCCATCTTCTTCTTCTTCTTCTTCTTCTTCTTCTTCCTCTGCTTCTGTCTTGGGTCTTTCTATTCCCGCATCTTGCCCGGAATGTTCTTCCATCTTCTTCTCCTTCCGCTGTCCTTCTCGTCCGCATCTTCTTCTGGTTCTTCTTCCCCGGAGCCGCCGCTTCCAATTGAAATCCCCGCTGTCTGCCGGACCCCCGCCCCCCTTTGATGCCACGGGCAAGCTCTTAGGAGTATGCTGCATGTGCGTCAGAGGGGGGCGTGGTCACATGTCAGAGGGCGGGCAATTCAATTGGAAGCTTGTGCGCGGCTTTTCTTTGCCGCAGTCGCCGCTTCCAATTGAATTGCCCGCTTTCTGACATGTGACCACGCCCCCCTCTGACGCACAGGCACCACCAAACGGGGACTTTCCTAAGAGCTTGCCCGTGGCGTCAGAGGGGGGCGTGGTCCGGCAGACAGCGGGGATTTCATTTGGAAGCGGCGAAGAAGAACAAGAAGAAGATGCGGACGAGAAGGACAGTGGAAGAGGAGAAGATGGAAGAACATTCCAGTCAAGATGCGGGAATAGAAGACCCAAGACAGAAGCAGAGGAAGAAGAAGATGGAGGAAGAAACCCGAAGGAAAGAAGAAAAGAAGAATAAAGAAGCTAATAAAGGACTTGTCAAAAACCGTCTCTTGTCTTTTTTAACCCCTTACATTTTTTTTGGGTGAAATGGTAGGGGTACAATGTACCCCATTACCATTTCACACAGGGGGGGCCGGGATCTGGGGGGCCCTTTTGTTAAAGGGGTCTTCCAGATTTCGATAAGCCTCCTGCCCACAGACCTCCACAACCACCGGGCAAGGGTTGTGGGGAAGAGACCCTTGTCCTCATCAACATGGGGACAAGGTGTTTTGGGGGTACCCCAAAACACCCTCCCAATGTTGAGGGCATGTGGCCTGGTGCGGTTCAGGAGAGGGGGGGGCACGCTTTGTCCCCCCCCTCTTTTCTGAAGCCGGCCAGGTCAACGTGCTCGGATAAGGGGTCTGGTGTGGATTTTAGGGGGGACTCCACGCAATTTTTTTTCAAATTTGGGGTGGAGTTCCCCTTAAAATTCACACCAGACCTGAATGGTCTGGTTATGGATATTTTGGGGGAACCCCACGTCATTTTTTTTCCAAAAAATGATGGCGGGGTTACCCCTTAATATTCATATCAGACCTGAAGGGCCTGTAATGGGAATTTGGAGGGAACCCCCACGTCATTTGAAACATTCTTTTTAATTTCCTTCCCGGGGGGGGGGGAGAATGTCAGCATGTGAAAAAGCGCACTTTTCCTGTGGTTAGAAATGTCTCTGCACAAAGTGACATTCTGAAGAAAAAAAGTTGTTTAAAAATGACTCGCGGCTATAATGAATTGTCGGCTCCCGGCAATTGTGAGAGATTCATTCATAAAACAAAAAAAAAAAAGTGTGGGGTTCCCCCAAATTCAATAACCAGACCCTTTAGGTCTGGTATGGATATTAAGGGGAACCCCGTCGTCAATTTTCTTAAAAAAATGACGTGGGGTCCCCCCCAAATATCCATAACCAGACCCTTCAGGTCTGGTGTGGAATTTAAGGGGAACTCCACCCCAAATTGTTTTAAAAAATGGCGTGTGGTCCCTCCCAAAATCCACACCAGACCCCTTATCCGAGCACGTTGACCTGGCCGGCCGCAGAAAAGAGGGGGGGACAGAGCGCGCCCCCCCCCTCTCCCGAACCGCACCAGGCCACATGCCCTCAACATTGGGAGGGTGTTTTGGGGTACCCCAAAACACCTTGTCCCCATGTTTATGAGGACAAGGGTCTCTTCCCCACAACCCTTGCCCGGTGGTTGTGGGGGTCTGCAGGCAGGAGGCTTATCGAAATCTGGAAGACCCCTTTAACAAAGGGGCCCCCCAGATCCCGGCCCCCCCCCCTGTGTGAAATGGTAATGGGGTACATTGTACCTCTACCATTTCAACAACAAAAAAAAGTGCCAAGGGTTAAAAACGACAAGAGCCGGTTCTTGACAAGTCCTTTATTAGCTCCTTTCTTCTTCTTTTCTTCTTTTCTTCTTCCTCCTTCTTCTCCTCTGCTTCTGTCTTGGGTCTTCTATTCCCGCATCTTGCCGGAATGTTCTTCCATCTTCTTCTCCTTCCGCTGTCCTTCTCATCCGCATCTTTTTCTGGTTCTTCTTCGCCGGAGGCGCCGCTTCCAATTGAAATCCCCACTGTCTGCTGGACCACGCCCCCCTCTGACGCCACGGGCAAGCTCTTAGGAAAGTCCCCGTGTGGTGCCTGTGCGTCAGAGGGGGGCGTGGTCACGTGTCAGAAAGCGGGCAATTCAATTGGAAGCGGCGACTCCGGCAAAGAAGAAGCCGCGCACAAGCTTCCAATTGAATTGCCCGCCCTCTGACATGTGACCACGCCCCCCTCTGACGCACTTGCAGCACACTCCTAAGAGCTTGCCTGTGGCGTCAGAGGTGGCGTGGTCCGGCAGACAGCGGGGATTTCAATTGGAAGCGGCGGCTCCGGGAAGAAGAACCAGAAGAAGATGCGGACAAGAAGGACAGCGGAAGGAGAAGAAGATGGAAGAACACGTCGGTCAAGATGCGGGAATAGAAGACCCAAGACAGAAGCAGAGGAAGAAGAAGATGGAGGAAGAAACCCGAAGGAAAGAAGAAAGAAGAAGAAGAAAGAAGCTAATAAAGGGCTTGTCAAGAAACCGGCTCTTGTCATTTTTAACCCTTGGTACAATGTACCCTATTACCATTTCACACAGAGGGGGGCCGGGATCTGGGGGGCCCCTTTGTTAAAGGGGTCTTCCAGATTTCGATAAGCCTCCTGCCCGCAGACCCCCACAACCACTGGGCAAGAGTTGTGGGGAAGAGACTCTTGTCCTTATCAACATGGGGACAAGGTGTTTTGGGGGCTTTTTCCTTCAGAATGTCACTTTTCACATGCTGACATTACGCCCAGGGCCGCCATCAGGGGGTTCAGGAGCAGTACACCTGTAAGGGGCCCGGGGATCCGGAGGTGCCCAGATGCCTGGAGGCCCCCAGGGCCCCAGATGGTAACCCCCCCTCTTTTTATATATATTTTTTTATTCTTTTTTATTAAAGGGCCAATTTTTTGTACTTTTTTTTTTAGCAGTCCGGAGGTCCCCAGGGGCCCAGAGGCCCCCAGGGCCCCGGGTGGCAACCCCCCATATTTTTTGTTATTAAAGGGCCAATGTTCTCTGCTCCAGGGGCCCATGCCTGAAGCTGTGTAAGGGGCCCCATAATTCCTGATGGCGGCCCTGATTCCCCCCCCCCCCATGGTACGAAATTTCAAGGAATTTTTAACTTTTATTGTTGCACTTTAACCACTTCCATACCGCGCCTATTCTGGCATTTCTCTCCTTCATGTAACAATTATATTTTCTTCCTTGAAAATTACTCAGGACCCCCAAACATTATATATATTTTATTAACAAACACCCTAGGGAATAAAGTGGCGGCCATTTTTCTTACAAATTTCCAACGGTATTTGCGCAAAAATTTTTCAAACACTTTTTTTTTTTTTTTGACTTACAAAAAAAAACCTGTTTCATGAAGGAAAAAATAAGGAAGCAGTAAAGCTAGCCCAATTTTTAGGGATAAGGTGAAAGATGATGTTACACTGAGTAAATAGATACCTAACTTGTCATGCTTTCATGTTGCCCACACTCATGGAATGGCACTAAACTTCGTTATTAAAAATCTCCATAGGCGACACTTGACTTTTTTTTTCAGGTTACAGAGGAGGTCTAGTGCTAAAATTATTGCTCTCACTCTAACGTACGCTATGATACCTCACATGTGGGGTTTGAAGGGTGTTTACATATGTGGGTGGGACTTGCATGCGTGTTCGCTTCTGAGTGCGAGCTACTAGGGACAGGGGCATTTAAATTTAGTTTTTTTTTTTTGTTGTTGTTTTTTTACTTAATATTTTTATTTTTGCACTTGTTTGTCCCTTTTTTTGTAGGACTAGTGTGTGACAGGTCCTCTTTATCGAGAGAGGCGGGGTCAATTAGACCCCACATCTGTCCTCCAGGCTGGAAAGCATGGAATTGGAAAAAAAAATCATCTCATGCTTTCAGCTGCGATCATGTTCGTTCAGCACAGTGGTGTAGTGTATAGCATGTTCACCTAGCAGCAAAAGGGTTGCTGGTTCGAATTCCACCCATGACACTATCTGCCTGGAGTTTGCATGTTCTCCCTGTGCCTGTGTGGGTTTCCTCCCCACAATCTAAAAACATGCTGTAAATCGGATCCTGTCTAAATAAGCCCTAATCTGCAGTAGGATATTTAGGTTTTGTGCTGCCCTAGGCCTGACCAAATTTCGGCACCCCTAATAGAAAAATGACCCACCCTTCCTGTCAAGGCCACACCCTGTTTTTTATGACCCACCCAGGAATTTTCAGGGGACACACACTAGTTCTGTGGGGGGGGGGGGGGGCACAGGAGTCCCTTAATTTGCCTAGTTTTTCTATCACTTCCTGTTTGGCTTTGGGGCTGGATGTGAAGGCCAATCTCCCCAAATGGACAGGGATAATACAAAATAAACTGACAGAGCTTCTAACCCCCCCCCCCCCAACTCTATCCAAAATGAAAGAAAACTAAAAAATAAAAGTGATGATTATAGTTCCAGTTTAACCCCAAATTTCAGATCATTGAGATTTATTGAGAGGCTTAAGAAAATATAACCATGCCAATAGGCCAGGATCCAGCGTTGCTAATATGTATGAATGTGTGTTAGGAACCCCCACAAACACCACCCAATGTTAAATCAACAATTTTCTTGTTTGTTTTGGGGATGCCTGCACCCCTGATAGGGTAAAGACACCTCACAAATGTTGTCACTTTCTACTTAATTCATTCACTTCCTGCCAAAACCTGAGTAATGTCTTGTTGGGGACACACAGATCAATCTAAATAGTTTCCCATTTTGGAAATTGCATTTTTGCTGTGTACATCCCAAATTAGTAGGGATCTTGAACTTTGGGGTCCATTTACTAAAGGCAAATCCACTTTGCACTACAAGTGGACAAGCAAGGAAGAAAAATAAAAACTTGGCGGGATTGGAAGTTAAAACCATCAGTGCTTCCCTTCTGATTTTCATTGCCTACGCTTCTACTGCAGAGCGGCTTTGCCTTTACTAAACCCCAAAGTAACTAATCATTTGGGTGTACACAGCAGCTGCAATTTGCTTAATGGGGACACTAGTTAGATTGACCTGTGTCCCGAAGAAAAGACCATTGGTAGGGTTTTAACCTCACTTCCTGTTCAGCTGTGTGACAGGAAGTGAAGCCAATTTTAAGAAAAGGGACACAAAGCCCAACCTAAAAACACTAGCAGGGGTTCTAACACTCAATTGGCTTCCCTCAAACAACCCACAATTAGAATAGGATTGTCTTGTGCTAGTTTCTTTTTTTTTCATTTAAATTTAAGTTTTTTATAATAAAATAAAGAGCATACAGAGTAATAAACGTAATACAATAAATGCATCAGGAAACATTGTGTTGACAATTATAGTAGTAAACAATAGATTACATTTCTTAACTAGATTTCCCCCTCTCCTCCCTCCCCCCCCCCAATGTCCCAACTATATACCTGGTAAGTCTAACATGGGAGTGTAAACGTGTATAATCAGGAGGGATGGGAATCAGTAGAGGTAGCGACAACATTTTAGGGCTAAAATTCCCTGTTTACTAAGCAATCTATAAAACTTTTATTATAAGCTGAGATCATAAAACTAAAATATATGTAAGGAATAAATCATACCGAACCGTGGAGAGGATAGGTTTCCGGGGACATCCACTCCCCCCTTTCAGAGGGGGGGGGCAAAGGTTGTCTATAAGGAATTGCTCAGGAAGAGGACCTGTGTGTTGAAAGAAACGACCAATGCGGTACACCCCCCTATCAAGCCACCATTTGAAGGAGTCCACTTCCGTTTTGGGGCAGAAAGATGGGTCGAGAAAGATACTTGACAAAGGTTTGCCTCTAGAAATTAAGAGTGGATTGCTTTTAAGTGAATCCCATAATACCAATGCTTGTGATAGGGTGGGGGATAGTATAGGGGGTCTACTTTTAGGAGCGCGCCACATGAGTTCTTCAATTGTGGATAATGGGGAAGCCTGTTCTTCTATTTCTATCCAATCTGGGCGATCATTTCTAAGGTAAACCTCCGATAATTGCGCTAACCTCGCGGATTGATAATACCATAACAAGTTTGGCACTCCTAGACCTCCCTGTTCAGGTAAGTTAAACAGACTACGAGAGGGAAGACGGGGTCCCTTTTTGTTCCAGATAAACTTGGTGATTTTACCTTGAAAGGATTTTAGATGGCTTTTTATTATCGGGATCGGAAGGGATCGAAAAAGATATAGAAGTTTCGGGAGGAGAGTCATCTTGGTAGAATTAATTCTGCCGATCCAGCCTATTTTCTGCGCTCCCCATTCGGTAAGGTCCTTCTCGAGTTTCCTATACATAGGAGGGTAATTGGCTAAGTATAAATTCTGGAAATTTGGGGTCAGGTTGATACCTAAATAGTTAGTAGATGTAGAGTCCCATTTGAAAATATATTTGTTTCTCAATAGGGACACTGTGGGTTCTGAAAGAGAAATATTAAGGGCCCTAGATTTAGGCATGTTTACCGTGAGACCCGAGACTTTAGAGAACTCGTCTAGCAGGGAGAAAATTTCCGGAAGGGAGGAGATGGGAGAGGTCACGAAGAGTAGCAAATCATCTGCGAATAATGCGCATTTGTGTTCTTTTTTATTACAATGAACTCCCCTGATATTCGCGTTATCTCGGATGGCTATGGCCAGAGATTCAATAACAATAGCGAATATCAGAGGAGATAGAGGGCAGCCCTGTCTTGTGCCTCTTTGGATATTTATAGATTCCGAGAATATGCCCTGTAACCGGATTTTAGCTTCAGGGGAGGAATAGAGAGCTGAGATGATTCCTAAAAATTTAGAACCAAACCCCCAACGATTCAAAACAGAAAACAAAAATGGCCAAGATACTGAATTTCTGGAGATCAAGTGAGAGAAGCATACCTCTTTGTCTAGTGCTTCCAGACCACCCCGAGTACATTAAAGAGATAAGATCAATAGCTCTCCTGATCTGGTCCGGGCCTTGTCTCCCTGTGATAAAACCTACTTGATCTTTGGATATGTATTGACCTAAGAAGGCAGACATCCTATTAGCTATTATTTTAGTAAGTATTTTTAGGTCGTTATTAATGAGGGATATCGGTCTATAGTTCTCTACTAGGCTATGATCTTTATCGGGTTTCGGTATCAACGAAATATAGGCCAAATTAAGTTGTTTATCTATAGGGGAGCCCTCAGTCAAATGATTGTAAAATCATGCTAGGTAGGGTGATAGAATGATAGGAAATGTTTTGTAGTAAGACCCTGAGAATCCATCAGGGCCAGGAGCTGTGTTTAATTTTAAGTTTTTGATCACTGACATAACTTCCTCAGCTGAAATAGGTGCCTCCATCAACTCCTTGTGAACCTTTGTCAACCTGGGAAGATTCAGGCTGTTCAAATATTCACCTATTTTGTCCGAAGAAAAGTTACTATCCTTAGCGTAGAGCTTGGAATAGAAGTCGTGGAAGGCCCCCATCGCCCGCCGAGGATTTAGGGTAAGGGTACCATCTGCCATTTTTATCTTAGGGATGGTTCTCGATTTAAATCTGGGAGATAGTTTGCGTGCTAGCATTGGACCTATTTTATCCTTTAAATGGTAGAACCTGGCACCTGTCCATTTTAGATCATTTTCTGATTTTGCTGTCAGAGCTAGGTTTAAAGCCGATCTAGCAGCGTCAAGATCGTGGGTGGGAACACTGAGAGGGTCTAATTTATGTTTTCTACGTAACTCTGAGTAGGTCTCTTCCAATTTCTCTATGGTCAATTTCTTTTGTCTTCTAAGTTTGGCTGCAATTTGTATTATTTTTCCCCTAACTTTAGCTTTATGGGCAGCCCATAAGGTTTCAGGGGATATATCTTTAGTATCGTTAATTTTCAAAATATTCCTTTATGGATTGTTCGATTTCTGCCATGAGAGTGAGATCTTTTAAGATCGACTGGTTAAGTGTCCAGTGAGACATTTTATAAGTTGTGTCCTCTTTTCTCAAGGTTAATAGAACCATGGAGTGGTCTGACCAAGGGACATCCTTTATAGTGGATTTAGAGGCTGCTGGGACATGATGGTTGGATATAAATATATGGTCTATGCGGGAGTACGATTTGTGAGGATTAGAATAGTGGGTGTAATCTTTAGTTTTCGGATTTAATTCTCTCCAAATATCGGTCAATCGGGATTGATGAAGCATGCGAGCTACTTGTGTGCTAATTTTGGTTGGCCTTATGAGTTTATTATTATTTGGTTTGGATTTATCTAAGCCCGAATCGAAAGCCAGGTTGGAGTCTCCTCCCATGATAATGATGCCCTCCATAAGAGGATGGAGGACCTCAAGCATCTGAGAGAAAAACTTCTTCTGTCCCCTATTGGGGGCGTAATAGGAGACAAACGTGTATAGCTTCTCGTCAAGAGTTCCTTTTACCAAAATAAATCTGCCTTCCGGGTCTCCATATTCCTTTAGTAAATTAAAATTACAAAATTTGAGGGGCGTGGCCGGGATGTGAAAGGGAACAGACGTGTGTTAGCTGAGCTCCGCTCCTACCTTCATCCTGACTTGTTTCCAGCGCGGATTCCTCCTTTCAGTGACCTTCTGCCAGGCACCCTGGGGCGGAAGAAGGCACCCGGTACCCCTAAACCCCTCCGCTACCGCCGGGTAAGCTCCGTTCGTCCTCGGCGCCAGTGCCAGTGCCGCGGCGGCCATCTTCCCCACGAGGCCCCCTGTGCTGGAGATGTCGGTTGATTTTCCTCCCCTCCCTAATCCATCAGCATCCGTGGCTACCTCGCATGCCGAGCTCCTAGCGGCTATCAAAGAAGGACGAGATTCCGTCATGGTGAAGATAGATCACCTTGCGGCGGACGTGAGCCTGATTAGGCATGATATGGACAAATTTAGGGCCCGGTTTCTCGGAGGCTGAAGGCCGCATCTCGCAGCTGGAAGATTCCACCAGAGCAGACTCCAGGGATCTACATGCTCTGCAGCTGCAGGTCAGAGCCCTGCAGGAGAAGTCCATTGACACAGAAAACAGACTCAGGAGGAACAATATCAGGGTCCTGGGCCTCCCTGAGAGGGCGGAGGGTCCCAGGCCTGCAGAATTTACAGAGACCTTCCTGATCTCACTCCTGGGGTTGCCTGCAATGCCGCCTACGTTTGTAGTTGAACGGGCCCACAGGGTCCCCCCCAAGCCTCCGGTTCCGGGAGCTCCTCCGAGGCCCTTTCTGCTACGCCTGCTAAACTACAGGGATAGAGACCGAATCCTGATGGCTGCCAGAGAGAAGAGGGACTTAACGTACGAAGGTGCCAGGATCATGCTGTTCCCGGACTACTCTCCTGAGGTACAACGCCAACGCCGGTCCTTCACGGAGGTGAGGAGATGCCTGTGTGATCAGGGCCTCAAGTTTAGTCTCCTGTATCCCAGCAAGCTGAGGGTGATAGACGGGGAACGCACGCGCTTCTTCACTGACCCGGAGGCGGCCATGTCCTGGCTGGAGGCCCGCTGATAGACCACGCTCCGAGGCAAGTACTACAGTTGTCTATCTTGATCCCCCCCTGGAGCTATGCTCACCTCCTCACCCTGTGCTCCCCTTCTCCCGTTACTACTAAGACAATTTGACGGGGCCTTCTCTGAATACGAGACTGGTACCGATCCCCTCTTACTGCTACTGCTCAGGGGTGCTTCTCAATTTTCATTTACCATTCCTGAACTTTATTATTTTGCCTTTATTTTATTTTTGTATTGCTCAGGATGCCCCTCTTCGTCCGTTTCTTAAGATGGCCGTCGAGACCTTTTGGTTCCTAGATCCTACTGGAGGGGGATGGGTGAGCATGTGCCTGCCAAGCTGTTGATTTCTATTGACTGAGAACTGAGTTCCGCTCACCCCCCCCCCCCCTCTGCTGATTTACCCTACTCCATGGCCCCCTTGCCCCCCAAGCTCTGCCTTCCTCCCCCCCCCCTCCATTTTTGGACTACCACTGTACCATGGTTGCACTGGGAATCTGCCCCGTTACTCATAATGGGAGACTGGATGCTCACTACACGAAGGAGTGGCGAACTACTCCAACTAAGGCAACAGTTACAGTAGCACTCTGGACGGCTACTCCCCCCCCCCTCCTTATTATTTTTCTAATTTTTCTTTTCATTTTTATTTTTTATTTTTGGTGCTCCGTGTTGAAAATCTATTTGACCTATTTGACCTCTTCCTGCACTGGCCACCGGCCGCAGGTCCACAGTGCGTGTGAAGACCTGGTGGCCATAGTGTAGGGCCCCCAGTTTTTAGGGGCCTATTTACACCCTTCTCTTTGTCGTTTTTTTTTTTAGGGGAAAAACTATTCCCACCCCCCCGGTCTGTTGCCGGAGGGTTGGGACATAGTCGGAAAGGCACCTAGTGCCTGGGAATGTTGTTGATGGTTTATTTGTTAAGTGTGTTTGTTAAGCTCAATGTCTTATACTTTCCTTTAATGCTGATGTGCTCTACGGTTAATTTCATGTCATACAATTTGTCCGAGATCTTGCTGCTCCTGAGGTGCCTCATGATGCACTCCAAAAATTTTTTTGCCCCCTTCCCACCCGCCGGCCCCTGATGGCTGACAGTTTGCCTGACTCCTTTACCATCCTCTCATGGAATGTCAGGGGTCTTAACTCAAAGTTCAAACGTGCCACCCTCTTTCAATACTTAAAGTCTCACCCGGCCCAATTAATCCTGCTCCAGGAAACTCATCTTATGGGCAGCAAGATCCTGACTCTAAAGAAACCCTGGGTACAGCGGGCGATACATGCCACGTATTCCACATATGCCCGGGGTGTGTCGATTCTCATTCACAAGAACTTTCCCTGTGTGATTGAAGAGGTCCGTACGGACCCCCTAGGCAAATATGTGATACTTGTCCTTACCCTCTGGTCTCAAAGGTATATTATTGTCAACTTGTACATCCCTCCCCCCTTCTCATCCGCCCTGCTGTATGAGATTCTGGATAAAATCACGACCTTCTGCCCGGGGAGGGTTCTAGTGATGGGAGATTTTAATGCCATTCTGTCCCCTGAGCTAGACAGACCTGCCTCACAGAAACCCCGGAGTACGGACCTGCTGGCCTGGGCTCGGGCGGTGGGTCTGGAAGAGGTCTGGAGGTGGAAACACCCAGATGTCAGAGCTTATTCTTGTTTCTCGGCTTCCTACAAGACCGCCTCCCGGATAGATTTGGCCTTCTCCAACCCTGCACTGTTGACAGATGTATTGGAGGCGGACTATCTTCCGACGGTCTGTCGGACCACAGCCCATTGAAGGTGGTGCGCTCCGCTCCCGGCAACGCGCTGTGCTGCGCTTTGGCGTTTGGGTGCGCAATGGGTTACTCACCCCGATGTAGCAGCTGCTCTACCCCCCTACTACTGACTGAATTTGGGACCGGAACGCTGGCTCCTCTTCCCCTGATGTTGTCTGGGACGCCTTTAAGGCTTGCACTAGAGGGCAGTACATATCCTCCATAGCTAGTGTCAAAAAACAAACACTCGGCACAAACCAGCGAATTGGAACAATTGGTCACCGACCGTTCTGACACATACAACTCTGACCCCTCCTCGGATCATTTTGATCTGATGATGGCGGCTCAACGTGACCTACATTTACACATGTCGGAGGCGGCGCGGCTAGAAACCCACAGGGGCAAACAGAGAGCCTTTGAACAAGGTGACCGGAATGGTCGTCTTCTGGCCATGATGGCACACCATGACCAACCCCTTACGACAATATCTCTCCTTCGGGTCCCGGGGGAGGGAGGGGGGTTCTGTGTCTGTGTCCTCCCCCCGTGACATTTTACAGTCTTTCAATGATTTCTACGAGACCCTGTATTCTTCTGGACTGCCTGCTGACTTCCGTCCTGAGATGCTCAATGAGCTACTAGACCCATTGGCGCTGGGTTGGCTTTCTGACCAAGAGAGGGAGGCACTAGTACAACCATTTACTGCATTTGAGGTTCAAAAGGCTATCCAGTCCTTTCCACCGGGCAAGGCGCCTGGGCCGGACGGGCTCCCACTAGACTTCTATAGAGCCCATGTAGGCCTTTTAGCCCCCCTGCTAGCACAGCTCTATACCACGTGCCTGTCTGAGGGCAGTCTCCCCGCGTCCATGTACCATGCCCACCTGACGTTGATATATAAACCCCCCAAAGGATCCCACTGCATGTGCATCCTACCGTCCTATTGCATTGCTGAACACAGACTTTAAAATCCTTACCAAACTACTGGCCCTCAGATTATATCCCATGCTGCCCACGGTGATAGACTCCGACCAGACCGGTTTCATGCCTGGGAGGTCAACAGACGTTAACCTTAGGAGGCTCTTTACTAACATCCATGCCCAACACATTAATACCGGAACGAGGACAGTGGCCTCGTTAGACGTTGAAAAGGCTTTTGACACGGTCGAGTGGCCCTTTCTGTGGGAAACTTTGCGCAGGATGGGATTCCCCTTACTTTTCATAGGGTGGCTCCAGGTGATTTACAAGGCTCCTACTTCGTCGGTGCGTTTGGGGGGTGGCTTATCCGTCCCCTTTCGGCTCTATCGGGGCACTAGACAGGGTTGCCCTCTCTCTCGGCCCTATTCGCTCTTGCCATCGAACCGGTGGCGGAGGCTCTCCGCACATCGCCACATATCAAGGGTCTCCGGGTGGGCCTGCTGGAGGAGAGGGTGGCCCTCTATGCGGACGACATGTTGCTTTTCCTGAACGATGCGGGTCCCTCGCTGCGGGGCGCCCTGACCGTTTTGGACACGTTCGCCCTGGTAACCGGACTCAGGGTGAACTGGTCCAAATCCCTCTTGTTCCCGATAGACCAGGCGGCCAGGTCCACCTCCCCCCCCGATACCCCCCTATGCTGGGTAGACAAATTTAAATATCTGGGCGTGCACATATCGCCTTTGGCTTCCGACTTTATCCCACTTAACCTCTCTCCGGTCCTGATGGAGGCTCATTTTAAACTGAAGGCATGGAGTAACCTCCCTCTGTCGGTCTGGGGAAGGGTGAACCTTCTCAAAATGAAAATCATCCCCAAGCTTACATATCTTTTTCGCCACTCCCCGCAGTGGGTGCCCAAATCCTTTTTCAATAAATTAAACCAAATTTTTTCTCCTTTATTTGGGGGCCCCTCCCCGCCTAGATATAAACTCACTACGCTAATGAGGCCGCGGACGCAGGGTGGGATGGCGTTCCCGACTGTCACAAATATTACCTCGCCACCCAATTGGTGACGGCGGCTTGGTGGTTGAGGCCAGATGGTACGAATGCCTCCACCGCCCTTGAGGCCTCGGTGGTTGGCTCGCTGGAGGCCCTCCAGCTTTTACTGTTTCGGGGTCCCCGTGCGCCTTACCCTCTGACCCCCTCCATGCTTACCACCCTGCGGGCGTGGCGAACCGGGCCTCGCCATTGAAAAATGCAAGCCCACTGAAATCTCACCCAACGCCCCGATCTGGATAAACCCAAGCCTAGCACACTTCTATCGGCTATTGGACCCTTCTGCAGGGTCGAGATGTGGCATTAAATTAATCTCCCATATCACTTCGCAGAATATGCTGAAGCCCTTCGCTGAGCTCTC